>PVLD010000825.1:53759-243945 GCA_004027595.1 Dinomys branickii
TTTTAGAAACATAAAAGTACAAAGACATATTGACAAACAGACACCCATTATCATAGAAAATAGTACAATCACAACTAATCTATAGACAAGGTGATATGGTCTCAACAGTAGTTGTTGCTTTATCCATTGATATCTTCGAATTGTAGATGTATGGACCCATATACAGACATGCAAATTTAGTCAGACAGTTGATCCTCTCGACAACAGAAGAAAAAAGAAAAAAAAAAAGAAAAAAAAAAAGAAAACACAAGAACCAAAAATCCAAACACAGTGCTATTTTGGAGTAGCTGTTCACATATGTGTGTGGCTGCCTCTCCCATCCCACTAACTCCTGAGAAGCCGCAGGGTCAGCATGGTTTACTCTGGCATTTACGGCTCAGGCCTCTGAGTAAAGGCGTGCACATCTGTGCGGTGGGGAGAAGGTGGGGGATGGGGAAAACTTCGGGGTAGATATTCTTGGCTCTTTGCCACAGCTAGCAATCAGAACTGTGTTCGCTGTTCTGCGGGTGGTGGCATTCTGTGCTTGACAAGTCTTCTTGGCCGTGAAATGCAATTAGTGATGAGAGAATGATCACCGTAACAGCCTAGAAAAGAGGGGCAAAAGTAATTTTTAAGCTCTGGTATTTGAAACCCTGGCATTTGTAACCTGTTTCTAGAACTTTTTAAAACTTAGCCATGTTGAATTTTTTGCTTTCCTTTTGTTTAAAAAATATTTATGGGAAATTATAGTCATGGAAGTGTAACTGTTTCATCAGGGACCCATAAAAGGAAAAGTAATCTTCTTTAAAATCCACTCAAAGACCATAGCTTTGACCTCCTCTACTGCCTGCACTATCAAAGTAATTATTTTTAAATCTCCAGATAAATAAAAAATTTGCCTTTGTATTTCACAGGGCTATATCCGGCAGTGTCGCAAGCACACAGGAATGTTCACTGGTGCGCAGTTAGCCACTATCTTTGGCAACATTGAAGATATTTACAAATTCCAAAGACAGTTCCTCAAAGACCTTGAGAAAAAGTACAACAAAGAGGAACCTCACCGAAGTGAAATAGGATCCTGTTTTCTACAACACGTATGTCACCTCGCATCTCATTAGTAGACCTGGTCACATGGCCATGTGAAAGGTGGCCTCGTCCAAACATGGGGCTCTGCTGTGGGTTCTCGTATCCGCCGCTGCGCTGCCTTGGGGGATATGGGTGTCTTTGCTCTTTGGCAGATGAGGAGCCAGACCCAAGAGTTAGCAGCCGTCCCTTGTTGGTGATCCTTACTACTGAACACGAAAGGGTTTCTGAAGTAGTCATGGAGCAGTCATGGCCACAGCGACAGCAGAACTCCTTCGCTTGCTAGGTGCTGGGCCCAGGAGCTTTCCCAGAGGCCTTAGATAGCTGCTGGCGGGGGCGGGGGGCGTGTAGGTGCCCGGGGCACGCGGAGGGCCCTGGGAAAGCCTGCGCAGCCAGAGCAGCAGGGCCTATAAAGGTGCGGTGGGGAGCAGCTTCGGAGGTGGGTGAGGCCAGAGCAGGCTTGTGAGTCCGGGGTCGGGAAGGCGCCGTGCACGGCCTGGCCAGGCGGTGGGGAGGAAGACTGGAGACGAGGTTTGGTGGAGCGGGTAGTCTGGAGGAGAGGCTGCCGAGACTGGTGCAGGCACCACCAGAGGAGTGGCGGTCAGAGGTCCCTGCAGGGCCTTGTGTTCACGCAAGTGTCAGGTGGCCTGGGAAAGCCTGTTTTCTAAGGAGAGAGAGGCTTGGCTTTAGACATGCTGCCCAGCCTGCACCCGAGCAGAAGGAAGGGCAGCTGTGAGAGTGCTGGACAGTGAGTGAGCAGTGACCTCGTGCGCAGGGCGGGAGAAAGGCCATATTCAGGGACAGGGAGCGGTGCCCAAGGACGGGGCCTTGAAAGCCCAGTTCTGCCCAGCCTTGGGGGGAGGGGGCGCAACCCAGGCAGGGAGGAGGGGAGACTCAGCCTCGGGTGCAAGAGGGCAGATGGGCTTCACGTGGAGGCAAGAGGGTGACAGTCGTGGAAGCCAGGCCGCCTGCTACAGCCGTGGGGAGACTGTGGGAGGAGGCGGAGGCCGGAGTCAGTTCGGAGTGAAAGGGGGCGGCTGAGACCTGGCCTCTGGGCAGCACCTTCCTCCTCTGCTGCTCCAGTCAGAGCTGGAGGGGTCAGGGCAGCGGGGCACTCACCTCCTCCCCGCCCCCTCACGCCCCGAGCCCGCGCTCCTGCCCCTCCCTCTGTCCCGGTGTGAAAGCCTGGATGAGTAGCTCGGTCCCTGGGCTTGCACGGCCTGCCCCGCTGTGGAGCACTCTGCTTCCCAGAAGCACCCCCGGGTGGCCCAGTGCACCGAGGCCTGACAGAGCGGGTTTCCCTTCCAGCAAGAGGGCTTTGCCATCTACTCTGAGTACTGCAACAACCACCCTGGTGCCTGCGTGGAGCTCTCCAACCTCATGAAGCAGGGCAAGTACAGGCACTTCTTCGAGGCCTGCCGCCTGCTACAGCAGATGATCGACATCGCCCTGGACGGCTTCCTCCTCACGCCCGTGCAGAAGATCTGCAAGTACCCGCTGCAGCTGGCTGAGCTGCTCAAGTATACCACGCCGGAGCACAGGTGAGGCCGTGGCCTCGGGGGTGTGGCGCGGGGCCTCCACTTCCCACTGTTTACAGGACTTGCAGTTGTCAGGTACTGCCAGGCGTGGTGGCATACGCCTGTAATCCCAGCTTTGGGGAGGCTGAGGCAGGAGGATCATCGTGAGCTCAAGACCAGCCTGAGCTACAAGCTGAAGGCCAGCCTGAACTGCATAGCGAGACCCTGCCTCAAAAAGAAAGAAAGAAAGAAAGAAATTGTCAACTACTAAAGTGCATTATCTGCAGAGACTCTAGAGCAGCATCACTAGACTAATAGGCTTTTTTTTTTTTTTTTTTTTTTTTTTTTTTGCGGTACTGGGGATCAAACTCAGGACCCTGTGCTTGCTAGGCAAGCGCTTATTCCACTGAGCTATATCCCCAGCCCCAGCAGCATCACTAGAGATGTGAGAGCCTAAGGACAGAGGGGCGTGGTGCCACACACCTGTCATTCCAGCTCAGGACACTGAGGCCGGGGGCTTCAAAGACAGTGTGGATTATGTAGCGAGACCATGTCTCACCCCACTGCACCCCAAAAGAAAAGAAAGAAAACATCGTTAGAGTAGTTTCCTCCTTTCCTGGAGCAGTTACCTTCCAGAACTCCCAGCGTATGGCTGAAGCAGAGCACAGACGGCCCTTGTGTAATGACTGAGTGCTGGCCCTGCGACTGGGTTATCAAATGAATTGGTTGCTAAGTGAGCAGTTGTATGTAGTGTGGACATTACAGTATTCAGGACAAAGAAATGGTCGAAGGAAACTCCAACTTGATGGCTTGGCTTCTATTCGCATAACTCTTACATGCAGCGCTGCATTGTAAGAAACCATAAAACTATAGTACTGTATGGTGCAATCAGCAAAAATTACAGCCCTGTGTAAACGAGGTGTGCTGCACAAGAAGACACTGAGGCTCGCTAAACAAGATGGGCAGAGCTGTGCCCAAAAAAGACAGGCTGTAAGTCCGAGTAACAGGCCCTAGTCCAAGTAGTCAGTAAGCAGATAGGTCATTAAACGGGAATGTCTGTACTGAACTCTGTTCAGACTGTGTTTTTTCCTGTACATGCATACCTGTAATAAAGTTTAATGTATGGATTAATTGCAGTGAGAGACTAGGAACAATAACTCATAGTAACATAGAACAATTATAACAAGGTGTGCTAATGAACAGTTTAAAAGCATGAATTAGTTCTAGAATTTCCCATTCAGTGTTTTCAGACTACGGATGACCGTGGGTAAGAGAAGCCACAGGAGCCGAGGCTGGACAGGAAGGCTGCTGTGCCTGGAAGGGTGTCACGGTGGCGCCCTGCGGCTATGCAACAGGGCCGTTCTGCCCCTCCGTGCCCTGTGCCTCTGTGGAAAGGGCGGGCTTAGAAAGGGAATCTGCACAGCGCACTGCGAGAGCAAGGGCGGGCCGCTGAGCAACGGCCCGATACGGGGTCGTCTAAGCAGTTAGGGCCAGAAAGATGACAGCAACATGTCCACCGAAAGGGAAGAAAGGAAAAAAGCTCACTCTCGCTCTCCCTCCCCCGTCTGTTCTCCCTCCCTCCCCTTCTTCCGTCCTTCCCTGCCTGTCTCTGATAGAAAAATCGGAAAACATTCTGTGGAAAACATTAGAGAAGTCAAATTTTTTGTAGACGTTTTTCTTGAAGAATGAAAAGGCATCCTGCTAAGGAGGCAGAGGGAAAATAAAGAGAATCCCATGTTCCTGCCAGCCTGCACCTCGGGTGGGTCGGCGCTCCCGGGCAGCGAGGTGCGGAGCAGTGCCCGCGGAGAGCGCGTCAGAAGTAGGCTCCCGGGCGGTTCGGGGGGCTTAGTGCCCTCCGGGACGGAATGTGGTGGCCAGAGCGCCACACACCACTTAACGGCGATTCTCCTTTACAGGCCATTTTTTGCTGCGAGCACTTTGCAGATTTTGGCTATTTCAAAAGCTAATAATAATTTTAAAGGAAATGACAAAAGGCGCATTTCCTTGTCTTACATAAAACAACAAGAATGTCAAAAACCCTTACGTGCTCCGCATTTCTAGGATCACACCAAAAGTCTTACTTTGTTCCTTCTTCACTGCTGGAGGCCCTGCAGGTTTTTGTTCCCGTTATTCTGGGCTCTTCCCGCTGTATCATTTTTGTCCTCCTCTCTGCTCCGCTTCTGTATGAGGAAGCTGTCCTCTGAGGACAGCAAGGTCTGTCAGGCAGGCTGTGCGGGCCCAGGAGCCAAGGGCAGCTGGGTGTGGCAGCCAGAGCCCAGTGTCCACTTTCAAGCCCGCCCCTGCTTGTGCCACCTGCCCCTGCGTACCTGTCCCGCGTGCTGCTCTGGGAGAGTAAACGTCCGCTCATTGCAAGCCGGGTGATTTGCTTCCACCTCCTCCGATTACTAATGCTGAGCAGAACCTCAGCAAACACTTTCAGGCACAGTATTCTCACCTATCTGTGGATAAGAATGATGGTTCCAGTGTTTTCAAAATTTGTGGGGCCAGAGACCTGCGGGGGAATTTTTTTTTATTGTGTTTTTATTTTTAGACAGGGTCTTGGTGATACACTTCACATTGGCCTTAAACTCACTGCGCAGCCCAGGCTGGCCTCAAATTCATGGTGATCCTCCTGTCTTAGCCTCCTGAGTGCTAGGATTACAGGCCTGCACCACTGCACCCATCTTGGGGAGAAGTTTTTACTTTAATTTGACCGCAGTGTCTATAAAGCCCTAGAAATGAAGGGCTGTGGGAAGGCAGATGCCCTTTTAGCAAGGACGTAGCTCTCCACTTCAGACCATGCGGTTCCTGTCCTTTTGTGTCCCTTCCTGAGGAGGGTGAACAGAGAGACTTGGTACAGACACTTTTGAAATAAGTAGTGATTTTTAAAGGACTTCATATAACAAAACTGGTCACAGCAGAATCAAAGCAATAATGACTGTTCTTTCTGTATTAACAAAAGTACCCCAGAGTCACCATGACTCAAGATTACTTTCTTATGCCACCGCCTTCACTCACTGTGGCCTCTGGAGGAGGAATGAAAACATTCTCATCCCAGAGCATTCAGAATGCCATCCCATCAGCTCTGTAGCCTCTCAGACTGTAGTCTGTCCACAGGGAGACAAGGGAAGGACACAGCAGCCGCTGCTGAGATGCTGCTCTGTCGAGACGGCCAGTAGGCAGGTCAGGGTCTGAGGTTGTTACCCGCAAGTTGTGCGCTGTGTGATCGAAATGAACCCCTGTGTTGCAGTGATTACAGCGATATAAAGGCAGCCTACGAGGCCATGAAGAAAGTAGCCTGCCTCATCAACGAGCGCAAGCGCAAGCTGGAGAGCATCAGCAAGATCGCCCAGTGGCAAGTGTCCATCGTCGGCTGGGAGGTGAGCAGCACACGCGCATGCGCACACATACACCCAGGTGCACTTTGCCCTATTGGTGACACCCTTTACCGTCCTGTTATTGGGGTGCATGTTCTAGGCATCTGGCTCAGTGGAGTGGTCTCCTCCTCACCACCCCATCCAGAAGGTGCCCCGTCACGAGTGCCCTGTTTAGCCTCTGTCTCTGCTTACTTGGAGAATCCACTCCCTGGGGGCGTGGGCCACTCTCCGTACAGGCGCAGGACACACAAGTACACTGCCAGGCTGCCAGGCACACAAAGGTTAGTAGTTTACCCAGACTAGCACATCTAGAAGGTGGCAGGGCTGAGTTTATTTTATTTTATTACATTTTTTCACTATTTTATTGCGGCTTTTTTCCTATTTTTGTCTTGTTTTTTTGAGGAAAGGTTTCACTATGCAGTTCAGGCTGGCCTTGAACTCACTTCGTAACCCAGGCTGGTCTCAAACTCACAGTGATCCTCCTGCCTCAGCCTCCAGAGTGCTGGGATCACAGGCGTGCACCGCCACCCCCGAGCTTTTTTTCAATTTTATTGGTACACTTTAGGTATGTGTAATGACAAGAGTCCTCATAGGCAGTTTGTACCTAAACATACGTCTTGCTGTTTCTTTTTTTCTCGTCCCCCTGCCCTCCCTTCAATCTGTCTTCCCCTGTGTATTTATAAAATTTTGTTTCCATTTTTTTCATCTTTTTTAGTCCCTGCTTCCCTTTCCCCTCCCCCCTCCCTTATTCCCTTTCTTATTTGAGCACTTTCTTCCCATTCCCCAATATCTATTACACGTTGTGGTCCTCATTTACACTTTCAGTTTCTCACCAGGGAGGCAGTGTGACTTTTACATGTACGTGTTTGTGTCCCATTTATTTCACTTACGAGTGTGGCCTCAAGTGCATCCAGTTTATCTAGAAACATCTCAGGCTTATTCTTTATGGCAGAGTAATACTCCATTGTATAAAAAACCCACATCTTCTTTATCCGTTCATCAGTTGATGGACATTTGAGCTGTTTCCAAGATTTAGCTAAGAATGACCTAAAGCCTTTTTGTTGGTTTGGTTTGGTTTGGTTTGGCTTTGATTTTTTTGAGACATGTAGTTCAGGCTGGCTTTGAACTCATTATAAAGCCCACGCTGGCCTTAAACTCTCAATGATCCTCCTGCTTCAGCCCCCAAAGTGCTGAGATCACAGGTATGCACCAGCACACCCAGCTTCATATTGTTTTGGGACTAAGTAAACTTTTTTTTTCAGTATGGGAATTGAACTCAGGGCCTTCAAACTTAGCTGCATCCCCAGACGTTTTTTAATTCTTGAGACAGGGCCCCTCTAAGTTTCCCGGGCTTGTGCTGCTTCTGCCTCCTCCCCCGACTATAGGCAGGCACCACCGTGCTGGCGAGAACAGGGAGACTTGGTCCTGCACCCACTCTAGGGCAGACCTGACTCCAAGGGTTGGGAGTTTGAAGTGAGAAGCTGGAGTTGTGATGAAGTATGTTAGAGTAGTGAGAGTTGAAGAGAAATGTTTATATTTCAAGGACCTGGCTGGCAGCAGGAGCGTGCATGGCCCTCGGAGGTCCCTGGGCCTCACTCCCGCATTCTGAAAGTGAGGAATCCAGGGCACAGTGGCTGCAGGCAGGGGGACAGAAGGACCATTTCAGAGTCAGGTCTTTTTTGACTCCTAAGAATACTGTTTATAACTGCGATTAAAGCAGAATAAAATCTTACAAAGTCTGCAAGGTAGCACTGGGTTCAACCAGTGGGAACTCTGTAAGTCCGTCTTCTTTCCCATCCTGGACCCTGACATTTAGGGATGACTTTACCCTCAGGAGTTTGCTAGTTTGTGGCTGGGGGTTTGCTACCTGGCCTATGGTTTCCTGCACTGTGTACCAGTTATCAAGGGCACACGGCATGCCTGATGTACAGGCTGGCCATGGTGCTCTATCCCAGTGCAGTGAAGCCCTCAGCACGTCCTTCCTCTTGGACAGTTGGCCTTGGGCAGCTGCCAGTGCAGATCTTGGCTGGATTTCGTTCGTTTAGCACCCTTTGCACCGTAGGTATAGGAAGAATGGTGTCTCAGGTACACAGAAGCACTGTAACCTCTTCCCACTGCATACGGGAAGGAGACTGGGAAACTGGGTTTGAAGTCGCCTTCGAGGCCCTGTCCATCTGTGCCATGAGGCCGGTAGTAGGCGGTGTCAAGCCACGGGAAGACCCAAGAGAGACTGTCAGGGTCCCTTCTGTGTCCCTGACACCTGCAGGAGTCAGAATGGGGAGCTCTACAGCATGTTTCCATCTTCCCAGGGCCACGACATTCTGGACCGGAGCTCAGAGCTGATCCACTCTGGGGAGCTGACGTGCATCACCAAGCAGGGCAAGAGCCAGCAGAGGACGTTCTTCCTATTTGACCACCAGCTGGTGTCCTGCAAGAAAGATCTGCTGCGCCGGGACATGCTGTACTACAAGGGCCGCGTGGACATGGACCAGGTGGAGGTTGTGGACGTGGAGGACGGGAGGGAGCCAGACTGGAACCTCAGCGTGAGGAACGCCTTCAAGCTCCTCAGCAGGGGCACTGACGAGGTGCAGCTACTCTGTGCCCGGAAGCAGGAGGACAAGGCCAGGTGGCTCCAGGCCTGCACAGACGAGAGGCGGCAGGTGCGAGAGGACCGGGAGATGGGTGAGTGCTGTGGGGCCTCAGGCCCGTCTCAGCTCCTCTGCTTCCTCGCCTTCTCCCCCACCCTGCGTGCCTGCTCTGCCCCCCGTCCTCTCCCTCAGAGCTGAACCCCAGCACCGGGCAAGAGAGAAAGGTCTGCAGACCCTAAGTCTTTCTCGTCTCGAGTGTCCCACAGGCAGCATTTGCTGAGTGTTTCCTTACGTTGGTTACCCTGATGCACACTCGTAGAGATGGTCTCTGTGAACCCCAGCACACGCTGACTCTCAGCACTCCCGCTACACAGATGGGAAGTGAGCCTCAGGCTGGCCCATACTCACAGCATGACCCCGGGGCACTGAGACTAGTTCAGTGTCGCTAGACGGAGCCTAGCTGCAGGAGCACCAGGTGACTCTGGAGGCTGCCCCTTCGCGGAGCCCTTTCAGTCCTCCTAGTCACCTCTGTCGTGCAGACCCAGTTGTATGTTTCACACCTTCAGCCGTGGAGCTCACGACCCTGCAGCAGATGTCACCGGCGACAGTGTCACTCTTTGGGTGACACCCGGGCAGCCTGAGCAACCCCAATCTGAAAACCCAAATCCCAGATGCAGCCCGGTCATGGTGGTGCCTGCGCAGCTGTCGCACCAGCCCTGAGGAGCCTGGGGCAGAAGACCAACCCAGATGACAGTGAGCCTCTGTCGTAACAGTCAAACAGGGAAAAGCAGCTCCAAAATCAGAAACTTTCTAAGCACCAAAGTGATGCCAGAGGTGGAAAAGTCCATACCTGAGCTCATGGGGCAGATGGGGCCCAGTCATGGATGTGTGCACACTAAAAATGAAGGGTGACACTCCCTACAGGCTACACATGTGAGATGCGCATGAGACAAAGGTGAGTTTGGTCCTGAGTTGGGAACAATCCCCAAGACTCTGCGTTCTGTTCCTGTCGTGTCCCAGAATCCTTAGGGGCCCGGAGCTGCCATTTACATGCACAGCGGCAGCACCCGCGTCCCTAAGCCTGAGTACCCCCAACCCCCGATAGCAGGCCTGCAAGCACAGACCTCAAGGTGAATGTTGGTGCAGCAGGGACCCGGGGTCTCAAGGAGGGGCAGGGAATTCTGGTCTCGCCAGGCATGGTGGCGCACCCCTGTAATCCAGTGCTCCAGAGGCTGAGACGAGGATCACTGTGAGTTCGAGGGCAGTTTGAGCTACATAGAAAGTTCAAGGCCAACCTGGATTACACAGCATGATCCTGTCTCCAAAACAAAATAAAACAAAATAAAGATTGGTGTCTGTACCCTGAGCCAGCCCAGACCTCATCCTCACATGACCCAGCATGGAGGAGCAGCCCCACCCCAGCCCCAAGCACAGCAGGGAGACTGAGGGGGCCTGGAGTCCAGGAGGAGCTGTCTGTCTTCTCTGCCCCACCTGGAACCAGCCACAAGCTCGAGGCAGCCGGTGGGCTTTGCTCTCAGCCCCAAGGTCAGGCTAGCTAGCTATCAGAAGCAGACATGTCCTCCTCCAAGGGCCTCTGCAGGGATGAGACATGGGCCTCCCCTCCCAGGGCACTGGACGCTGGGTGTCCTTTAACCAAGAAGACAGCTAACTTGGCACCACCATCCACTGGCCTCCAGCTCTCTTAGAATAGGCTCCTCGCCCTGTCCTGTTTGTGGTTTTTCAGATAGGTGCAGAGGACAGTTCTTAAAATGGTAAATGATACCCACAAAATCCCCGTAGTCCCCATCACTCTGCACTAGTCGGTGCAGGTCCCGGAATCACTTGTCCGTGAGGTGATTGGGCTTTGAGATCCTGCAATTGTGTTGACTCTTATGGGGGCATTTTCAGCTCTGCCCCTCAGTAGGGGGGAGGAGCGCCGCTGTGTGCCCTTCTGCTGGGCGCTGCTTCCCGTAGCAGGCGCAGACGGCCAGAGCCAGTGAATGTGGGCTGGGGCCCCAGCGGGGCGGCCAGTGAGTGTGGGGTAGGCTCCAGCCCCAGCCCCAGCCCCAGCCCTCGCCTGGAGGATGCCAGCCCGGCTGGCCCAGCTGCATGTGGGCAGGCCCAGAGAGGGGCACTGAGCCGGATTGAGTTGGAGCGAGCGGGGATGTCTGCATTGAGTTTTGCACGTGAGCCTGGGCAGGAGACTCAGGACCCACCGGGGCAGATGTTCGCTGTGGGAAGGAGCCTTGCCCAGGCCAGAGGCTGGGTCCAGGCCTGACTGAGGTGGAGCAGTGCCCACCTCCAGGAGGATGCGTCCTGCGGATGCTGAGGCGGAGGCAGGGCCAGCACAGAGGCCACTGCGGCTGTCTGCCCAGGGTTCCCAAGGCTTCCCGTGCTCTCCCGGCTCACCCAGTCCTAGGTGTGGGCACAAGGTGCCCTGTCTGTCTGTGATGGAACCTAACAGGTTCTGGACACACTCCAAGCAGTTGGGGTACAGTATGGTCAGTTCCCCAGGCCTGCAGCAGCACCTTCCTTTGGCATTCACCCTGCACATCTGGGAGCAGACGTGGGTGCCTCCCCGGTGCCCCCTTGCCCCAGCCTGGTACTGCAGGGCCATCTTTAGGGTGCCTTGTGTGCTTGCCCGGGTGTGGCTGCCCCCAGGAAGTCTACAAGTTGTCACTGAAGCCCCTGGTTTCCCTCCTGCACGCGTCTGGGTTTGGAGGGAAGCTCCTTCAGACAGGCCTGCTCCTGCCTGCCCCTGCGGCCTTTCCGCCCTCCAGCACCTCCACAGGGCTCACGGTGACACTCTTCGTGGGCGTGGGCTTGAGTCTTGTCCTGGGCTCTCAGCAGAGACCATTTCTTTTCTCAATCCAGGAATGGAAATCTCAGAAAGCCAAAAGAAGCTCGCCATGTTAAATGCTCAGAAGGCAAGGCAGGGAAAGTCCAAAGGTAAGCTTTGGGGATGGCCTCTGTCTGTCTGTCTGTCTGTCTGTCTGTCTACCTAATCTGCCCGTAAGCTATTGGAGTCATTAGGTTCGGTCCCAGTACCACACGGGCACACAAAAGACCAGCTAAGCACTGGGAGTCTGGGCCCTTTGTTCCCTGTGTGGTTCTGACGTGACCCTCACGTTCTGTCTTCCTCCTCCCACGCCAGGCTACGGCAGCTGCCCCCCCGCCCCTGTGCCCCAGGGCCTGCACCCGCTGCACCAGCGCCACGTCACAGTGCCCACCAGCGTCCCTCAGCAGCAGGTCTTTGCCCTGGCAGAGCCCAAGCAGAAGCCCTCGCTGTTCTGGCACACCTTCCACAAACTTGCCCCTTTCCGGAAGTGAGCCGGTGTGCGTCCCTAACCCTCGGGGAGAGGGTGCCACCGCCTTCTTCAGCCTGCAGTCCAGGGCCTGCCTTGGGCCAGGTGCTGAAAAATGCTCTTTGAGTGTCAGTGACGGAGAGGAGACCCACTCTTCTGAGACCCAGCTGCCTTCCCAGAGGCTCTGCCTGTACCGGAACCTGAGATGAACCCAGCAGCCGGCGCCTCGCTGGTGACAAGACAAACATGCTCCTGCCTCAGTTCACCTGCCCCAAATGAAGGAATTGTCCCTCACACGGCTATGATGTAAACACTTGCTTCCTGTCATGCATGACACCACTGGGGAACATTCTTAGTGCATCCTGTGGGTGTCCTCAGTTGTTCCTGACATCCCCACTGATGGAAATTCAAAGACGGGGACTTTCCTCAGTGAGATTACAGGTGCAGAGCAAGGCTGTGCCCTGGGCATTGGAAACCACCATTGTCATGGAAACCCTTAACAGCAGCGCATGACTATGCCAGCGTGGCACACAGATTTCTGAAGAGCCGTCCTCTGTGAAGGAAGCCTTGGCAGAATGCCTAGACGCAGAGAGAGCGGTGTTGTGTGACGAAGCTACGTGAGCCAATACCTGCAGGTAGCGATCTCCTTTTCTTCGTCCATGTTGTAAAGTTTGATAAAAACACCTAACCACGTCTGGAAAAGACAGGCTCCGCGTTTTATTCTCAGCGCGCCGGGGGACGCTGTGTTACACATTTGTGGACTATTTAAGTAAGAACTTCATTTTTCTGTGCTAGCCTCGCAAAGTGGTCTTCATTTTGTTGTGTTGTTTTTTCTTAATCATAGGCCCATGCTTGAGGATAAACAAGTATAACAGTGTCAGAGACAAAGGTGTTGACTCCACGGGTGTTGTTCCTGGGGCCTCTCCATCCCCTTCCCCTGAATCCAGAGCTGTTGCTGAAGGAGGCGACATCATGCATTAAGAAAACATAATCTTGGACCGGTCTTCAGGGCATTCTGTGGCCATCCAGGACTCTGTGAGCAGCTGTGCAGCGCTTACTGAGGCCGCATTTCCAGCAGCAGGGTGTGTGGCCCTGGGGCGAACAGCGCCCGGGTGGCCTCTCTGGACTTTCTCACCACAGGTCCTAAGACAGTAGTGGTGCTGTGGCTTCATGTATAGAAGCAGGAGAGTGTGTGTGGCCGTGTGTGTGTGTGTGTGTGTGTGTGTGTGTATGTGTGTTTCAGTTGCATTTGTATAACTGACATTTTTACTAACAAAATGTAATGAAATATTTTGGAAACTACTTAACATGCTTTTCATTGCTAAATAGACTTGTTCATTTGTACAGTAATTTTGAACAGTTTTGTTTTTTTAAATGTAATATAAAAAGTTGCTTTAAGGAAGTACAGAGAATTATTTGTGTATGTTACATGTTCAGTGAGGACTCAATGCCATGGAGTCACTCACAGAGCTTGCATTTGCTATTACTTACTAATGGACAATGAAGAAATGTTGTAGGCTTTGTGAGAGATAATTTGTGAGTGTACTTTTCAGCTGAGCCTGCCCTGCTGGTTCCCACCTACCTCCACGGACTTCCTAACAGAGAATCGCATGCAAAGACATATTTTTATTAAGCTCAGTTCAAGACCCAGGGTTGCTCCAGTCAGATTTATGTAATGCGAGAATTAGTCGATCAAGTATCTGTCCTTGGTAGAGCACTTGGGTTTCCAAGTAATTTCGAAAACTGCTGATACATATTTTTTGCAGGACAGGCTTGGGTTCAGGTACCAGGGTTCTGCAAAGACTGAAGTCCTCAAGTGTTCCCACTTTCAGTTTGCCACAGTTCCTACTTGATGTAAGTTGCATCTTCCACTTGGAAATAAGCAACGAAGAGCCTTCTACCTGGACTACGTGCGAATTTCCTTGGGAATTGCCACCCTGCCCTTCCCTGGGCCAAACAGAAAGATGACATAACATTTTGATGAATTTCATTTGTTCTTTAATGTTTCCAGTTTTGGTAGCTCTGTTGAGACAGTTGGAATGGCCTTGAGTCAAAAGCACCATGTCAGCTTTGACCATAACCTAGAATGTGCACCAACTATGTAGTAGGCTGTAAGCAGTCATAAACAATATGTAAAAAATCCTGGAGAAGTAAGTAGAAAGAGGGTGGCAAGCAGTTTGCCTGAGCTTTCATGGGGTACTATTGACATGGCTTGTTTTCGTTAGGTCTGCCTTTGTCCCTGCTGGCACATCTGATTCGGCACCTGAAAATAGCCACCACCATCAAAAGCCATTTGTAAATACTGTGCCTTTTTATACCCAGTCCATTGGTGGTTACGTGCCACACTGCATTTTGCCGTTGTCTTTACACAAAGCAAAGGTACACTTAATTCAAAATTCAGTTCACAGCAGAAATCATCTCTAGAAATGTGGCAGGGGAGCCAGTGGCTTGCCAGGTAGGAATCTCCGGGTCACTGAGTTACTGACATTCCTCAGCTGTGTTTCCTCGATAGAACGGAGCATCTGACTGCCCAGAGCTGAGGGGAGGATTTCTGTTCATTACTTCATCAAGGAGAGGAGCGTCCCTTCGCGGACAGTGCCAGCAAGGATGCATAAAGGTGTTTCTGGTATTTTGCATGCTGGACTTGCTTCTGGGTTAAACAAACAAAGTTTCCCGTATAATACATGTAACCTACAAATAGCTCTCTGTTAAATGCACTGTGGCCAATGCTAATTGTTTTCAGGGTGCAATGAACTTGGAGTTCAAAAGACTTTGGGAAAAAATAAGTGGAAACTTTCTTCCAGCTGGTCTTGGAGGAAAAAAAGACAACGCTTCCATATTTTATGTCAACTTACTCAGCTCCAACATACTTTGCGTTGCTGCTTTGAGTCAGGTCATAGACATTAACATTCGTATTGAGAAAATACTTGGAATGATTCTGTAATTTAATAATTGTTCTTTGGGGGGGGCGCTTGTATTAGCACCCAGTGTGGTTTCTCATCTACTGGGCAAAGCTTTTGGTAACCTTTGAACTTGTCCACATAAAGATGACATCATCTGTGTAAGTCAGGTGACACTTGTGAACTGGTGACTTGGCTTTGTCAGCTGAAGTATGGTCCATCAGATTGCTGTAACTTCATATGTATTTTTGTTGAATGCTTTTTTTGTAAAAAAAAAAATTATTTACAATGTTATTTGAATGATTTCTTGTAAATGCTGTGAATCTATATTTGTTTTGTATCTGTATATTAAAATTAATTTGCAATAAATTTCTAGTAACGCATTTGAGGAGGTCCAGCTCCAGGCCTGGACCTGCTAGTTCATAGTAGCAGGTGTTACCAGGGATGATGACGGTGGGTGACCTAAGATGCCCTCGTGCCTCTGAGATGCCCCGGCCCCCCGCAGCAGGGTGTGTTGCTCCAGCCTGGGCTCCTTTCCTCTTTGGGCGTGGGCTGGGTAAGTATTTCCTTCTCTGATTAAGAGCTCAGAAAACCCAAGTAAATGGCTCATTGTTTGTTGTGAGTAATCAGAAAAGGGTTCCTGGGAAAAGCTGCCAAGACAACTCCAGCTTTTTGTTTGTTTTCTCCTAATGAGTACCTGCTCCCAGAGTGACCTGCTAGACGACCTTGGGCTGCACGGGGAGGCTCTGCTTGGGTGGGAGGCGAGTGATAGCACTGAGAACCTACAATGGCCAGGATGGTGCCATACACAGGAATGAAGACCACCTGAGGGCAGTGGCATCTTCTAGAAGAGTTGGGAGATGAGCTAAGGGTGCCTCCTGCATGCCGGAGAAGCCAGGATGAGATGTGTGACTCCTCAGGCAGAGTGTGTGGTCACAGAGAAAGGGGCATTGCAGAACTCGGCATGAACTGGGCAGCCCCAGAGCCTGCAGCAGTCACACTGTGATGTTGGAGAAAGTCCCTTTGCCTGATGAGTACCCAGGCCAGTGGGCTTCACAGGGACCCAAAGAGCCCACAATTAGCCAAGCTAAGCAGGGTCAGAGCTGGGGTCACATTGTCTGCGTGTGGCTAAACCTGAAGTGTGACAAATTGCATGAGGCCCCAGAAAGGTGAGCAGAAGCTCATGTGGCCCATGGTGGCACTTGGGATTTCCTAATGTGACCAAAGTGCCTGAGGTGGGCTGCAGCTGAATTTGGCTCTTGCAGCTGGCCGGGGACACTGGAGAGGGAGGAAAGTGGTTTGGGAGCGGTGCCCAGGGTGGGGGACAGACCAGGAGAGTGGGAGGCCATTTGGTACCCCCAGCAATCTCAGGCAAGGTGGGGAGATGCCAGTGACCCAGTCCTGTTGTGGCAAAGCAGGTTGAGGGGAGAGGGTGGTGTGCCGAGAAGAGACGGCCCACCTGGTGGGGGGGAGAGCACGGAGCCAGGAGGTGAGGGCCGGGACTGCAGGCAGAGGAACACCCGGACCCATTGGAGGCCTTGTGGGCCACAGCAGGGCATCCCCAGCCGGCCCTGCAGACAGGGACCAGAGCGCCCCTGGCCTGCACTGTGCGGAGTGCACCACAAAGGGACTCAGGTCCGGCACCGCGGGGAAGCTGGTGTTGGTTTGCCTGCTGTACCGGTGGAGACATGGAGGTGTTGGGAGGTGTGGCTTGGCTAAGGTAAGGCCTGCCTGGCACTGCCACCCGCACACTCCACTTCCTATGTGGCTTCTGCAGTCAAGACCCTGTGCCTCCCATAAAGAGTAGGGTCCCTTTGCCCCCTTCACACTAGGTTTAGACAAAGGTAGTAGATGCTTATCAGGAAAGGCGGAGTGATTTGTGACATCAAAGAAAGGTGTGTGGCATTTTTCTCAGCGGGGAGATGTGCGTGTGTCTGGCTCTTCACCCACCCAGGTGCCTGAGTCAAGAGGAATTACACAGACGCTTGAGAGATCTAGATAGAATGACAGTAATCTTGATGACCCAGGGTCCAAATGAGACTTGGAAATAGTGAGATGAGAATGACTTCTTCCGCCTCACAGTCCCTCGTTTCATTTTAAAAAAGAACAGAAAAAGCAGACGTGTTCTGCATTTTGTGATGCTCATAAAAGATGCTACCCGACCCAAGTGTCGCTGTAACTTTTGAAACTCATCCAAGACAGCTCTGCCTTCCCCTGTTCCCTCCCCTTCCTGCTGTTTTGCAGTTGTATCCTTAAGGGAATTGTAGGGCAGGAAGGCATGATTTTTAGTTTGCCCCGTTCCTGGTTGACACCGCACTGGGTCCGGTCAGCAGCCCTGGGGTTCAGGTAAGTTCACTGGGAAAAGATTTCTTAGCATTCACTTCATGCGTATGGGTCTTAAAACAGCTTCATGGTGTCAGTGGTGGATAACCTTGCTTCATTATTTGCAAAAAGTTTTGGGTAGGAAAATGAAGATGTTTCTTCCTAAATTCACTCTTAAGGAAGAGGCTGAACAGGAGAGAAAAACAGACTTGGCATTCTTTTGGCAGAACACTGCAAACCAGCTGGGAGGAGGGATAAAAGCCATAGACTAAATCACAAGAATGCAGACCTTGCTAGAGAGCTTTCTGGGGATTATAAATTATCTTGCACAAATGTTAATGTGTACATTTTTGTGCTTGTGACTGTGCTAATTGATACAGTGTAATAAAATGTCTCCTGTTGAAGAACAGATGTAGAAAATACACAATGCATAAAACTTGTGGAAGACTAGATGCTCAAGAAAAGCTGATCAGAGATACTGGATTCTGAAGCTGTCCCATGTCGGAGGAGGTTAGGCTGATAGCTTATCCGTGACACTTTACCCGCAAGGAAGCTGAGCTGCTTTCTGATAGATCTGTATTGAATGTTAGTAGTTGGGGAGGTAACAGTCTTGAAGATGTAACTCCTTAATCATGTCTGTGATAAGAAAAAATTTATCAGGAGGGACACTGGGTGATCCTTTATTTAAAGATTCCATAAACACAGTAAAATACAGGTAAAGCCTGGGGGAATCAACCCAGAAGCTTTTGGGCCTAAAAACCAGCAACTCCCAAGTAATTCACAGTGGTGACCAAGTCAGAATGTCAGGGTGAGGAAGCCGCAGCATCTGGCAGTGTGGCTGCATCTGCTCTTTGCACTCATACTGGCTGGGAGGCAGTGCCCACACCTGAGAGGCTATATGCCCGGGCGCCAGCTGACTGCAGAGACCAAGGCCTTCCACACTTCTGACTGGAGGCCAACCTGTGGGCAGCAGGTGCCATATATTACTCAGGGTGTGGGCTCAGTTTTGTGTCACCAAGACCCCAAATAGCAGAGCTTAAACATGTGAGAGGTGTGCTTCCTTCAGGCTTTCCTATCAATGCTGGGCTAGTAGGTGGGAACTGGACTTCTGGGGTCATCCAAGAGCAGAATTTCTTCCTGCAAAGTATCACCCTCCTGGAGCAGTCCCAACTCATGCACACCCAGTCACAGGAAAAGCGAAAGGGCCCAGGGGAGGGCACACCCTTCCCTTAAGGTCCAGTCCACAGTTGCACACACACACACACACACACACACACACACACACGTTTCTTATTTCTACGGGCCAAATCTGGCTTTGTGGTCACAGCCAGGGTGCAAGGGAGGCTGGGGGTCGCTGTCTGCTGTGTGCGTCAGGTACCCTGCTAAACTTGTGTGGCCCGGATGAAGGGAGAAGGGTCTCGCAGATGAGCAGCGGTGTCTGACAGACTTGTCACCTCCCAAAGGATGCACAAGTTGACCTATGATATCGTTTCCTTCATTCAACAAATACTTGACTGTAAGGTACTGGAAACAAGGAAGTAGGAAGATGGGATAGTTACTTTCAGAAAGCTCTAACCCAGCTGAGGGGGCTCCAAAGTGACCACGCGTCTAAGGAAGAGGTGTAACCCAGACAGATGGGGGCAGTAATCCAGGAAAGAGCAAAGGCACAGGCCAGGAGGGGTGAGGAGCTGCCTGCTCCTCGCCGGGGAAAATGGGACTCAGAAGGGCCCCCGGCCCCAGTACCTTGATACAGAACACAAAGTTGAGGACAGCCGCTGTGGGTGAACTCATGAGACTGGGCACTGGGCTCATAGCTTTGACCAGTTTTGCTCTCTGAAAACAGCATTAATAGAATTTCTGCCACATTCCTCCTTGCACCTTCCTGTGCTCTGCACGGCAGTGCAAACCCTTCTCTGGAGATTCTTCTCACAGATAGGACCACAACGTTTTGCACTTCTGCTTTTCGATGAAAATCATTTGCTGAAGGTTGTTTTGTGTTAAGCACGGGACATAAGCAAGACAGACATTCTGCCTTCATCAAGTACCCGGAAATGGTGAAAGATTCACAGAAGGGTCCATGTGTTAGCCTTTGCTAGCTGGAAAGCAAGATGGAGTTTATCCAAACCTGACACCTTTATGGTTTTGTGATGTGTGCATCGCTGGAATACCTTGCACACTTGCACATGTTGAAAAGGTGAAAGGCAGACTGCAACCCCAAAGGAATGTGGGCCGGTAAGCTTAGATTTGGTTACTACATCACTTCTGAGTTACATTAAAGAGGCAAATGTAGATTATTGATGGCTTTGGCTATAAGAAAACCTGACTTAATTTCCTGAAATGGGTAAGTTTGTGACTTCAATGGGAAACATCTGCATTTCCTTTCCCCAAAATACTCTGTATTAAGCTGCACCCCGTGATACTTTTTTTTTCCTCTTTGAGGCAGGGTCTCACTATGCAGTTCAGTCTGGCCTTGAGCTCACTCTGTAGCCCAGGCTGGTCTCAAACTCCAACGATCCTCCCGCCTCAGCCTCCCAAGTGCTGGGATTACAGGCGTGCGCCACCACGCCCAGCCTCACCCTGTGATATTTAAAAGCTTCCACAAGATAGCAACATAGTCCTTCAGATTCAGAGTCTAGTTGTTTTTTTTTTAAATAGAAGAATATATAGAAATACATATTTCTAGACATAATTCTCTCTAGTACTACCTTTAAAAAGCATTTTTAAAACTGGAAAATCTCTCCTCAGTTCACCATTCTAAAGAGACCGCATTCACAGGTGTATGTTTATTTCTAATTTTTGTCCATATACATAGGTACATATACAATGTGCAGGACATTTAATCTACTTTTTAAATTTGCTGTAGACACCTTTTACACATTTCACCTGAAGTTCATAATTACTCCAGTGATTACATATGATTCTGCTTCCTGAATCGCTCCCCTATGGCTACACATTATGCTATGCGTCAGAAGTTATCTTTATGTGGCACAGAAACCCTGGATTATTTTGAAGAATTTTAGAGATGGAATTCCTGAGTCACAGCTGTGGAGAGCGCGCGTGCACGTCCGCACGCACACACTATCACACAGTTAGGGATTAAAGCCATGGCTCCCACCTGGCTCCGCTTCCCACAGTACTTTTTTCCCAGAGCCCATTCTCAAACTTGGACCAGCAGGTCGAACAAGTATTTATCAAATGCAATGAACACATCATGATATTTTCTTTGGCCTTAAAAAAAAATGAAAGAAAGCAAAATAAACACACAGCCCAGCCCCTCACATGTGCCGATAGCAATGGGATTCTGTCCAACCCTTCGAGAACGTAAAAAACCTGAGAGGGGGAAGTATAGAGGAAAGGACTTAAAAATGCACTTGTCCCTAACTGTGTGATAGCGTGTGTGTGTGTGTGTGTGTGTGTGTGTGTGCGTGTGTGTGCACGCATGCGCATCCTTCTCCACAGTGGCTTCCCATAACAAGACCTCAAGTTTTTAATTTAATTTTTGTTGTGGTAAAATATACATACCATAAAGTGTACCATTCGAAGCATGAAGTTCAGTGGCAGTGAGCACATTCCCATGACTGTACATCCATCACTGCCCTCCCCTTGCAGAACCCTCCACCTTCCCGGGCTGCAACCCTGCACCTCCTAAACATCAAGCTTCCCGCTGCCACGAGCCAGTGGACCACTGTCCCACTTGCTGAGTGTGTATGGCTGCTCTTGTACCTCGCACACTTGGAAGAGGAATGACGAGGCGCTGTCTTCTTGGGGCTGGCTTGTTGCACTGCATAATGTCCTCGAGGTGAATCCATGGGATCGTAGGTCAGGATTTCCTTCTTGAATCTGCATCAGATCCCATCAAGCATGTACCCTGTGTTTCACTTGAGCATTCATCTGCCGATGGAGATGTGGGTTGCGTTTGCCTCGTGGCCATTGCAAGCAGTGCTGCTTTGGACTAGGGCACCAGGCTCAAGTGACCACCTTCAGTTCTTACCGGTCTATTCCCAAAAATGAAGCTGTTGGACCAGAGGGTAATTCTCTGTTTGCTTTATTGATTATAAGGTTCTTTTTCACGTACACCAGGATCACATTTGTCTTTACCTGGTCTTCTTTACCTTTTCTGCTCAAAAAAGTAGTTTGCACACAACACAGTACTGCTGCAGTATAAAAATAAAACTGAGCCATCTGTGACCTTGAAAGCAAAATGTTAAGTAAAATAAATTAGACACTCAAGCTTAAATATTGCATGGTTTCTCCTATATAAGAAAACAAAAAAATAAAGAGCAAACTAAACAGTGGGTAGCAGGAAGCAGGGAGAGAGACTATTGTCAAGGGGAAGGAGATGAGACAGGGAGGTGGCAAGGAGGGCAGGGAGCAGGGCCGAAGACAAGGGTAGGGTGTGTTGGATACAGTGCCAGCTCCACACAAGGATATAAGCATTATTACTGCGATACAGGCTGAGAAACTGAAGTTTTTAAAAAGTGGTTTTGCCCAAAGTGAAGTCATCAGTAAGAGTATCCCAACTGCAAACTTTGCTTCCTGGTTTGTTATCCCCCATTAAGAGCAGTCCTAACCACATGTCGATTCCAAGCCCAAGCCCCCACTCCCACCGCTGGTAGCCAGCATGCTCAGTAGCCAGTTTCTGCCCGCACCTTTCCTGGTGGATGTCCTAGCTGGCCCAGATATGGCCCTTCCCACTGCAAGGGCAGAGCTGTGTCCACAGCCCCCAGTAGCCAAGGTTTCTTTCTCTCTTTTAGTTGAGACGCGGACATCTGACCATGAGGATCTGGTGGCTGCTGCTTGCCCTGGGAGTCTGCATAGCGGCTGTGAGCTCCCAAGACATGTGCAGGCAGGGACACTCTGGCATTCCCGGGACTCCTGGCCACAATGGTCTGCCCGGAAGAGATGGACGCGACGGAGCGAAGGGGGACAAAGGGGATGCAGGTACTCGGCAGCTGGCAGCCATCTGCCTCCTTCTCCCATCACCTTGCCCCTTCCACCTAATCCACTCTTTCATCACCTCTTTCTGCTCATCCACTGAGCACACATCCCGCCCCCCCCCCGCCCCCGCAGCACCCTTCAGTCATCTGAGGGCTGCTTTGTGCAGTCTGTGAAGTGCTGGGGTGGGTGGAGGACCAGGCTAGCAGGACGCTACCCTCGGTGGGCTTGTCTACTTGAGACACCTGTCTCTTAGCCATCATCTCTGATGCCACAGGGCATCTTCGGTGGCAGAGGATGTCATTAATCTTCCTGCTTGTGCAACAGGTGTGATGGGTCTTCAAGAACTCGAGGCCAATAAAGACAAGACCCTACATATACGGTGTTTTTCCCTATACGTACATACACACCCAGAAAAAGTTGAATCTATACATTAGAATAGTAAGGGATTAACAATAATAGCTAATATGAAATAGGACAATGCTAACACTGCACTATAATAAAGTTGCCAGTCACTAATCTTACACCTTGGGGCTGTTGTTAAGAAAAATATGGTTACTTGAACACAGGCACTGGGATACTGTGCTCGTCAATCTAGTAACTGAGATGGCTACTAAGTGACACACTGCACAAAGGGACATGTTGTGTCCTGAGCCAGACTGACTCGGATGCATGGGGCTGCACCAGAGATTTCGGACTGACATGCATCTTGCCCTGGGCATAGTGGTTGCAGGCCCAGCATCCCAGCTACAGTGGAGGCTGAGGCCGGTGGCTTGAGCCCAAGAGTTCAAGGCAAGCCCAGCAACAACAGCTAACAGATTGCTTAGTTTTGGAATTTCCCATGTAATGGTTCAGGACAGAATCTGTGAAAGGTGAAACTCCACATATGGCAGCAGGTGTCTGGCAAAGAGCACAGAGTGGCAGCGCAGGTGAAAGGCAGGCCTTGTGTGGCAGGTGACAGAGATAAAGATGGATGACAGCCTGAAGCCATGTAGCTACTACTGTTCCTCAAGCATCTGTGATCCATTGTCCTAGTTACTCTTCTCGATGCTGGGACAAAATACTCGACACCTGGAATTGAGGAAGGAAAGATTTGTTTAGCTCATATTTTGTGGACGTGTCAATCTATAATCAGCTGGCTCCAAGGCAAAGACAGCACATGGCGGAGGGGCAACCATTCATGGTGGCAGAAAACAGCACAAGCAGCAAGAGCCAAAGGGGGAACAAGCCTCTTTCTGCCCCTTTTATCACACAGGCACTGACAAGGAACTAATCCTTATAAAGATGTCAGGCCTCAAAGTCTGTATATGTAGGGCCTTGTCTTTATTGGCCTCAAGGAAGGGCAGTTCTTATGGGGTTTGCAAGTGAGAAGCAGAGTACTTGGCTGTCTTTGATTGGTTCTTATGATATGCATCATAGCGACCAGCCATGCATCCCAGTGACCGGCCATTTCTAAAAAACAGAAATAACAAGAACTTACATATATATATATATACACACACACACACACACACACACCACTTTACATATATATAACTTTACATATATATAACTATACATATATTTTCCATGTGGCTCATATGTATCATATGTAAGAGGAATTGTTACCTAGGCAACTGAAATATACTGGTGGGGGGGCACATTTTCTGCTACAATAGACTCAGTTTCTAAATGGAGGGTTAAACCTGAGCCCTGGCCTTGACACTAGTTTTATATACCTAAGACTCATATAGAGGAATCTATTCATCTGGGTGCAGGAAAAAGTTTATTAAAACTCTTGCCAACAGTTTAAAAGATACTGTAAACAGCATTTGGTGGCCCAGTGCTTCACAAAGTGGGCAGGATGAGCCAAGGGCTTCTGGGGGCAGCTGCGTTGCTCTCCAGCCCCTGGCTTGCACAACCGCCGTGAGTCTCTGTGGGAAGCTCACTGCCCACCTCCGGTCCAGTGAGAAGTGCACTCCACTTAATAGCAAAACCTCAGTCTCAATGAAGTCAAGTCCACTTCTTGCTGGGACCACAATGGTGTGTTTGTATATATTATTGCTGAATATATGGAGATTGAATTTTTAAAAATTTTTATTATACAATATTTTATATACACAGGGGAGATAGATGATTGCTAACTGGGTAAATAAGGAAAAATGAAACACTCGTATCTAATGCCGTATGTCTCTACCTCTCCCTTAAATGCTTTACATATATTTTCCATGTGGCTCATATGTATCATGTAAAATTATTTCTGTTTTGGGGATGTGAGACAGGGTCTCACTGGCCTTGAACTCATTACATATCCCAGGCTGGCCTTGAACTCGTGATGGTCCTCCTACCTCAGTCTCCCAAGTGCTGGGATCACAGGTGTGCACCACTACGTCCAGTTTTAAATGTTTCTTACAAGGATATCAATCACATTGCTTACATTAGAACTTCGCTCATCTTTATCTTAGCCTTTTTAAATGCTTTTGTGTGTGTACTGCATGATAAACATATGTTTAGCACAGTGCCTGTCATAATTCAGATACATAAATGTACCTACACTGTATTTTTTGTTTGTTTGTTTTTTGAGACAGGGTCTCTCTATGCAGTACAGGCTGGCCTTGAGTTCACTCTGTAGCCCAGGCTGGTCTCAAACTCACAACAATCCTCCTGCCTCAGCCTCCCAAGTGCTGGAATTACAGGTGTGCACCACCACACCTGGCTTACATATAAGTCCATGTTCACACCTTGCTCTTTGGGGTTGTATGACCATCAAACTTTGGAAGCCAGCACTCTAGACAGACTGAGAATGAAGCAGGGAAGCCAGAAAGAAGCCAGAGGAGGAAGATTTCTGCTTCTAGGCCAGTGAGGAGGAAGGGAGAGGTGAAACTAGGAGTTGCCAAGAGCTAATTCTTCCCTGGAGGCCTCCCAAGACTGGGGCAGGTTGGAGCACGCACTAGAGTGCTTGTGTGCAGGAGGCCAGGCATCAAGACCGCATGAGTCTGCCTTCTCTCTCCAGTCCTGGGACCTGGCCCACCCTGCTAATGTCCCTCACAGTCAGGTCACAGGGCTACCTGGGGCTTCGGGAGAAAAAGCCAGAGTCTGGGGTGGAGTGCTCCTGCTGCCACAGACAAGCCACGGTGGCCTAGGGCGGCCTGCTGCGAGCATCAGTGCTGGCGCAGAGCCCACAAAGCCTCACCTACCGGATGGTCCCTTGTCTTCCATGCCAACTTGATCAATGACATCTGCCACCACTCTAGGACACCAGGGACATCCTTGAAGAACCCTCCCTCCCGGGCTGGGGGTATAGCTCAGTGGCATAAGCACCTGCCTGGCAAGCGCAAGGTCCTGAGTTCAATCTCCGGCACCACAAAAAAGAAAAGGAGCCAGGTGTGGTGGCTCACTCCTGTAATCCTAGTACTCGGGAGGCTGAGGCAGGAGAATCATTGCAAGTTTGAGGCCAGCCTGGGCTACAAAGTAAGCTCAAGGCCAACCTAAACTGCATAGCAAGACCCTGTCTAAAAAAAAAAAAAACTTTCCGTCCCACCCCAGTGTCACATGCTGTGCTGTGTTTTCAAGGGAGGCTACTGAGCCTTCTCCCACCTCCCCACAGCGTGGCAGAAAGACCAAACGACAGCAGCCAGCGCGTCTCTTCCCCACCCCAGCACAGGAGGGATGTACTATCATCGTGCCATCGGGGTCTCTGGTACGCACACTCCTCTCTCTGCCTGCGCCGCTGGCACACCCCACAGCTGCGCGTTTGGGAAGTCGTGCGCTAACTCACTCACCTTGCCCACTGGCTCCCATCCGCCTTTCTCCACCGCACTGCTGTGGGACCGGGCGCGCCCACCATGCTGGGTCACCGCGCTGCTGTGGGACCGGGCGCGCCCACCACGCTGGGTCACCAGGGCCTCTACGACACGCAGCACCGCGGGCACTCGCAGCCAGGAACTTTGGAGCTGGAATCTCACCTCTTGTCTGTGTTCTTCTTTCCACAGGGGAGCCGGGCCGTCCCGGTGGCCCAGGGAAGGACGGGATGAGCGGCGAGAAAGGAGAGCGAGGTCAGGAGCTGGCTCTCCCCGCACTGTGCTCTGACGCTGCTCTGAGAGATTCACAGCAGTGACAGTGTGCCTGGTGCTGGGATGGGTCCCTGATGAGGCTCTGCGGGAGGCCGATGTCAGAGGGCTCTCCGCTCTTGTCTCTGGGAGGTCCTGACAGATGCAGGGGTCAGCCAAGGTGTTCTGCAAAGGCCCAGACAGTGAATACTTTCAGCTTTGCAGACCATACACTTGCCATCCCTGCTGCTTGATTCTGTTGAGGTACTGAAAAGCAGCTGTAGATGCTGTGTGGATAAATGTGGCTGCGTCCTGCAGAGGCTGTGTAGACTGTCCACATGCCTTGGATTCTGACTTTTGGCCATAGGAACATGTAAACCATTCTTAGCTCACGGCAGCTGGATGGCTTGGGTCCCGAAGTCACAGTCCAGTGACAATGATCCAGTGGTGATGTCTGGCAGGGAGTTTGGACTGGGACCCAGTGCCCCTGAGCCCACCACGTCGAGCAGGCAGCATTTCACTGGCCTGAGCTAGAGGTGCAGCCAGATATGGACTCGCCCAGCACACATTGCTCCCCGAGGTCTGGCGGAACCAGCTAGTCAGCCCAGGAAAAAGAGATGGTCAACATGTCAGGTGCACACAGGTCACTCTGTACCTGGTTCTTTTTAGTGTGTTTTTGTTTTTTCAGTACCGGGGATCAAACCCAGGGCCTTTGTGCTGAGCTACATCCCCAGTCCCTTCTTATTTATTTATATTTTGAGACAAGTTCTCATTAAGTCACTAAGTTGCTCAAGCTGGGCTCAAACTTTGAATCTTCTTGCCTCAGCCTCTCACAGTGATGGAACTACAGGTATCCATTGCCATGCTCAGCAATCTGTGCATTATTTTAAGGCCCCCTTGTATTGCCTCACTGGATGCCACAGTCCTCCTGCAACGGTGAGCAGAAACATCAAAACGACACTGGGGATTAGAGGCAGACTTATTTACGTCAACAGGCGCTGATCAGGATCACTCCCAGAACATCAGGCCCTGCTCTCTGGTGGTCTAGGGCTTATGTGGGATAAGCAAGCAGGAAATTCAGAGGCAGACTGGCTTGTCAATTGGGGATTGGTTCTTGCAATATCACAGTGACCAGCCCTGCATCACAGTGATCAGCCATTTCTAAGAAACAAAAGTAACAGGAACTGTCATCAAAGCTATTAGCTGGGCAACGAGCAAACTAAAGTACACTGGCTAGGGGGGCATCTTCTGTTACACTGTGAACCAGTTAGCATTACTGTTCCCGGTGTGTAGACAAGGAACAGCAGTGGTGCAGACAGGTTGCTGGCCTGATGTCCACGGCATGAGGGGTAAAGATGGGACGGGATGGAGTCCTGCCAGAGTCTACGGCTACAAGCACTGCTCTCCCATCTAGGCAGAAGAAATGGAAGCTCTGGGTGTTTACCCAGAGAGACAGAAGGGGCAACACACCGGGTGGGATGGGCAGGCTGGGACTGGTCCTGAGAGTGAGATGAACACCATGCTGAGGCCTCATTCTGTGCTTGCTATGGTGCGGAGCTCTTGAGGGGCTGTCACAGCTCTAGGGCTGAGTGCCTGTCCACTCAGTGGCTATGCTGTTTTCCCACTGGAGTCCTTCCTGCTTGGAAGAGAATTTCTCTAGGCAAGGGCTCGACTGTATCCTGCTCTGCATGGTAGACTTCAATGCTAAAGAGCTGGGCTCTCTCCTGTGAGAGCAGCACTCTGGGGACAGGAGTCCCTTGGTGTTGTGTATGTGTCATACACATGTGTGTAACTGGGGAGTAAGTGAATTTTCAAAACTCAAGCAGATGTACCTGTGTACTATTTGTCTCAAATAAAGGTTCAGTAACAGGAAGCACAGAATTGTTCACAAGGGAGTGATTCACAAACCATCTTTTTATTTTCTTCCTCCACTTAGGGGCAGACGGAAAAGTCGAAGCCAAAGGCATCAAAGGTGACCCCGGCTCCAGAGGACCCCCGGGGAAGCATGGGCCGAAGGGATCTGTTGGTCCCCTGGGGGAGAAAGGGCTGCAAGGAGAGACCGGCCCTCAAGGGCAGAAGGGGGAGAAAGGCGATGTGGGTCCCGTAGGTCCCCAAGGCCTAACGGGCAGTGCTGGGCCTTTGGGCCCCACTGGTTTAACTGGCCCCGTGGGCCCCATTGGCAAGCCAGGTCCCAGGGGAGAAGTGGGAGCCATGGGACCCCAGGGTGAGCCTGGGGTCCGAGGAATAAGAGGCTGGAAGGGGGAGAGAGGAGAAAAAGGTAAAATTGGTGAAAGTCCAGTTCTGCCAAAGAGCGCTTTCACTGTGGGGCTGACTGTCCTGAGCAAGTTCCCCACTTCAGACGCACCCATCAAATTCGACAAGATCCTATACAACGAGTTCAACCATTACAATGTTGCCACGGGGAAGTTCACATGCCACGTTGCCGGCGTCTACTACTTCACCTACCACGTCACTGTCTTCTCCAGGAACGTGCAGGTCACTCTGGTCAAAAATGGGGCCAAAATACTGCACACGAAGGACGGTTACATGGGCTCTGAGGACCAGGCCTCTGGGGGCACTGTTCTGCCCCTGAAGCTGGGGGATGAGGTGTGGCTGCAGGTGGTAGGGGGACAGAGGTTCAACGGCCTGTTTGCCGATGAGGACGATGACACCACGTTCACAGGCTTCCTGCTGTTCAGTGGCTCCTGAAGGAGGAGCGCTCTGGTCCCGCCTCCCTCCCAGTGAGGATTAGTGTGGTGGGAGTGACTCAGTGATTCACCCTCACTCATTCCTCTGTGACAGCAGTAATCGTGGGATGGTGCAGCAGGGGAAGTTTCTCCTCAATGTGGTTTCACATAACTTACAATCCTTTCCAAGAGTGAATTGTTAAATATTTGCCCTGTTTATTGCTATTTTTGTGGACTTTCTGGGCTCTGTTTATTCTGATTTTTAAAAATATTCTCATCATTCGTATCCTCGGAGGAGCACTGTGCTTGAGTGTTTCTGGTGGGCAGGGCATTCTGGCGTCACAGTGGTGCTCTACGGAGCCACAGCTTCGTGTGTTGTTCCTCTGTGAGGCCAAGAACATTAGAGAGAAAGAAAGGGAAGTCAGCTGGTGCGCAGCTGGGTGGTAGACCCCTTGGCTAGATGAACAAGGCCCCAGGTTCCGGCCCCAGGTTCCAGCCCCAGCGCTACGAGAAAAGACATTGAGTGACTAATAAAAGCTGGCAACAATGAGACCCTTCAGAAGGCTACAAGTACTTTGTTCATTTTCTAATTGAAAAATCTCTTCTTTTATCTTCACTGCTTTTCAGTCCAGTGTGGGAGCCACCCCCGGTCAGCTCTGAAACTATACATTTGTTTTCTAGGATGGCCACAACCCAGAAGCACAAGCCACATAGCCTAAATGGCAGAAATGCACCCTCTCACCCTTGGAGACAGTGGAAGCCCAAGCTCAGCATGTCGAGGCCCCTCCCTCTGGAGCCCATGAGGAGGCTCCTTGCTTGCCACTTCCGGCTTCCGGTAGCCCTGTGTTCCTCAGCTACAGTGGTATCACTGAACCACTGCCTCCAGCTTTCCACACTGTCTTCTTGCAGTATCCGCCCAAGTCCGCGCTTTCCTCCTCTTACGAGGCACGACACATCATGTTAGTGCCACCCTAACACAGGAGGACCCACCTGAACCTGTCATATTCATAAGGGTGACCCTTCTCCTGTAAGATCATGGTCACAAGGTGCTAAGAGTGAGGACTTCAACAGAAGCTTTTGGGAGACACAATTCAACCCACAACAGCCCTCCCTCTAGCACCCAAAGCTAACATCCTCCTCATGTGCACACTACTTTTGCCCCCATCCTCATATCCCCCAAAGTCTTAGCAACTCCAGCATCATCTTCTAAGTCCAAAATTTCATCCTCTAAGTGGTCAAATCAGTTACAGGACAGACCCATCATCTGATTATCCTGGGGAAAACATTTTATCCTGCTGACTGGGACACTGTATCTATAATCTCAGCACCTGGGAGGCTGAGGCAGAAGGATTGTTGCAAGTTCCAGGCCAGCCTGGGCTACCTACCAAAACCCTGTCTGAATTAAAAAAAAAAAAAATTGAAAAACTTTTTTGTCTCTATTAACCTGTGAAACAAGAGAAGTTATTTGTTTCCAAAACACAGTGGTGAGGCCATCATAGGATAGATATTCCCAATCTAAACCGAAGAAATAGAGAAAAAAAGGGGTTACAAGGTACATGCATATGCAACACCCAGAAAGGAAAATTCCATTAGACTTTGTTCACTATTTAGCTTCTAAAGTTTTAAAATGAGGAGGAAACAAGTTACGACCTAGACACCAAGAGAAGAGGTTACAAGGAAACTTCTCCCTCAGGCCTGCAGGGAACATTTTTGTTTCAACAAGTACCACCTACTTCTCCATCTTCTGGTAAACATATTCTAATTCTACCTCCTGGCTAAGTTTTTCAGATGGTGTAGCCCCAGCCTGGCTAATCGGAACACAGCCATGACGGTGGTTGCAAATGGCCCTTGATTGGTCCGAATCAATGACAGGCAGTCAGAAAGTGGTACACCTGGTGCCCAGACCATGCTCTTTCTCAGCTGAAGTTAGACCTGGGAGGATGAGGGCTTCAGGCTGCTCTACAATGCTGCATGATGAAGCCAGCCGAGCTGGAGATAACCCACTTGCTATACTGCAAGGGTCCTTGCAGTTTAATGTGTTAGAAGCCCAATCCCCAAACCCATATGTCAGCGAAGTTAGAGGTGGAGCCTTCGGAGGACTAGGGGCAGATGTTAGGAGGGTCGGGTTGCATGACTGGTGCCCTGTGCCAGGTTACGAGGCAGCAAATCAGCCCTCACCAGATTCTGGTGCCATGTTTTTGCACTACCCTTGTTCAAAATTGAAAAACATAAATTCCTTTTCAGTATAAATCGCTAGTCTCAGATATTCAGTTATAGCAACCAAAAATGAATTAAAATACCAGTTCTCACTCCTGCTATCCCTAAAGACAGAGCTACTCTTGGGCTATTTTCTGATGCAAGCCAACAAATTCTCTCTGAGCCAACAAATTCCCTTTGTTGGCTTAAACCAGTCTGATGTAGGTATTGTGTTACTACCACTTCCATCTAAGAATCCTAAGTGGCCTGTGGTCCAAGGAGAGGGTCGATGTGATTACTGAGGGGAAACCCAAGCTAACTGCACAGATGTGTGAATTGTCCTTTCAGCCATGACCAGGAAACTGGAAGCAGACCAGTTCACTAGCTTTTCTGTGTTCGCGTCTCCTGTTTACAACAGGGATTGAACTGAGTTATTATTGCATATGGCACCGTCCTCCTCTATAATTCTGCAAGTAATTACACGAGTGTAAGTTAACCTGACACAGTTTTCGAGGCTGAGAATTAAACCATATGTATTCATAAAATTTGTCTGTCTAAGCAAGCAAAGCTTATTTAGTTGTCTGTTGAGTTTGAAAGAACTACTTTTACCATTATTTTTCAGTTCTTTAAAAATATGATCTTACTAGAAGGGCTAGTGCTCCAAACCCAAAATGTGACCACGTGGCTGGTGTGGTATGTAGATTATTTTCCTGGCCTACCTGGGTACTGTCACACCGAATGGGTGAGGCCATTGCTGGCAGGCACAGCAGGAAACCACAGAAGAGAATAAACCCACAGTCATTTGCACCGTTTGTCCCACACTATCCCTGCCCTCAAATTCCTCCAGGCAGCAGACTCCTCCCCTCCCCTTTAAATCCTTTGCTCTTACCCTCATTTCCTGCTGCTTCTGCTCTCCACACGCAGCCCACCCCAAAGGAGGAACCAGGCGGCCAAGGTTGCTCATGTAGCGCTTTCTCAGGTGGCCTCTCCCCTCTGCTCCTTTAACATATACGGTGCTGAAACCCAGGATGGGGCACCCCTCTTTGGAGGGACTTCAAGCCCTATCTTCAGCCCCTCCCCCATCTTAAGGAGGCAACCCTGTGACTTTGGCTTCTCAGATCACACTCCAGATACTCCCCATCAGCTTCAGATTGGTAAGCCTTCTCCCTTGCCCCTCTCCATGGCTTTAACACCCTCTGAGCCTTTAAAACTTTTTTCTCTGTCTCAGGCTCCCTCTCCCAGCCAGCCCACTGTGGCCTCTGCCTCAGTGGGAGAAGGTGGCAACAGGTCTCAGCCACAGCCACTGAACCTTCCCCTCACCTGACTCCCTCCTCCCCCGACCACCATTTACCTGAGGCACACCCTCAGGCCAGCCATGGGCTGCCAAGCCTCAGCTGCCCTGCCCACGCACCAGTCCTGGGCCAGGTTTTGCAGGCTGCAGTGGCCTCAATGCCAAGTGGCTATGCTTGGCACGCCTGGCCCATTCTGCCCCCAGGCCCACTTGCTGCTGTCAGTGCCCTGCTGGCCTGGCATAGCAGGCATAAGGCAACACTACAGAGGTTAAGGTCCAACTAGCAATTGTGTGCACGGTGGGACTGCAGCACCTGTGTGTGCAGAGCTCATGGTCTACACAAGCGTGGCTCAGCCCAGCCCTGGTAATGAAAATGCTGGGCTGTGCCCTCCTCACCAGTCTTGTGCCACCCCTTTGCCATGGGCCACACCCCTTGCCAATCCTACCACATCCCTGCCATAGCGGCCCCTGGCTGGCCCACACCATGCTGCCCATGCCCTCCTTGCTATTGCCACAGTGCAGCTGCCTGGCTTCATTAGCAGGAGCTGGTCTGTGCTCAGCCTGGGCCCACCCAGGGTTGCCTTCTGAGGGTCTGCTGCAGCTCATAATGCTGCAGGCTCAGGCCCCCAGGCTGCATGCTGCTCCTCTACCCTCCAACATACGCTCTCCCAAACCCCACCTTGCTACACACCCTGCCTGGACAAATTTCTCCTGCGCCCTCCGCCCCTCTATAACTGCTCTGCAAAGTGGCAAGAACAAAAGACAGTTTGGGTGCATGTTTCTCTCTCTCTGTGAGACTTTGCCCAGGTCAGCTAACATCTTAGCTTTTTCTCTTCAGACTCTTAAAAGATTTTCTCCAATTCACCAAAAGTTAACTTTAAACCCCTTAATTGGAGAGTGCCCTTCCCTCCAAGAGGTTAAATTAACAAAGCTTACAACAACTGTTTGCCTTCAACGGGACACAACAACTATCAAAAAGCAATTTATACTTGTTTACATCTGCTAAGACTGATATAATCAATCTTCTCTTCAGGGTGTTCAACAACTAAAGTTTAGAAACCAGAACTAGAGAGATAATTGGGCTAAAAAAGCATCTGGGCCCTGACCCTCCAAAGTCAGCAGAGCCCCAGGACATGAGAGAACCTTTCCTACAGGAGCCTACAACTGATGGGTCATCCAATCTCCTGAGCAGGGAGACTGCAGAACACCCACGCACAGAGATAAACAAATACACAGTGTGCCTAAGGTGGGTCATCAAGAGAGAAAAGTCTCCCATGCTTTCACAGAAAGCAACATGGTCAAGTAAGACCATGACCCATCCTGGCAGCTAAGGAAGAGAGAGGAGCTGAAAGGCTCTGTACATGGTTCCAAAAGTTGTGCCTGAAGAGGCTTATCTGACTCGGATAGAGAGCAAAAGGTCAATTTTTATTAACACAAGTCTCATTTTAACTCGGTCTTAAAAACCCAGCAGAAAAGTACAATCAAAAGAGATAAATAAACTTTTGCCATCTGTATATGTGCCCTCCAAAGTAGCAGTTATTCACTGCTCAGGACACCAAAAAGAGCTGACAAAGTATTTCAAAGACCAATTTTAAAAGGACCATACACTGTGAGCCTATCAACTCCAACAGCTGGTAAGGTACCAAGCCTGGACTCCCAAGTGTACCTCACCCAACTCAAGTCCTGGGCACCAGAGACTGATGCTGAGTGTGAAATGCACAGAATCATTACAACAAGCATCTTGCTAGGTATATGGCCCGCTCCCCTTGTCAGCTACTCAGTGGACCCTAAACCACATCTTGACTGGTCTGTCCCTATGAAATAAAAAAAAAAAATTAATGAGACAAGCCATCCTCAAAAATTGGATGGCCTCAGATATCCTGACAGCAGCACAGGGGGATGCTTATACAGTTATAAAGGCTAAATGTTGTGTGCACATTTCTGATACTTTTGCTAATACCTCGATGACTATTCAAGATAGTAAACAGGTTAATGCCATGCTGGATCCTAAAACTTCCTCGACCTTCTCCTTACCCTCTTTGTGGGAAGCCGTTACTGGCTCTTCCTGGTAAAAATATTTCTTTGGCTATATTCATAATAGCCTTGCTGATTTTATTGTTTGGCCCATGCTTACTTAACTGTTTCTTTGGCCTTGTCTGCTCCAGATTTAAAGCTATATGTTCACCCAAGAGGAGAGCACCTGACACCTACCCAGGACCTTTAGATAGACCCTCTGGAGAGTGTCTCTAACTGCCAGTCATAACTATGACACCCCTCTTAGCCTGAAGCAGCCTGAATGTAACTACCCCCTGCTCTCTCATGGTAGTTTGAGACACCTTTTCAGAAGGGTGATATTATACACAGCTAAGTTACATAAAATATTATCAGTGGTCAGTTAGGACTGGGCCTTCCAGAAAGTCAAGACAAAAGATAACACACCACAACTGTAGCCAAAGAGGCATGAGTTAGAGGCTGTGCCTCAAGATAACAACAAAAAGACCAGGCCTACATACTCCCCAAGGGATGACCTAAACATTTTACTTTTGCAGGCAAGGTCTTATTTTCCTCCTTAATATATATATATACTGCATTCAGACTTGCTTAAAAACACCATCTGGTGGACTTTGATACTAACTACAGGATAAATTTGGAAAATGCTGTAAAATGGGTCTTTTTACTAAATCTAGTTTATACTTAAAAAAATACATGCTTATTAATAAATCACGGGACCCCTTCCACCAGTTCAGCCTTTCTCTTCTTTGATGTGTGTGAGAAAAGTGACGGATGAGCCTTTACCAATTTGTAGGTCATGGTTGCAAGGCAGTAAGTATAAACTGAACTTGTGAGCTTCAGCGACACATGATACTTTTGCTAATATCTAGATGACTATTCAAGATAGGAAACAACTTCACATGTAGCCTTGTCTTGCTGTTAAAGGGGTCGCCCCGGTGATTATGTAACGGATGGCGACTTTTAGCATATCACTTTAAGATAGAATAATTCTAGTCTTAGTGCAAGCCTCAAAATGTGTCTTGAGAAACATCCTGGAGGGGTTGTAAAGAGTTAACTTTGCAGTCCCGACCTTGCCCTGGAATCGCTGGTCCTAGATAAATATTGTAACCATAAAGGAAATATATTGTTATCTAAAGGGAGACATATAGAACAGAGTACGGAAAGTATATATCATTGTGGCTGGAGACTGACTGGGTCACGTGGCACAAGGAAAACACTGTGGCCAGGCCTGAAACTTCCCATCTGTTACCATGGAAACCAAAAATGTATATAAGGTGGGAACAAAGGCAGTTAAGGGCCACATTCCTGATCGGTAAATCAGGGATGAGGGGTGACTGGTCAAATTAGTTTTATTAAATAAATTAGTACAATTCCGTTTGTTCTGAATGGGTTCTTTGATCTCCCGCAGAATTCAGCCGAATTTTTGCCCTAACCATTAGACAGATAACACAGATGTGTTGGAGGCCTCTTTGCTCTAGAGCCCAAGGCAGAATTCAGAATTAGTCTGAGCCACTTACTTGCTTCTGTCTATCTCTAGGGTGATCTCTTTCACATGGTAAAAGGTGCTTCAGTTATTTACAACTCTTTGATATTTTCTCATTCTCCTTCAAAAGGAAATTAAAAAACAGTGGTTTAGATCTCTTGATTATTAGTCTTGCTACCAATGCTCCTTTCCTTAAACATGACTGTAACAGCTCAAATTAGTTATAACTTATGCTCAAGGGCCCCAGGTACCCTCAACCAGCTCCTTCCCAGACCTTCGTGGCTTGGCCACTGAAGCTTATAGCTGCCCAAAGGCTTCGGAGGCCCCCTGGAATACTGCGTGGCTCTCACAGTGGAGGGTGAGTCCATCCCACTTTTAATCAGTATGGTCCCTGTGCATCTCTTAGCCTTTTATCCAAGCACCAACCCCCTTTGCCCCAATTACCGTTATGGGCATTGACAGCAAAGCCCCCAGACCCTTAGCTCCACCAGTCTGGTGCCAAATGAGTTAGCACCATTTCCCACGCTCACTATTAGTCTTCCCTACCTGCCCTGTTCCCCTTTTAGGGTGAGACGTCCTAACCAGGTTATTAGCTACCCTGACCATCCCGGGGACACAACCAATGCTTACAACCATGCTAGTAACTCCTTCCCTGCTCCCCGGGCTCCCGTCATTTTCAACCCCAGAGTCTGGGACACCCCCACCCCACCCCACCCCCAGGCTCCTCCCAACACCGCTTACCACGCTTCTCAAGCCTAACCCCGCCTACCCTGCCAATGACAACATCCCATCCCCCAACCGGCTTTATGGGAACAACAGCCTGGTATTTCTCGCCTATTGTGACCTGAATCCTCATCGACTCCCCTTACAACACTCTCCCTCTCCTGGAATGGAAGGCAGATGGCTCTTGCTGGTATGAGATCTCTATTATCAGCCAGATTGTCCTTGCTATACGCCCATGGTTCCTGACCCCACCACCAAACAACAGCCTCTCTCCTTTCTCCGCGTAATAGAACCCTTCCGCCTCTGGGTTTCTGGCTTTGCTCTCCTCACTAAAGCACTCCACAGACGCATACTGGGAGACCCCACCAAGCCCTTAAAGCTCAAGACCTTTCCTCACTTGCTTTTTCAGACCTTAAAAGAGGCCCTGTTACTCCTAGAAATGCTCAGAATCACTGGGCATGTCACACTCACCCTCCACTCATCCCGTAGTCTTCAGGGAGTGGTGTCTTCTCCCACCTCTCACCCTTTCTGCCTGCCCCTCTGCTGCCTTTCCACCCTTCTGCCCGGGGGGCCAGAGAAAGGCTCGCCCCACTTTCCGCGCCGTTTAAACCCAGTGCTGGTCACAGAAACACGCTCTGGGAAGAACTGCCTTCCCTCGGTGTTTGGCTAACTGTGGGACACCTGCCTTGGCCACTCACCCATGCTCCGATATGGCCCTGAGTCCCAACTGGGGATGTCTGTTGTGAACCACATTGCCACTCTCATTTTGACACGCCCGGCATGACAAATACCTCTCTCTGCTCTCCATGGGAAACCATCCTTCTTCTATCCCTCAGCCTGTCTCCTCCAAAAACTAAAACCTCCGTGCCTCTCCTTGACCTGCTGAGACCCCCTGTGTCCGGGCTTTATCATCCCTAACCTTCCACTCTGCGCTTCTCCCGAGACTCCTCCCAAGTCCTCCCTTCCCTCCCGCCTGCCCCCTCCACCTGATGCTGACCCCTCCCTGAGGACAGATCCAACCAGCCCCCAAGGAGCCCCCTGCACTAGCCGGTGCGGCTGCTTCTTCCTTCCCCCAGAGCCTCCTGCTGATCCCACGCCGCCTCCTGCCTCTAACCCTCCTTTTCCCACACACGAACAGCAAGGCTTTTCCCCAACTCAGCACTGGCAAATTGACTTCACCACCTGCCCAGCATGCGAAAGTTAAGATATCTCCTGGTCTAGGTTGATACGTTTGCTGGGTGGATCAAGACCTTTCCCACTGTCTCAGAAGTGGTCTCAGCCATTGTCAACTCCCATCTAGCCGATGTTGCTCCCGGGTGTGGCCTCCTCAGCTCTATTCGATCTGATCACGGACTGCACCGCAGAATCAGTTACTGGTTACTTCGCACCAAGCACACATTGCTGCGTTCTCTGTGTAGAATCCTTCCCTGTTTTGGGGAGAACTAGAAGGTGTCATGTGGCTCTTCTGGCCCAGTTCGAGTTACTTGAGGGAGGGCAAATTCTAGCCGTTCCCCACTCCGGACATACGGGGGCGCTAAACCTGAGCTATTGCGGAGACGACTGTAGAGGGCCGCTCTTGTCCTCGGGACGTCGATGTACTCGGGTGACCCGGAAGCGCGGGCGTCACGTGATGCTGCGTGGCCTGCTGCCTAGGAAACGCGGAGCGCATGCTTCCGCTGGAGCTGGGGCGGCGGGGCTCAGACCTCCCGGCTGGGGCAGAGGCTAGGGCTGGAAGCGATGCTGTGCGCCCGGAGGCTGGGCGGCCTTGGAGCCGGGGTAGCGGCTCTGCGGCCGAGGCTAGCGGGCCGAGTTGGCTGCGGAGCTGGGATCCGAGCCCGAAGGGTCAGCACCAGCTGGTCCCCGGTGGGCGCCGCGTTCAATGCCAGGCCGCAGGGCCGCCTCTTGGACCTGTTCGGCGAGCGCCAGGTGAGCGGCGCGAGGGGCTTCGCTTGGTCCACGTGGCCAGCAGCGACCCGAACAAAGTCGCTCGGGGCTGGGGCGAGCCGGGCCGGGAGCGCACACTGTGGGGTGTCCTTCATGCCCCCTGCGACCTCACCAGCACCTCCTCTCTGAGGAACTGAGTTACGAGGTGCCTGGCGGGGCGGCCCTTGGCAGCCCCTTCATAGAGTGTGGGGTCCCGGAGCTGCTTCTGCCTAGGCCGCTCGCTCCAAGTGAATTTAAAATGTAAAAGCTGATCTTGGCGTCGGCGGCGGCGGATTCAGCCCGCGGGTCCTGCCCTCTTCCCACCCCTACCATTTATTTTCCCTGCGACCCTTCTGTTGTGCGGGAGTGGTTTCGCCCGAGGGGTTCGCGTCAGGTTGTCTTTATGCAGCGACACCCTTTGCTTGGTGCCATAGGTAGTAGTCACTGCATTGGTGCCCGGAATCCCATCACCAGTTAATTGTTGTTTCAAAACTTGGAGCCTGCTTGCTTTAAAACACTAAACCATGTTGAAACGAGTCTGATTTTCTGGAGTGCATTGGAGTTGGCGATGATTTCTTACCCTGGGAAGTCACTAGAAAGCGGTCCTTGAGGCCGTCCTGCGGGTCTTGGCGCCTAGCGTTCAGTAGGGAATCGGTAACTACTGAGTAAATGGGTGACTGAACGGTGAAAGGAGGGCGGATTGGAGGAGGACTTGCCTGCGGTCTGTTTTACTTTGCGTTTGCAGATTTTGTCCGTTGTGGGTTGAAAGTTACTTTTATTTTACAAAAGTCTTCATTGTAGCATTGCTTGGCTTAGGAAGGGTCGTGAAGATCCGGTTGCAGTGAGCTTGATGGTCTCTCTGACTTAATCGCTGTCAGTGACTTTGTCATTCGTTTTGCATGAAATTTTACATTCTTTTTGGTTGAAATTTTCTACACTAACTCCTTAGGGGTATGTGATGTTGGATTAACAGTGCGCGGGGAACTGTTGTACCTGTAAATAACAGGAGGAGGCTGGGCTTTGCTTTGAGTGAGTGAGTAAAACTAAGTTCAGCTTTATTTTTCTTTTGTGCTTCGTGATTTTAGGTGCTGACAGCACATTTTCAAATTTGCGAATTGGTTTTTGCTCAGGAAGAAACGGTTTAAGTTTTTTTTTTTTTGTTTTTTTTTTAGTGTTGCCTTGACTGGCTGTCCAAGGTTTAGAATTGTCAAGGGCAGTGTGGAGAGGTTGTATGAGAGGCGGAAGTGGTCTCTCCCTGAATGAAGTTAAGTCAGTGCCAAGAATAACAGCTGGGTGTGGTGGTGCACGCCTGTAATCTGAGCACTCGGGAGGCTGAGGCAGGAGGATCATTGTGAGTTTGAGGCCAGCCTGAACTGCATAGTGAGACCCTGTCTCTAAAAGATTAAAAAAAAAAAAAAGAATCGCATTTATGAGGCCCTGATTCTACTATGCCCCCAGGTGTCTTTTTCATTCATTTTCTTAAACTTAATATCTTTTAAATTTTTATTTATTACTGTGGCTGTGGGGATTGAACTGGGGGCCTTGTACCTTTGAGATAGCCTCCCACCACTGAGCTACATCCGCAACTCTCCCACTTTAATTTTTTAAAAAATACGTTTGAAGAGAAATAACGTCACTTCATGCATCCCTTCTAGAAACTGTACATCAGGCCTGAAAGTCTTGCCTGTGGGTGTTAGAAATCTCCAACGTAGGCATCTGCGGGGTGCATCTGCCAGCTCCCGCGGCCTTTGTTTCCTTCGTGGGTTTGCATGTGTGTCATTCTTATGTCGGGCAGCTGGTTAAGGGGTGGAGGGCAGGCTCCTGCCCATAGGAGTCGCCCTCTCAGGAGAGAGGACTGCCACGTAGACCCATTGCAGTAAGGAGACAGGGAATAATGCGAGCTTTGCAGTGCAGCGCAGGTGTGAGTTCTGGTTTCCCAGCATTATCTAGTGGGCTCAGCATATGCTTACACCTCTTACAGCGTGTTTCCAGGTCCAAAAGGAGGAGGGTACTTCCTGCTGCCGGACTGTGGGGTTTAAGTGAGAGGACCCACATAAAGTAGGTTAGCATACTTGATGCGCTGCAAGTGCGTACTAGAGGTTTGATCCCCCCCCCCCCCCCCCCGCCTACCCGAGGATTCTTACAAAAGTGACTGAGCTGATAGAAGAGGACGGTCCTTCTCATTCGATCAGTGATTTTTGTCTTACTAAAATCATTTGGGGAAGTATAAAACCTGTTGACAGTATTGGTCTGTGACATGGATTAGTATATTCATTAAATTTCTCTAAAACTCTGTGTGCTTGATAATAGTTCATCCTCCCATTTTATAGTTGTAGTAGAATAATTGGTACTGAGTCTTTGACTTATGCTAGTGGCAGTCCTAAATGAGTAGGATCTCTTACTAGTTCAGTATTTGTCAGTGCTGTGGGATGTGCATAGTGGCTCTCACTGTACTGGCTGAAAGTTGAGGTCCAGGAGGAAGAATAGCTTGCCCAGGTTGCTGACTGGCTTCCACTGCTTGCCGTTAAGATCTGATGAGTGCTTCCTGTGTGCTGGGCACTGCGTACGGTTATTTTTTGCACGTATTATTTCATGTAACCCTAGTCACTCCATGAATTAGGCTCATCGTAGTGATAGAGCTGGATTTTGAATCCATACCATTCTTTTTTAATGATTAAATATTAAAGGAAAGTAAAACATCTTAAAACATCTGTAGGCTAATCCATGTGGCATGATACTGGGTACGGAACAGTGAGATCCATGATCACAGGTATAGTTATAATACACCAGCGGAACCAAGATTTCCTTTGTAAGAAAAGTATCTCCAGTAAATGCAGAAGTCGTACCTTTGATTGTAACCGGGCGCCTACTCTGTTGGTTTCAGGGTCTCTTTGGCGTCCCAGAGCTCAGCGCCCCGGAAGGGTTTCACGTGGCGCAGGAGAAAGCCTTGCGAAGGGCTGAGGTGCTGGTGCAGCGCGCATGCGCCACTCCCGCCGGGCCAGAGACGGTACGCATCTTCGACGAGCTGTCTGACACCCTCTGCAGAGTGGCCGACCTGGTAAGACGCTTCGTCCGCGATGACGCCTCTCCTTCAGGCAGCTGACATTTTAACCAACATGTATCTTTTGTTTACAACTAAAGCGAAATTGTAAAATGTCTGAAATAATGGAGAACTGTTAATGTAGAAGTGGTCGCGTGTGGGTGCCCCCGGGGATGGGGAGGCTGGCGTGCTGTGGGCGCCTGGCGGCCCAGCGCTGTCAGAGGCGCCCAGGGTAGTGGGGCGACTAAGGGAGACCCTGTCCCAGGCTCACAGGGCTGGGGATGTGGCTCAGTGGGAAGGCCCGGTTCAATCCCCAGCAGTGTGGGCGGAGCGAGATACATACAGAGGATATACAGAGGAAGATGGTGCTTCGAACTTGTGCTTTAATGTGCACATACGATAAGATGGCCATGTGCTGTAGGACAGAAGAGCAGTTGCTAATGTTAAGGGTTTTTTGTTTGACAAAGGTCCTTTAATCATGAAAGCTTCTACCAGCAATTCTGATAGACCATTTTACATGTACATTTGTAATAAAATTCTCTTTCATAAAATGAATGAAAACCAGTGCTTGTAAGCCTTTGCAGGAATGCCTTTTTAAAATATATCGAACTGCTTGTATTAAATACCTTTATCCTGTTTGGAGGTTGAAATAAGAAGCACACCTCGCTGTCTCCTTCAACTAAGAAACCCCCTGCTGGAAATCCTGCTTTGCCACCAGCCTAGAAGGGCCAGATCTCTGTGACTGGCATCGGTGAAGGCCTTTAGTGGTGCACGTGATCTAAAGTCATGGTCATTCAGGCTGCTGTCTGCATGGTACTGAACGGTTATGGTTTTTGTCTTTGCGTTCAGTCCATAGTGAGCACCCGTCACATGCCGGACACCACTGTAGGCACAAGGCCTGTGGTCAGGAACAGGGCTTCTGTACAGTGTCGGGGACCTGGTGAGAGGTTCTGGATTTTTAATGATTTAGTTCTTTCAGCAGATCTTCGCTTGCCCAGCCTCGTATCTGTCAGCCTGGCCACTGCTGATCAGTCTCTGGCCTATCTTGCCTTCCTTTTTAGAATGTCACATAGACAGAGCCCGCTTGAGACTGCTTCTCCCCATCAGCACCTTTGCTGTTTTTCCTTTGTCAGAACATTCTCTTCCTCTGTAACAGGAAGTACCCTTGTTCAAAGGTTTTTCCCAGGAGTAAAGCCCGGGGCCTGGCGGTCAGGTCCCAGTTGGGCTGGGTCTCTGGGCCGGCGCCCCACTGTGTGCCAGCGCTGGCCCTCTGGCCATGGCGGCGCAGTGGACACACACTGCTGGGCCGAGGCTGCACCTTCCTGACCTATCTGTGCCCCGAAGTTGGAGAAGGAAAACACTGTGGTTGGATTTTCTGTATGTGCAGACAGGTTGACTGCGGCCTTCAGAATCAAGGGAGTCATGTTTTTGTTGTCTTAGTCCCTCTTCTAAGTAATTTAGAATAGTAATTTAGTAATGTCTAGTAATCATCTAGTAATGTTCTAGAATTTTTCTCTACATTTTGCTTTTGCTCTTCACAAAACAACTTTAAATTCTTGTGCTGTTTTTGAAGTTCCTTTTTTTAAATATTTGTGATGTATAGTAGTATCTCATTTTGAAAACTTCTTCAGCTGGGTATGGTGGCACAGGCCTGTAATCCTAGCATTCTCGAAGCCGAGGCAAGAGGATCAAAAGTTCAAGCTCAGCCTGGGCAATTTACTGACTTAGCAAGACCCTGTCTCAAAATGTAAAAAAAAAGGAGGGGAGCGCTGGTGATGTAGCTCAGTGTAAAGGCCTTGGACTCCATCCCCAGTATCACAGAAGCCAAAAAACACAAGAAAAATGTATTTTAAAAAATAAGCTATAATGTACCTTACTTATATATGTATAAGTTCTCTGGGTAAAGTAAGCGAAAGAATTTTTTTCTCTCTAAATTTTTAAGATGTTGCCTGCCAGTATGCTCAGTACCACCGTAAGGGAATACAAATGTTACGTAAACTATTTCTTACCAACTGCAGGAGCCGTTTTGCCTTCTGAATGCTATTTTTATGTGACACATTAGCTTTCCTCATCACTTTTAAGATGCGTACTAGTGATTTGATCCTTGATGTTGTAACTTACGCAACATGTACATTCATAATTTATTTATTTATTTTTCTCTTTTTGAGACTGTTGCTCTGCAGTTCAGGCTGGCCTTGAGCTCACTTTGTAGCCCAAGCTGGTCTCGAACTTGCAAGGATCTTCCTGCCTCAGCCTCCTAAGTGCTGTGAATTCATAATTTATAGAGTACTATACCTTGTAAATTGTACAGAGCTCATTTTCAGATGCTTTAGCACTAGGACCTTATTTGTATTTGCTGTTACAATGAATGTATCAACTTTTTAAATGTTTTTGCATTAAAAGTTATCTGATGATAAAATTAGGAAATTTTACCTTATGGTGGTTTTAGTTTATGTTGTTATGTAGTTACAGTGTCTTCTTGGAGAATAAAGATGTGTAATGTTTTCATTTTCCTTTTATTTTCTGGTTCGCTAGCAGTTAACTTTCACAGTGTACTCTTTAACACAGAAGCCAAAACCTAGTTTTACGTGATTCCATTGTTTTTTCTAAGAATTTTAGTTTGACTCTGGTGGTCAGTGTAGCGGCATTAGTAGGCATTGTGAGCACTGTTAGATGGGGCCAGAGTTTATATTTTGTAAACAGGCTGCCAAGAGAACGTGCCTTCAGGGTCTGCTCAAAGACTGGTTGAATTGGTTTTACAGTAAACGGCATTGGCTATACCGTGTGGACTTCAAAAAAGTGCTCAGAGTTACTCCCTAGGGTCTGCTTAATGTGAGAACCGTACTGCAAACAGTTCAGAGTCGCAGAGTTTTAGATTGTCTTTGGGGTGCGCGTGTGTACACTCCTAGGGATTGAACCCTGGGCCTTCACACTGAGCTGCATCCTCAGCCCTCTATTTTTTATTTTTGAAACAAGGTCTTATAAGTCACTAAGCTGCCCAGGATGGATTTCAATTAGCGATTCTCCTGTGTCAGCCTTCCAGAGTGCTGGGGTGACAGGTGTATGCGCCTTGTAAGTGTCAGAGTATTTGAGTGCAGGGCTGGTTCTTTTCAACTACAGGATTAGGAAGAATTTGCCTCATTCATTTGAAGGAGAAAGAGTTTCCTCGGTGAAGTTCATATTTTCTGTGGAGCGAGACTTGGTTCCAAGGAATAGCAGACAGTAAATGAGTGGGAGAAGGCCATGTGCCCTCTGGCTGAGGGAACGTGTGGCAGGTCATGCTCAGTGGACACTGTGAAGCACAGGTTTTCGGTCCCTCCTCAGACTGTGGCAGCAGGCGCTCTGTCAGTTCCCCTGTGCGTTTGTCTTCCCCCCCCAGGCTGACTTTGTGAAGATTGCACACCCAGAGCCAGCGTTCAGAGAGGCCGCAGAAGAAGCCTGCAGGAGCATCGGCACCATGGTGGAGAGGTACGTGCCGCCCTTCCCTCCCGCGTGGGTGCTGGATGACGTGGCTGCCCGGGCTCCATGCAGGTGGTTTCCTGCAAGAAGCTGGTGCCCGCCTGGCAGGGTGGGAGGTGTCTTGCGTGAGCATGGGGCAGCGCCCGGGGCGGGTTAGGAAGAGGAGGGCTCTGGGGGTGCCTTCCTCCCCTTGTTTCTCTTCCTTCCCCACTCTGTGGGGTGAGGCTGCCCTGCCTTCAGGGACGCTGCGGGGATCAGACGAGGGCCATGTAAAGTATTCTGAGGTCAGCGGTGTGAGCCCCTCCAGGCCCCCCGGGAGACACAGCCAGCAGCTTCGTTGTCATCCCTGCTCTCAGTGAGTGAGAGCTGTGTGGGGCCCCGGTGCTAGTTGTAGTTCTGGATTCATGCACAGCTGAACTGCTGTCACCCTGTGGCTGTAGCGGCCCCACCGTGGAGCTGAAATTCTGATGCCCAGCTAATGTCCTCAGGGCTCTGCTGAGTTAGGATTGGGGGACCCAGGAGGACTGTAAAACTCTGGGAGGCCAGAGGCAGACTGCAGGCATAACAGTAATTCATGATGATGTGAATTACATTAAAGTAATTTGGAGGTAAAGGGATCCGTTTCTAAGCCATTTATGGGAGCTGCAAAGTGCTCGTTAAAATAGCTGCACAGTGCCATGTTCCGAAACACTTAGGTGGCGACACCAGGCCAGAGGGCTTGTGAGGGGCAGAGAGCCCTGGGCATTGCTGGGCAAGAATTTCCCAGGGAAACGGGGACTAGGAGGCACCCAGAGACTCTGTTCCCAAACTGGAAGTTGAGGGCGGTATCCCCATGAGGCGGGGCTTCCTTGGAGAATGGCGTTGCAGGAGGAGCAGCTGTTGCTGAGCTCACAGCACCCCTCTCAGGCACGGTTCACGTGACTTCCTTACAGCCCTCAAAGTCGGTGTGCGCAAGGGATAAACTTGGTCCTTGCCACATCCAGGCATTAGAGAAGGCCACGATGGGGCACATCTGGGAGAATGGCCATCCACCATGGGGGGAACCCAAGAAAGGGATCCGCGTGGCCAGGCCCCCACTTGGGTGCTTGAAAGCTGTGTCCTGCGGGGTTCAGGTGCAGCCTACTCTAAGGATGAGCACTCTGGTGTGCGTGGGGGACTCATCCCGTGACATTACTCTCCGCCCAAGGACCCGTGTTCTGCGGGAGGAAAGCGGAGTTACCATCAATGAAGTGGTGTCGTGTCTGCCTCTGTAACCCCTCACTGGACAGTTGCAGTTGTCTGAAAGCTGAGTCTTCCAGGAGCCCTCCTCGCCTTGCCTGGACCAGGGCTTTCTCCCAGCACCGTGGCTCAGCGATTTCCCAAATGCTGGTCCCCCCTTCAGCGCCGTTGTGTTGTAACTGACTTCGGCCAGTACTTACGAGGTCAGAGTCATTTCAGCTGATGTGTGAAAGTGACTTATTTCCTAGTAGGAGGGAAAAGCATTAAATGTGGTATAGCTGTTGCTAACGAATGGCAAACACAGACTTTACCTTAGGAGCTTCGGACACAGAACACAGTGTCCGATCTGCCCTGAGACTTCTCAGGGTGATGCAGTGCAGGCCACCTCCACCCTGCTGTCCTTGAGACGGCAAGTGGCCTTGTTGGCAAGCAGGCCAGCAGGAGGGACCCACTCTTTCTCCTGCCGCCTCTTAGCAGTGCTTGGAGAAGGCACAAGAAGGTCCTTCCTGCTGAGTGTCTTGGTTGGCAGTGACAGCCGAATTCCCCCTGTGAGAAGACCCAGGAGAATGGCATAAGACCCTTTGGCTTACATATTTGAAAAATGGCACTTTGATTGTGAATTGACTGAGGAACTGGGCCAGTCTTGATGCCCTGAGTGGGAACAGGGTGGTTCTTCTTACTGTGTCTCCCCGACGAGCCCCCAGGCGGGGGCAGATCGTGTCTGCCCAGTGCTGCGAGTATGCCAGGGCCTTGTGGCACCTGGTCCTGACGGCATTGTAGTTGGTGGCACTGGCTCCCCAGCTGTGCTCAGGACGGCTGGCAGGGCTAGCGACAGCGCCGTGGCCTGAGGAAAGTGCACAGTATGCACAGGATCTCATCTTGTCCTCACGGCACCCTGAGGGCTGAGTGCCCACGCTTGCAGGGCTGCAGCAGGGCCTCTGTCCTGAGGTCCCCTGCAGTTGGCACTCTTACCCGACGGGCACAGGAAGCCCTGGGCCTGGGTGCCGACTTTAGGACCAAAGAGCTCTGTGCTGCTCAGCCCTCTCCTGCCCTCACAGTCTCTGCCAGTGTTTGCCGGAGGGACTGGTTCTCCAGCCAGTCACAGGTGCCGTGTGCACCCTCCCCTTCCCTGTAACCATCCCCAGAGCTTGGCCCCCGGGCACACATGCCCCAGTCTGATGCCATTTGTCTGATGTAGATATTATGTGTTGGAAGATAAGGTTTTTTCATTTGTAACTTTTCCAGATTGAACACGAATGTGGAGTTATACCAAAGCTTGCAGAAGTTACTGGCTGACAAATCGCTTGTGGACTCCCTGGATGCTGAAACCAGGTACTCACGGCTTTCTCGGCGTGTGCTGGGACGGGGCCTCTAGAGGAGGGGCAGGGGTCCCAGGGCTGCCGCCGCGCTCACCGCCCGGGCCTAGTGCCCCTTCCCCCACCTCCGCACTGCTGTGCCTTCTCTAAGATGCAGCTCAGGGGGCCTCTCCTCCTCACTTTGAGCTGGGCGCCTTCCCTCACTTTAGCTTTTTCTTCTTAGCTCAGGCCTGCTTGCTAATTTGTGTTCCTCTTTCTGCCTCACTAACTGCAGCCTTCCAGAGGGCAGGGTGTGGTCCCTGGGTGCATCCTCAGCAACTACCCTAGGCGCTTAGCTAATGAACTGCTGGACACAGCTGGTGATTCCACTTGCCTCGTGCTTGAGGCTCCGTAGTCAGTGCCATCAGCAGGTACAAGCAGACTGGTGGGGATGAAGGTGCTTGAAATGATTTGTTTTGGTTCATTAGATTACATTTATTAGTCTGACTTGAAAGGCCTAATTTCTAAGTCAGTACAGATGAATGAGAATGTTCGCTGACTTTGATCTTAGATAGCTTTAGGTCTTTGCTCTAATTTGCTTATAAAGTGGAGGTAATAGTGCTGGTCATTTATTAGCTCATGACATTTATGTCATAACTAGATTTTTTTCTACCTGTTTATACCTGCGTGTCTGCTTTTAATTTATGGAATTTATGGAACGCTTACTTCCTTTGGCTTTCTCAATGTCTGTCTTCCTGTGTGGTTTGTGACCCCACCGGAGGCCCCTTTCCCTCGTGGGGCCTTACTTTCACCTGACTGGCGGGTGTGCGATTACCTGGCCTTGTTTCGTTCATCCATCCTAATGCTCAGGGTGCTAGGAAAGCTAGTGTGGTCATCAGAATAGTCGGTTTCTCTATAATATTTGGCTTGAGCATGACATTGCTTTCACGAGCAAAGAAGCAAAGTAGGCCAGTCCTCTGCCTGCTTGGCAGCAAGGGTAAAGGTCTGCCTGTTTTCCTGGTACTCGGATGTCTGTGAGACACCACCAGAACCCTGTGCCCTCACAGGCCTGTCAGAATCTCCCCACATCAGTCCTGGGAGCGCCTCTGCTTCCACTGGGTGCCCCAAGGTGACACAAGCCTCCACCTGGTGTGTGGAGCTGGTCCCATGGACGCTGGAACATACATCAGGTATCCAGTGTTGGCTCCCGCCCAGCAGGAGTCCACACCAGGAGCCTCAGAATCCAGTGCTCCACACCTTTCCTGGACAGACAGGGCAGCTTTGACAGTTTCCACAAACAGTGGTTTTAGGGCAGGGTGCACACGGAGCTCAGAAATCTGCACACAAATCAACAGACCTTACTCTTAACAAGTAAGGTTAGAGACCACAGACGCTGGAAGAACACACTGGAAGTGCATGATGTTGTGCTCCACGTAGAAGACCCAAGGAGCTCCGCCAGAAAGCTCCTCAGTAACCTCCGCCAGCGAGTTAGGATATAAAGTCAGCATGAAGAAATCATTAGCATTTGTGTACACCAGCAGTGAACAGGACGAGAAACAAATTATGAAAACAGTGCCATTCACAGTAGCTTCAAGAAAAATGAACCACCCAGGAATTAACCGAGGACGTGAAGGACCTCTACAAGGGAAACTGCAGCTCTCTGAAGCAGGAGGTTGAAGAGGAAATGGAAAGATGTCCCTTGCCCCTGGGTTCGCAGAACCAATATTTCAAAATGACCATCTTAGTTTTTTCACTGCTGAGACAAAATAACTGATACTCAGAGTTAAAGGAGGAAAGATTTATTTACCTCACAGTTTGTAGAGGTTTCAGTCTACAGTTGGCTGTTTCCAAGGGAGGGTGTCTCATGGCATGGGCATCGCAGGGGCAAAAGAGTTCATGATGGCAGGATGCAGCAGAGCAGCGATGCAGCGAGTGACAAGCAACGCCAGCAGCCCTTTCTGCCTTTATATTCTCTCCTGGCTATGGGTTGGGCAGTGCTCAAACCCCAGGTGGGGTACCCATAGTCGTAGCATTGCACCATCAATCAGTCCCAGCATCACATCCTTAATCCCAGCATCACACACGCTAGATCTAGCCCCTTCCAAAAAGCCCTGCCTGGGACTGCATGCGGCTTTGCGGGGACATCTAAATGTTAGCCTTAACAATGGCCACCCTCCCAAACGGTTACACACATGAACTGTAGTCCCAGTCAGAATACCAACAGCATGCTACGTGGCAGTACAGGAAACAACCCCAGTATTTATGTGGAACCAGAGGAGACCCAGAACAGCAAAAGCAGAGCAGGAGGGAGGCCCGATAATATCAGACTTCAAACTATGACAGAGCAGTGGTGATGATGGCGTGGCACTGGGATAAAACATGGATCAGCGGAACAGAGTGCGGGATGCAGAAACTTCCCAAGGCACATTCAGCCAGTTTATCTTTGGCAAAAGGTCCAAAAGTATGTTGGAGGAAAGAGAGCCTATTTGACAAGGATGGCTGAGAAAACTGGTTGTCTGTTTGCACAAGATGGAAACTGGACCTATACCTCTCACCATGTACCGAATTAAAATAAAAATGGATCAAAGATGGAAACATCAACACAGACGCATTAAACTTCTGGAAGATAAAATAGGTAAAACACTTGACGTAAGTGTAGGAAAGGATTTTCTAAACAGAACTTCAACTGCACAAGAAATAATAGCCAAAATTAAAAACAGGATTATTTCATACAAAAAGCTCCTGTATGGTAAAAGAGCCAATTAGCAGAATGAGGAGACAGCCTACAGAATGCGGAAAAGTTTCTGCCTGCTCCTCCATAGTCAGAGGACTGATGTCTAGCATATACAAGACAAGGAATTCAAAGAAATTTGACCTCTAAAATGAAAGACCGAGTCAAGCAGTGGGCAAGTGAGATGAACAGACACTTCACAGAGGGAGAAGTACAAGTGGCCAAATGTAAGAAAAAATGGTCAGTGTCTCTGGCTATTCGAGAGATGCAAATTGAAACAGTGCTGAGATTCTCCAGAAAGCATGGCTGTCATCAAGAAATTAAAGAATAACACATGCTGGTAGGGACTGTGGGGAGAAAGGAGCTTCTGCATTGTTGATGGAATGTAAATTAGTACAACCACGACGGAAATCAGCGCGGAGACTTCTGAAAGAACTACAATTAGAAATTCCGTACGACCCAGCTCTCCCTGTGCTCAGTATCTTCCCCAGCGAGTGTAAGACACACCGTAGTGGTACATGTGTGCCAGTATCTGTGGTAGCGCATTTCATAGTATGTAAGTCCTGGAAACAGCCTGTGTGCCCATCAACAGATGCCTGGACAAGGAAAGTGTGTTATCTATATCTAACGGGATACTACCCGGCTATAAAGGACAAATTTGAGACATTTGTAGGGAGATGAATGGGTGCACTTAGGAAATATAATGTCGATACTCAAGCCACCTTATATTTGACAAAGAGGCCAAAAGTATACACTGGAAGGAAGACAGCCTCTTTAATTAAAGATGCTGGAAAACTGGCTCTGCACATGTTGAAGATTAAAATTGGACCCATATCTTTCACCATGCACTAAAGTCAAGTCAAAATGCATCAAAGATCTAAATATTAAGACATAAACATTAAATCTGCTGGAAGATAGGATAGGTAAAACTCTTCAAGACACTGGTATAGGCAAAGACTTTATGAGTAAGACCCCGATCACACAGGAACTATCACAAAGAATCAACAACTGGGGTCTCATCTTATTAAAAAGTTTTGCACAGCAAGAGAAACTGCCAACAGAGTGAAGAGACAGCCTACAATGCAGGAAAAAATGTTTCCCAGCTGTTCCTCAGACAAAGGTTTACTATTGAGAATATATAAAAGAAATTAGACCTCCCAATTTTTTTTTTTTGAGGAAGAAAGGACATTTGTTTTTTTTTTTTGGACAGATTTTAATTTTAAAGACAAAAGAATGGAGACATATGAACCAGAATAAGCCATAACCAATACAGAAAATACAAAATTATACAGAATACAGTAGGGAATTACCACTGGATGTTGTATTACATAATGTTATCTTCACATTAGTTAACACAAAAACATTAAAGGAAATACCAAATTATAGAGAAGATAGTAGGGAATTTGCACTGGATGCTGTACAATATAAAGTTATCTTCACTTCTGTTAATACAAAAACAATTGAGGAAATACAGAATTATAGAGAACACAGAAGGGAATTAGCTCTGGATGCTGTCCTACATAATGTTACCTTCACCTTTGTTACTCAGTTACACAGATGATGGCCCATTGGGTCATTCAGTTTTTCTCCTCCCTCATCTCCGTTGCCCTACCACTCAATCAGTCATCTTCCCTGTGATAATAACTGTATTCCTGGGTTTATCTATACCCCTGGACTCTCGCCTTGGGAAGACATAAAGCTGCCTCAGGCTATACTGTAACATATGTGGGTGTATACAAACTGCCATGGTCGGAGGTGGAAAAGCACATATGCTCACAGTGGACTGCCCAGCTCTACCCCGTCGCCATGCTATGGGTGGGGGCGGGCCCAGTCCGTGAGGTGCCCTCAGCGGGGCCCTCAGCAGAGCAGCTGCAGGGCCCACACTGGAGCAGCCACGGGGCCCTCAGCGGAGCAGCCGTGGGGCCCACTGTGGAGCAGCCGCGGGGCCCTCAGCGGAGCAGCCGCGGGGCCCACTGTGGAGCAGCCGCGGGGCTCACAGCGGAGCAGCCGCGGGGCCCACAGTGGAGCAGCCTCTGGGGCCCACTGCGGAGCAGCCACCGGGGCTCACAGTGGAGCTGCCGTGGGGCCCACAGCGGAGCAGTCGCCGGGGCCCACTGCGGAGCAGCCGCGGGGCCTACAGCGGAGCAGCTGTGGGGTCATGCAAGGTTCATATGTGCAAGCTGTAAGGAGACCCTCTTGGTGCACACATTAATAGTTTGGGGTGAGTCCTGAAGACCGTGGATTCGTCCTATTGTTGCCAGGAACAGGCGGTGCTTGCTCAAGCGGCCGAGACTCAAGGTGCTCCCAGAGAGAGTTAAGGGTGGGAGCTGAGCCCTGGCAACCCAGCTCTTGCTTCCTGCCTGATGTTGGAGTGAGAAAGGCATGGAGCCACGCGATCCACCTCCATCTGTATCTCCTTCCCGTTGCGGTGCTGGAGCCCCCGTCCGCTCCTTGGCTGGATCCCTGGGAACCGCTGCGGCTCACCGCTGAGGTTCCCTGCTGCTCTCTGCTGGTAGCCGCTCACCCAGCTGAGAGGCAGGGGGGCCACCATCTCGAGGCAGGTGCAGAGCCGGGCGTGGTGGGCTGTGTACCAGTTGCATTGATTCTCTCCAGGTGCTGATTAGGAAGGTTGCCGCAGGGTGGGGACTCTGCCCCAGTGGCTGTTGCAACCTCTCATTCTCACACTGGGTTCGACAACTGCTCCCGACCGCCATTGCCTCCTTTCCTGGCTGTGCCCTCCCCTCTCCAGCCCTGGACCAGCTCTCGGAACTCCGCTCTCCTCTGGCCGAGTTGGGAGGCTTCCGTGAGCGTGGGCCTCCGAAGCTGAAGCTGCGAATGCCAGAACGAGGGCCTGGGCCATGGGTGTGCTTGGAGCGGTGACTTCCTCCTTCTCCTCTCTCTCTGACTGCGCCATGGTGGATCTCTGATCTTTTCATACAGCAGAGGTTTTGCTTAGTCTTCCCGAGGGCTTCAATTCCCATTTCAGATCCTTCCTGAGTTCAGGATACCCACCTCTTTCCCTTCTGTCCTTTGTCTGAGTGGCATTCCTCTGGAAGGTTCTCTCTGTTGCCTATCCAGTCGCCATCTTAAAGTTCTCTCGTAAAATTTATTTAGTTATTTGTTACTTTCTATTGTATTGACCATTACATTTCTAAAGTTCTGAAATGGCCAACAGACCATAGAAAAATACCACTTTAGGCTCCTGCTTGAAACCAACAGCTACAGAAGACTGTTGGCCTTGATTCAGGGCCATAGACCTCCCAAGTTTAAAGACCTAATCCATAAATGGCCATTGGAGATGAATACCCAGTTTTCATATGAAGAAATACAAACAGCAAATAAATACATAAAAATAATGTTCAATATCACTGGTCAGTTGAGAGATTAAAATTAATACAACACTGAGATTCCATCTCACCCTGGAAAAATGACTATCATCAGGAAATCAATGAACAACAAATGCTGGAGGGGCTGTGGGGAAAAAGGAACCCTTCTCTACTGTTGGTAGGAGTGTAGACTGGTACAACCACTATGGAAATCAGTGTGAATATTCTTCAAAAAACTAGGATTGGAGGTCCTATTTGACTCAGCTGTTCCCCTTCTGGGTATCTTCCCAGAAGAATAAAAAACATTGTACCACAGTGATATATGTGCACGCATGTTTATAGCAGCACAATTTGTGATAGCTAGATCTTGGAAACAGCCCAAAGGCCCACCAACTGAGGAATAGATGAAAAAGATGTTGTCTTTTTGTGTAATGGAGTACCACTCAGCCATAAAGAAGGATAAACTGGAAACTTTAAAGTAAAATGGATGTAGGTAAATGGATGCAATTTGAGACCATACTCATAAGTGAAGTAAACCAGATGTGAATGTGTAAACATCATATTGTCTCCCTAGTGTGAGAACTGAAAGAGTAAGATCCAAAATGTACAGTAGATATTGTAAAATGGGGAGAAATTTCAAAAGGAAAGAGAAATTGGTGTAGGGGAATGGAAAAAAAGGAAGGGAAAAGCGAAAGAAAATACACACACACATACAAAAGATAGTTAAAGTAGTTATACTACTAATTCCTCTCGGTTCGTTGAAAAGATAGGCCTGTGCTACTGTTACATGGACAATTAGAGGCTGATACCCTGTACTCTGAGTAACTAAAGAGACCAATATACAGTGTAGTAACCATTGTTGCCCTCCTGTCACACTGTTTTGGAATTTTTGTTGTTGTTTCTTTTTCTTCTAAGTAAAACATTTTTAAAAAAGAAAATACAATGTTGAGTGAAATAAATCATACACACAAACTCGAATATCATGTATCTCTCATTTGAGTGAGGCAAAGTACAAACTGAGGGAAAGATACAGGAGGGAGAGGAGGAGGCAGGGGTGGGTCTCGCAGATGAGAGGGGCCCAGGGGCCGAGGGTGAGGGCCGTGGGGGGAGCGAAGGGGCGTAGGTGGAGTGAAGATGTCCAGGTACGAGGTCCTGATAACCTCAGGGAACGTGGACGTTATGTGCCGTAAACACAAACTAAGATTAGTAATATTAGCAGGCATGCCCGGGGGGGGGGAGGGTGCAGAAGGACGGAGACTGAAAACAGAAATAAGCCGTGTCATGTGCACGCACCGACTCCCACGGTGGTTGTATGCACTGCAAACGTGTGGTAATAAAATTTTAAAAGCGGAGTTATTAATGTTCAGTTGACATTTCCGTGTTTAGCATATGAAACTTGGAGTGGGCTAACAGGCGGCTCAGATGCGGAGGCCTCATCCTGCAGGGTGCGTTCCAGCACTGTCGGTGCTGCTGAAGTGCCAGTTGGGACGTGTGAGTCACAGGGACAAGCACGGCGGGAAGAGGAAGACCGGAGTGTGGATAGCCTGGAAGGAGGGAAGCGTTGCATGGGGGAAGACATGGGCGTTTGAAGTAGTAACTGCAGTGTCATGGCCCTCGCATGCTGCCGTAAGGATGTGGGCGGTGTCTCCGAAGGAGCGCAGAGCTTCGAGTACCTTAGGCTGGAACAGCTGAGATGGGTAAAGCAAAGAATCACAGACTTAGTGAAGTCGCTCATCACAGTAAGTTAGTGTGCAGAAGAAATGATTGGAATTAGCTCATCCTGTTCAGATTCATTCCTCGGAACACTAGTGCTGTTGAGATAGGCAGATGCTTTCTCAGAGCAGCCCCTTTGGCCCGTAAGTTTGGAAACCTGACATGTTTTTTTTTTTTTTTTTTTTTTTGCGGTACTGGGGATCGAACTCAGGACCCTGCGCTTGCTAGGCAGGCGCTTATTCCACTGAGCTATATCCCCAGCCCTCTGACATGTTAATGTTTGTTCCCCACTTGCAAAATTTCACTTATTAGTTTCTAAGAAGCTCAGCCGTAAAGAAAACAGTGGTTTTCTAAAACTATATATCCCCTGTGCAAAAATATAATAGCACACTGTCTAGACAGTGAACTGGAGGGAAAGCCCTAGTCACAAAGCAGCAGAAGGCGGACTGTACCCTGGAATGAGCTCTGGAAGGCAGAAGGCCCTCGTGCTCACCAGTGCCCCGCACAGGCACCCTGGGAAGTGTGGAAGGAGACTGAGCAGAGGAACCGCGAACTGCGTTCTGAGCCGAGAAGGAAGGAAGCGCCCTCTCCTGGCCTGTAATTGTACTGCTGTGCAGTCTACACCTAAACATGGTTTTTTGTTGTTGCTACTTTAAAGTGATTTTGAAATTCGGCAGGACAATATGCTAGAATAGGAGGGAAAAATGTGGTCAAGTAACCCAAAGGGTTTGTACCAGATAATAAAACATTCTATAAAAACACTGTATTTAGAAAGCATCGCGCTTAGGCCAGAGAAGTTAATTAAATCTTGAAAGAATGGAAGAATTTTGGCCGGACATAGAGGCACGTTAGCTTGTGTTGCGTACGTGGTAGAAATGTCGCTCATGTCAGAAGGGAAGAGTTCCTCTTCGGTAAGTACTGTTAGGCCAGTGGATAAGCGGGGTTTTTAAAAATAAATATTGAAAAAATTGTAAGAGCATTGACAATCTTGGGATATAGAATCTTTCTTGGCATGATACCAAAAAGAAAAGATTGGCTGATTAGATTACCTGAAAACACTGGGTGGTATACATAAGGAGACAATTGTCATTTACATGACAAAGGGCTAATCTCTTGTTAAGAGTCTGTGCAAATTACTTGGAAAAAATAAAGAGAATGAACCCCTTATAGAAAAATGAACATAAATTCTTTTTGTGAAATTCTTAGTTCACAAAATAAGGAATAAACCACAGATTCCCATTACACTCACACAGGTAAGTTTCAGGTGGGTCTGGAGTTAGGCTGCCGGGGTTGGCACTGGCTCTAGGGCTCTTAGTTTTCTCCTTTGTAAAAAGGGAATGCAAAAGAGTTTCATAGGGCTGCAGTGAGGTTCAAGTGAAAGAATTCTTGTGAAGTGCTTTGCTCAGTACCCAGCGCCCCCCAAATGGGCCGTCACCGCCAAAGAAGGGCAGCGTAAAGGAAGAGCCCATTAGGCAGCAGAGTGGAAGCAGAAGAGGATCCCCAGTGCGGAAGGCTGGGACGGAGGGGCCTCCTGTGTAGTTTAAACCGACGTCTTCTGGGAGGATGGTGTGGTGAGTTAGCATCACTGTGCATACTCCGCGATCACTAAGTTCTAGGAATAAGAAGAGTGATTTCCATAGGTTTTTGTTGTTTTAAATTGTAGTAGGGTTTCGGTGGGGGGGAGGGAAACATTTGTAGTTAGTGTTGCAGGACACAGTACAAACACTGAAAGCCCTGTTTTTGAAGGATATTTAAAGCTAGGAAGACCTGCTCAAGTATGTTGTAATTTTACAAGAGAAAGCCAAATATAAAAGAATGTATGATCAGCTCCCAACTTTGAAACAAGTAATGTAACACAGTGAAAGTAAACGGTAAGGGAATACAAGAATTTTAATGGTAGTTATTATTGGTGAGATGAATCATTTTTTGAAACATTTCTGTAGTTAAGGGGGTTATAAAAATAACCTATATTGCAGCCGGGCGCGGGGGCGCACGCCTGTAACCCCAGCACTCGGGAGGCTGATGCAAGAGGATCATTACGAGTTCAAGTCCAGCCTGGGCTACAAAGCGAGCTCAAGGCCAGCCTGAAGTGCACAGCGAGACCCTGTCTCAAAAAACAACAAAAAACTCCCAAACCTATATTGCAGAATATAGCAGACTCCTACGGTGAATTTGCATCCCAAACTTACCTGCCCCTGCTAGGTTTCTTTTGTTTTATTGAGACAAGTGGAAAATACTGCCACTTGAAAAGAGAAGGCTGCATGGGGCCCACTGTTGAGAAAGGCAGGGGAAGTGCGGCCGCCCTGGGAAGGAGCGATGCATCCCGCGCTGTCCAGGAGGGGATGTGCGTGGTCATGTGGTGAACGTGGCCTTTGGGCTTTCAGAACTTTAGAAGAACTTTAATTCTTTGTATTCAGGATGTCTGACACAATAATCAAAAACATAAATATATTCATTTTGAAAAGTCAGAGCCAGAAGAATACATCAAATGTCTGGTTAGCCTACCTCCAGATAAAAGGCAGTTAAAAATATATTGTTACAGAAAAGGTGTTACACTTGAAATTGGTTCCAAGAATGAAGCAGGATTAAAAAGAAAGAAAACAACCGCCTTAGCCAAGAAATGCAGCTTGCAGCATGGCATCAAAGCACTCAGCATTCAAAGAAGCTGCTGCTGCTTGGAAGAATAGCTAAAAATCTCATGCAAGGGGCCTTTGAAAAATCATCCAAGTAGAAACTTTCATGTTTTTAATCATTGGGATTTGGACGGAGTTGAAATAAGTAATTACGATGGTGACTTTCACAGGTTTGTGCTCTGAATCAGGGAATGAGCTCCCACATGACAAGCTAACTCTAATTACCTCTCAGGTGTTGTGCCTGCCTTCTGTGAGAGAAGCGCCTTGGTTCAAACACGCATATCGCTGGTGCGTGTGCTGGTATGTGTATGTTCAAACAGCTTTGGCCTTTGTTTCCAAAAGGCTGATTAAATGACAGCAACAACCAAACCCTGATTTTTGTCAGAGATTTTTATTACCTGTTGTAACCTGGGGCTCATTTTATTTTAGGCGAGTGGCCGAACTGTTCATGTTTGATTTCGAGATCAGTGGGATCCATCTAGATGAAGAGAAGGTAATGCCACCTCCCTTCTTGTGTTCTCTGATGCGAGACAGTGGGTGCATTCTAGATGCTGTGGACTTAAGATGAGGCGGGTGATATGGGCACAGATTGCCCAGCAAGTGGGAAGACTGCGTCCGTGAGCACGGAGAGCTCGGGGCGGCGTTAGGCCTGTATGTGTGTCCACTCACGTGAGACCTGTGTGGGGCAGCTGGCACTCATGCGGAGGCAGTTCTGGCATAGGTCGTATAATGGGCTAGGATGCAGGGCCTGGCACTGTCCAGACCACTCGTTTTGCAGATGTGGGAAGAAGGCACAGTGACTTAAGTTCTTGTCCTTAGCTCCCAGGCTTCAAGGCCGGGGAAAGTGACACGCCCAGAAGCTGAGTGCCTCCTGAGTGAGCTCAGGAGCCGGGAAGCAGGGTGCACTGCTGGGGTTACTGCCCCTGGAGGCCCCCACACCCTGTCATCTAGACTGCTTTGGTTAGGCCCTCCCCCTTTGAAGAGCTAACTCTTGTTTCTTCCAAGAAATACATTGTAATTACGCTCTTTATCAGAATACCCTGGGAAGTAGATGGCATTCTTGGAGCTCTACAGCCAGGCCTCTGTGTCTGTGATTTCTCTGTCTAGATCCGACCCACTACAGATAGAAAACACTCAGAAGGAAATTGCATCCTTAGGGGGCTGAGGCAGGAAGCTTGCGGTGAGTTCGAGGCCAGCCTAGGTTACAAAGTGAGTTCAAGGCCAGCCTGAACTACATAGTGAAACCCTGTCTCAAAAAGACAAAAAAACCAAAAAAACAAAACAAAACAAAGAAACAGAAAAGAAAAAAGAAATTGCATCTGTACTGCCATATACAGACCTTTTTCTTGTCATTATGCCTTAAACAATATAGTATAATAACTATTTACACTACATTCGCATTACTAGGTATTAAGAGTAATCTGTGCTTTAAATTTCTGTTTTTAACTAGTGTGTTTGTAGTGCACGAAAATATAGTCATCGTGAGGGCTGGGTCATGTACACACACCTCAGTTCTTTCTGTGTCCCTTCTCCCGGTCCCTTTGCCCTGTCATTCTCCCAGTCCCTTCTCCCGGTCCCTTCTCCCAGTCCCTTCTCCTGGCCCCTTCTCCTGGCCCCTTCTCCCAGTCCCTTCTCCTGGTCCCTCTGCCTCCCAGGTATTATGAGTCACCTGGAGAGGATTTAAAGCCTGTGGTAAGATACACCTGAGTTCTGTGCAGATACAGTGCTGTCCTTTTACTAAGGGACTTGAGCGCCAGGGGCTTTTCTGTTGGGGCCCAGGAAGGGCGTCTGGGAACCAGTACCCGAGGCTACGAGGGATGATTGCGCCCTGTATCCACACATAGTGTCAGTTTGATTGGTGCTGGCTTGCAGTAATGGTACATCTGCACAGGTCTGATGTTTGTGTGTGGCATTAAAGTCAGCAGGTGACTTCTGCTGCGACCTTGAGCCAGGACCTGCCTGCCTATCAGGCCACAAAGCTGCTGGGCTCCACTTAAACACATTGCCTGAAACACCCTGTCCTTCTCCAGACGAGTTCTTTAGTAGCAGTCTTGTGTTCCCATGATGCATAGCACTGTTCTGAGTCACACAAAAGAAGCTTTTGGTGCCAGGCATGCTGGTGCCCGCCTGTCAGCCTAGCACTTGGGAGGCTGAGGCAGGTTTGTCACAAGTGTGAGGCCAGCCTGGGCTACACTGTGAGACCCTGTCTCAAAGAAAGAAACTTCCGGAATCAGTTTGCTTTTTCTCCTGTGAGTACGCTCCTATCTTAGTGACGCAGTCGGTGGGTGGTTCTGAGAACAGTTCACCACGACCAGAGGGCTCGGTGTCCTCACAACCCTCGTCATCCAGACTTCACTGTGGAGCACATGACCTGGGCGCTCGCTGTGGTGAAGCCTGTGTCTCTCATCCCACCTTCTGCACAGCGTGGAGGCTGGCGCGCTTCCCATGACGGATGGACATATGGTGGACCTGGAGGGGGTGGGAGGAGGTGGGAGGAGGTGGGAGGAGGCGGAGCCAAGTGCTACAGGCTCCTGCTGCTCCAGCCATGCAGCCTACAGACGTGCTTGTCACTGTCCCGGCCAGATGCTCCCGGTCACTTCTCTTTGGTGACGTTAGCAGGTGGCACCGAGTTCATTGCCCCTGCCCCTACTGCAGCCCGCCCGCCGGGTTCGCCTGGTTGCAACCCCACAAGACGTGGTCTTCAGGCCTTGTGGTCCGCGAAGCCTTTATCACTTCCACGAGTGGAATTTTGTTTCTACCCAAACTCAGTTTTTACTTTTTCTGCCATCCGGCATTTATCTTTAATGGCCTTTCTTTGGAAATTGTTACTATTGCTGTTATGGGGTCACTTACCTAAATTACAGGCTAATCGAGGGCTGAGTGTGGCTTGTGTTTTTCATGCACGCATAGCCCTGACCCTAGTGCTGACCCTGAGTGAAATGTTGAGCAGAAGACGAGCCAGTCTAGTGCTAGCCAGCGGTAATTGAGCCTGACGTCCTCAGAGGGACCATTGCTAATAGAGGTCTCAGGGGACAGTTCAGTGTCTGGTTCAGTCCTCAGCGAAGATGCTCCTGAAACTTTGCTGACATGCTGTGTTTGTTGGCTTCCCCCAGCAGGGGCGGTGATGCCTTTACCTGACGTGTGTCCTTATGATGTGGTGTAGATGTTCTTCCCTAGCACAAAGCTCCCTGGCATGAAAGACTCAAGAAAAGTGAATCTCAGTTCTTCTGTCACACTTCTCCTATCTGTTCTTAAAGACACCCCACCAATACAGGGTATGAGGAAGACACACGTTTTAGAAAAGAGGTCAGGAAGTAAACAGAAAATACATGAGGCTCTTTGTTCTCCCCAGGTTTTGTTTGATTTTTTTTTTTTTTTTTTTTTGTCTTTTTGAGACAGGGTTTCACTCTGCAGTTCAGGCTGGCCTTGAACTCACTTCATAGCCCAGACTGGCCTAAAAGTCACAGTGATTTTTCTGCCTCAACTTCCAGAGTGCTGGGGTTACAGGTGTGCACCACCATACCAGGTCTTGTTTTTATTTTTTTAGGTAGGTTTTGCCTGTTTTAATCATCCAGCCTGCTTGGAGCTCCTGAACTAAACCAACACTCCTGCCTTAGTCTCCTGGGATTATAAGTGTGTACCTTTGTACCTGACAGTTTTGTTTTCATTTTTAAGATGTCCTGAATATAATTTAAAAGTTTAACATGATTAGAAATGTATTTTAGTAATTATTTAATAAATAACAGTTTCAGCCAGGAGTGGTGGCACACCCCTGTGATCTCAGGACTCAAGAGACAGAAGCAGGAGGATTGCCTCGAGTTCAAGGCCAACCTGCACTACATAATGAGTTCAGAGCTGTCCTAAATTATGTAGTGAGACCATGTAGCAAAAACAAACAAACAAACCAGTTTGATAGGATTTTCACGATTTAGAATGTTGCATGTTGAATTGTTGTCTTAGAATGGTACATGTTATGCATAGCAGATCACTGCAGTCAGAAGGTAAACTCAGGGTTTTCTTTTTCAGGGATTATCAGGTGATAAAATGTTTAGGGTGATTATATTATCACATTTACTTTTTTAAAGCCTAGAGGAAAATTTTAGAATGTTGTAATTGTAATTTTATCTTGTTCCACTAATCACCACTAGGTGGTGATACATAGCCAAGTCAGAGACACAGGTGGAGAGAAATCTTGGCCTAGGAGACGTTGGAGTCTTGGGAAACATTTTTCCCATGAAGTTGGAATTTTCTGCATTAAAAACTTGGGGTCAGTTTATATACTAAAGTTTTCCAGCTTCTTCTGGAGCATAAATCAGTATCTTCTATCTTGTAAAGAACTGGAGCTAAAGGCATAGCACACGCTGGAAGCTTCTGTGGAAAGGCCCCAGCTCCCTCCCCAGAAGGCTGTGTGTGACCGGGCTGCAGCCTGTCCTGGGCCGGAGGTCTGTCTTGTGTTCCAGGGCTTAGTAACTGCAAAGCTGTCATTCGTCCTCTCCTAACTAGCTGTGTGGGCGATGGTTTACATTTCATGTTAAAGTCTTTGCAGTGACTCTTCAATGCGGGCATTTTCTCTGGGGATCGTGATAACTGCTGAGGAGGAGGATCACAGGTTTGACTTAGTGAGACCTTGTCTCCAGCTCTCAAAACTAAAAAAATGAATCAAAGGATCAGAGGGGCTGGGAATGTAGCCTGGATTCAATTTCCAGGATGACCAACAAAAAGAAGAGTGAGCTGGACATGGTGGCGTACTCCTGTTTTCCCAGTGCTCTGGGAAGCTGAGGCAGGAGGATCTCAAGTTCAAGCCCAGCCTATACAGCTTCGTGACTTACCAAGACACTGTCTCAAGGAAAAAGAAAAGGATTGTGGGTGTAGCTCAGAGTGGGCTGCGTCAGTGGGTGTTCACTACTCCTGCAAGATGAACCGTGCTTCCTTTTTCCTCTGCCTTTAATCTAATCTTTTGAGGTTCAGTGTTTTCTGATCTGCCTTTCACATGCTTAATCTTTGCCTAAAAATATTTTGGAGCTCCATCTTGAGCAGCTGTAATGAGCTCGGTAGTCTTTTTCTGTCTTTTCCAGTCAGATTTTACTGGTGCCCTTAAGATACATGTAACGATCACATTCATCACAGGGAATGTGTACCTGTGTGTGGTGCACATGCTTCTTCCTGTTTTCCCCACCCCTACCCTCCCTTCGACTCCTCCTTCCCTCCCCATTTACTCTCCTTCCATTTTCTTCCTTCTTTTCTCATTTTTTGTACTTTTCCCTTCTTTCCTCCCCACATCCCTAGTTCCTCTTCCCATTCGAACATTTTCTTCCTGTTTCACAATATCTATTTTACATTTTGATCCTCATATACACTTTCGGTTTCTCACGCCAAGAAACATGGTGGTATTTATATGTGTGTCTCCTTTACTTAAGAGTGTGGTCCCAAGGAACACCCACGTACCTAGGAAAGTCTCAAGTTTACCCTTATGTATGGCAAAGTAGGGCTCCATTGTAGAAACCCCACCTCTTCTTCATCGTTTCCCTGGCTGATAGGCATCTGGGCTGTTTCCAGGATTTAGCTGTTACAAAGTGCGCTGCTGTAAGCATGGGTGAGCATGTGTGCCGGTGGTGTGATGCTTTTAATTCTTTGAAGAAGCTGCCAAGAAGGGGAATAGCTGGGTCGAATGGGGCGTCTCATCCTACTTTTTTGAGGATTTTCCACACTGTAGTCTCTGATTCACTGAGTGAAGGGTTTCCTGGGCATGGCAGAAGAGGATTCTGTATTTTATCCCTTTGCTAATTCCAAAGGTGAGTTACGTAATCGAGATATTCAATAGAATTGTAGAAGTTGTGTAACTATAAACAGATACATTATGAAATCGTGAAGGTATTCTTTGTTGAAACAGTACGCATCGATTCTCAGGTCAGAATCAGCTATAGTTAGACAGTCCCCAGTACACCGAACTCAGGGCATTGCGCTGGGCTGCCTGCCCAGCCCTTACTAAAGACAGGGTCTCACTGCAGTTCCAGTGCAGTACAGGGCTTGGACTTTGGGTCTTCCTGCCTCAGCTCCCAAGTGTGCTGCCGTGCCCTGCTCCGTTATCTGTTCCATTAATTGTGAAATCTTAACTCGAATTGCTTTGAAATAACTTGTGTTCTAGCGTAAAAGAGCAGTGGACCTTAATGTCAAAATCTTGGATTTGAGTAGTCAGTTTCTTATGGGAACCAACTTCCCGGTCAAGATTGAAAAACGCCTCTTACCTGAACACATTCACCGTCACTTTGTGCGCGACGGGAGTCACATAGTGGTCGACGGTCTGCACGCAGAAGCCCCGGATGACGTGGTGCGTATCTCTTGTTCTCTGAGTGGTTCAGGTCCCGCCTAACTTCACTACGCCATGTGCGTGCCACTGTTTCAACCCAACCCAGTGGTGATGTACTCACATGCTAAAGGGTCTTTTAACACAGTATTACTAAGCTCTAGAAATCTAACTCGTGTGATCATTAATTCCATAGATGCTTTGAAGAACAAAATGGTGTAATTATTAACGTCTGAAATAACAGGAATGACCTACCTAGACTATTGAGGTTTTTATTTCACCTGCTGAAAGGTGCTTTATACTATAGGGACGGTGGGCCCGAGTTCGTTCTCCTCCCCAAACCCGACCCCAGGGACAAACTCTCGCTCCGCTCAGGGTGCTGTGCCGTGCCGTCTCCTGGATATGACTGGGAAACATTACTCACTCTGTGTAAACCATTCCTCTATTTTGAAAATGATCATCACCAGTAAAGTTGTGAGTGTTGACCTATACTATTATTGCATAGGACTTTGTGTCATGGTATTTATATATTTTACTTTTTAAATACAGGTTCGAGAAGCTGCTTATAAAATTTTTCTTTACCCCAATGCTGACCAATTAAAATGTTTAGAAGACTTGCTCAGTAACAGAGATCTTCTGGCGAAGTTGGTGGGGTATTCTACATTTTCTCACAGGGCTCTCCAAGGAACGATAGCTCAGAACCCAGGTATGCCTGTTTATCTACCTTTTAAAGACAAAATAGGGCTTTTTCTTTTTTTCTTTCTTTTAATTTCTTTTTTTTTTGTGGTATTGGGTATTGAACCCAGGACCTTCACACTAATGCACTGAACTACAGTCACAGCCCTTTTCATTTTTTAAGACAAGATCTGTCTAAATCACTAATTGGCCATCCTCCTGCCTCAGCCTCCTGGAGTGCTGGGATTACAAATGTGTGCTACCAAGACCAGCTTCAAAGTATGGTTTTTATGAAACTGAACTTTTGATTTTTTGGGGGGGCATTGAGCTGAGGATTGAATCCAGGGCCTCAGTAAGGGTCGGCAAGTACTGCTGTATTCCACCGAACCACAGTCCCAGCTCTGAACTTTGTATAAACAGTATAAGTGTTTTGTTTTTGATGCACTCAGAGAACCACTTATGGGGATCGTTGATAACTTTTGATAGGAATGATTTTTAGAGCTAATAATTTGGCATATTTTCTGTGTAGTCAAGGTATCTTATTTCATGTGTATATTGAGTAAATCACATCTAATTTTTATTTGACATGGCCTGAGTTGTTTTGCTATACAGTAACTCAGCTAGTTTGTGTGCTCAGTCTAATGAGTTGATTAGAATTAGCGTGAGAGGATGAGCAAACAGTATTTATACTGAGGTGAAGGTTAAATGTTGGCTAGGTCATGGAAAAATGCAGTCCTAGCCTAGTGTGTTGAGCATGCCTGTAATTCCATCACTCTAGGAGGCTGAGGCAGGAAGGTAGCAAGTTCCAGCCCTGCCTGAGTAATTCAGTGGCTTAGTGAGATCCTGTCTCAAAAAATAAAAAGGCCTGTAGATGTAGCTCAATGTGAAGACCCAGGGTTCAATCCCCAGTATCAAAGAAAGCCAAAACAAACTATATAGTCTTAAAAATCTCCTTTTTAAGCCTCGTGTGGTGGTGACCCCAGCATCTGGGAGACTGAGGCAGGAGGGTTGCAGCGAGTCAGAGGCCAGCCTGCTGTTTCAGAGAAGAGGGCAGCATGGTGGGTGTGTGCAGGTTAGGTGGGGGACGTATCTTCCCCAGGGTTTGCAGTAAACCTGCCTGTGTTGTGTTGAGCTCTTTATGCTTCATATTGTGTAAGAGAAAATGTTACACAGAAAATGTTAACATTTGTTACACAAATGTTATATCATGTTACACATGATAGAAATATTTATTAGTTTTCAAGGACATTTAAAGGTCATTTATAATTTAGGCAGTGAGTTGGGATTAGGGTTGCAGAGATGGTGGAACTGTGCAGATCCAGAAGATGTTTTGGGGGCTGTAGTGGCAAGACTCAGGGCTGTGGACCTCAAGGAGACCACTACTAGTGGTCTCGTCCTGTGCCGGGCAGCCTGAGTGCCCTGGGTGGAGGTGCCAGGGGACCATGGTGGGCTTCGTGTCTGTGCCGCCTCACTTCTTCTGCCTTGTCCAGGCTTCCTCGTGTTTGGGTGTGCCAGGGACATCTCCAGAGCCCACTTGTAGTGGATTGACAACTGGTAGTCAACTTATAACCCCCAGCTGAGCGGAGTAAGCGTGGTGCTGGGTGTGGGAGGCCCCCCTGGGGATTGTTGCCTGCAGTGTAAGAGGCAGAACTGGAGAAGAAGGGGAGAGGCTGTTGGGAGCTGGTAGAAGCTGTAAGGAGCTCTTGGTTCTTTTGGAGGAGCTCGTCATGCTGGCTTTCCTGACGAACTTGTCTGTTTTCATTCTCCGAGGAGCTCGGGGCCTTGTCACTGAGAATAGCTTCGGTTCACTTTGGGGCAGCTCTGGTCCTTACTCTGAGCACCGCCCCCTGGCTCCAGAGGGGAAGGTGGTGCACTGCTGGTCTGGAGAAGCTTGCTGCGTTGGCTTTCCTGATGGGAACTCAGCTGTCTTACCATCAGAGGAGCTCGGGACCTCACTGTTGCTGGCTGTTGTTGATGGCTGTGGTACCTTTCAGAGGAGCACTAGTTCTTACTTTGTATGTTGCTTCCGGGCTCCAGTGAAGATCCCTCAGCCTGCTGGCACAGACTTTCTAGATTCTACCACTGACCCTTGGGTATTCCCAATGCAGATCCGTGAAACAGGCCTGCATGAGTCGTTGTCGTGGGCTCTGGGCCTCCAGTTGGACTCATGGGAGGCACTGTTGTGGGCTCTAGGTCTTCAGCTGGACTCTCGCAGGACATTTCCGTGGGATCCAGGCCTTCAGCTAGATTCCTTGGTCTTAGTATGTGGACAGATTTCCTACACTCTCTTGTATATCGTTCTTTGGGTGACTATTATGAATAACCTCATAAAATATGTGTCCTGTATTATATTGTTGTTCTCCCTTGCAAAAACCCCCCAAACCAGCGCACCGCCTATCCAGTCCCTCTCTGTGTGCTCACATACAGCCCCGCAGGCCGCTTCTCCTGATTTGTCTGTATGCGCCCTGCCCAGGGTTCCGAGGTCGGCTTCTGAAGCCCATTGCACCTTTCTCTCTGCCTGGACCCCCTTCTTCTTGAACCCTTAAGCCACTTAAGCCACTTAAGATTCATTTCTTAAAATGTAGTTCCTAAATAGTTAGAACTATTGAACTATTGTAACTAAACATCTGTGTTTTATGTCCTTTACTGCTTTGTGTTTTTTGCCCATGGTCACTGTTATCACCAACCTGATTATGCTACATTTTTATTTTACATTATTTTAAAGAATGATACTAGACTGTTGTTCCGTACTTACTCTGCTATTACTTTTTTCTTTAAGCTCTTCGCTTTTTGTTGATCCCAGTTTTCAGTACAAACATCTGTTGGGGGACTTGGTGACCTACAGAGCACATCTCACTCTTCTTTGTCCTTCCCCCGCCACAGTGCTCTCCCCCGGCCAGCATCTGAGTCATTTATGTGGCTTACAGTCCTTAGAGAGTTCATTGTCATACATACAGATTGATGGGCAAAAAATCCTACAGAGCACGTAAGACAGTTGTACTAAATCAAGGTGTACTTTTAGACACCTTGTCCATGCTGAGTTACAATACCTTTTTTCTCTCTCTTGTTCCTAATGTCTTTTATTTTGTGGTTTATTTATGTATTGAGTTTCCCTGTAAGAGAAAGCATGCAGTGTTTGAGCTTGTGTGCCTGCCTGTGTATCACTTAACATTATAGTCTCAAGGGGCATCTATTTTTCTGTGATAACTCACGTTCCATGATCTCTTTGCATTGCTTGATAGTCTTGCGCAGTAGGTCTCGGTAGCCACGCTGTAGATAGGGAATATGAGATTAGGATGGTTGCTGCAGTTCGGCAGACGGGACCCTCAGTGCAGACGGGACCCTCTCAGTTCACATTTCCCAGAGGCTGTGTTTTCACCTTCCACAGCCCGGATTTTCCTTCATCGATTTAGGAAATTTTCACTGTGTGTCTGCTGTCTGTCAGGTGTCATTCTGCACGCTGGAGATAAAGCACAATAGGAGGCAGAAGGGTCCTGCCTTAGGCAGTTGGCACTGTTGGGAAGAACCCAGGAAGAACAACCCGAGTATGCTGTGGAGGGTGTGGAGTTGGGAAGGGACAGGGACTGCCAGCAGTGTGGGTCCGGGTGGTGTGGATTCTGCACAATGTCCAGGCGGCTCATGGGAATGTGACGTTGGAGCCCGGGCCCGGGGCCTGGTGGAGGTTTGAGGAGAAGCCTGTGCCCTCCAGGAGGAGGTCCAGGCCGAGGCACAAGCACGTGCATGGGCTAGAGGTGAAGAGTGCCTGCCTGTGAGGAAGGGTTAAAACATACAGTGAATGTTGTGGTTAAAAAAGACTTACTGCAGTAAAGATGCATTGCCATGAATTTTCCTCAGAACTTCTGCCTCACTTTGGGCACTCCAATCCCAGCATCCTTGCCGCTTACTGAAGCAGCTCTGGGGTCCTCTTTTGTGAATGCCTTTACTTGTGTGCTATCGTGGCTGCCATGATGTCCTGACTCGAGGCGTCAGCTGGGTGAATAAGGTTTATGTGGACACACAGTAATGTCTTTATTTGACAGAAATTACAAAGCAAAAGCAAGGGGTGAGCCAGAGATTTTTGACCTAAGCAACGAGAGACAGCAGCGTACTCTTAGCTAAGCGGTGGAGGAGCAGAGCTTAGTTTGGTTCAGGTTAAGTCTGAGATGCTAGTTGATGTTCGCATGAGGACACTGAGTAGGGGTTGACCGCATCCTAAGTGGGAGGTGCGAGGTCACCCAAGAACACGTTTATGGGACAGAAGTCTAAGGCCCGAGCCCGGAGTGCTCTGAGGTACGAGGTCAGACCGTGGTGGATGATAGCAGAGGCTGCTGGGAAGCGATGGTCAGGGACAGGAGGAAGGTGGACACAATGGACAAGTCAGTGTGAGGAGGGGTGAGGGCTGCTGCAGGAGGCCGGGGCGAGGAGGGCTGGACCCTGGCCATCGGCTCCAGAGCAGAGCTAGCGCCAGGCGCCGTCATCAGCAAGTCCCTGCTCCCAGAGGGTGTGAGGGAGCTGGCCGCACAGCGGTTTTGTTCTCCTTCTGCGGCCCCTGACATCACTTAGCACGGCACGTGAGGCTGCGTCTTCAGTGTCTGTCCTGGGCTCCCTCCGTGTTGACAGTGGCGGGGAACCCCGGGGCTCTGTGGTTTCGGTTAAGCTCTGTTCCTGCCTTAGCCTTTTATTTCACTCCGAAAGGAGATAACTTAAATTGGAGAGAGGGCAAGAAACTTCAAACCCTGTAAAAGATCATCTGGAAACTATAAAAGCGATGTTTGTGGCAAACTTAAAATACATGAAAGCTCTCTACAGAACACACAAGTCAGTGGCAGGCAGTGCGAAATGAAAAACTTTGCACGAAGTGTTTCCTTTCATGGGAGGGAATGGTAACTCTGCCACACTGCTTGTATCGGTTTATAAATTATAGTGACCATAGCTGAAGTACTTCAGCAAGGAATTAAAAATCCTTGCAGAACTTCATCTTTCTAATGTTCTAATTTTGCTTCATTTTCTTTTAGTTTTGATCCTGAGTAGATTATTCTACAGTTGGATATAAAAATAAAAAGTTACCTGGAAAGACATTGATTTTTAACATTTAGTTTTCAGTAAGTCGTACTTCTTGACTGTGTGGACTTTTATGAACAAACCCGAATCTGGCTGTCTCTTTAAAACTTAGAAAAAGCAGACAAGTCTAAGCAACTTAATTTTTTTCTCTTACACATATGAGTAGGTAGAAACACATTGAAATTTTAAGTTTTTCCTTTTAGCGTCTCACTAATGCTTTTTTTGGGGGTATAATCTAAGGCTCTGGGTTGTTACTGTGCCAGTTTATTTTTCTGATTAAGAGATTATTATCATCTAGAAATATTTGTTATATGCCTAGCATGTTAGCAGCCCTGTGTCTCTTTGAAATCAGCGCTTTAAGGGAGTTGTAATATATAGATTATGATCATAACGTTTTTAACAGATAATATTCAGTTTATTTCACATAACTGAAGAGTTTTTTGAATTTTGTTTTTAGAGACTGTCATGCAATTCCTTGAGAAGCTATCCAACAAACTTTCTGAGAGGTTAGTTTCTGTTTTACTTTTTACTGTCTTAGTTATGTTTGCTTCTGGAAAATAACTTGGTTAATGAAACTCATAAGTTGGACCACTAGATCGGTGACAGTGTGGCCACTCGCTGACACTGGCCCCAAGGCGCACTCTGAGAGGGCACTGGTGGCTCCACGCCGTGGTGGTCCTGATTGTTTAGGTGGCCACTGCCCGTTAGCCTAGTGTTTTTATTTTATTTTATTTTTTTAAATTTTAAAATAAAAACAAAAACATATTAACAAGTACACATACATTTATAAAATAGCACAAGAACAATACAAACAATACTGAATTACAGACAAGGTGATAGGAAATTAACAATGGTTGTTGTATTACATATTGGTAACTTCAAAGTAGTTACTCGGGAAAACAAATATAGACATACAACATTGATCAAATAATTAATCATTAACTGGTCCTGTCAATAAAGTGACAGAAGTCAATAGTACAACTACATTAGCTATCCTATATATACGTACATACATTAGCCCAGTGTTTTCAACAAGCCATCCTTTGTGTGTAACTTAAAAATGTTTGTAAAACCTTCTTGAAGCTATTTATCTTAACCGGTGGCATACGTTTTACAACATTTTTTATAAAGTAGCATTTCTCTTCTTTTAGTCCAAGTACAGGAAACTCAGGGATGTGGCAGATGACTACGTATGGATTTTGTGTGTTTTAACACCACTTTGCCTCGGCCTCTGTAACTCTTAAGTGGAGGAGTTCCTGGTCTGGCGGACCCTTTGTACATTCAGTCTCTTCTGTGGCACTGTGCCCATCCTGTGCCTACGCCCATGCCTGGCACTCTCCCAGTCCTCAGACTCCCAGGGATGCCGGAAGAGGCAAGCCAGGGTCTGTAAAAGAAGGCTGTGTTGTCTCTTTCTTAAAATGCTATATAAAATTTGCCTTTTTTTGGACTGTAACAGCACGTTCCATTGTAGCTCAAATTTCTCTTTTGGATCTTGTCTTGAAACCCATTCCTTTCTAATTGGATTTAACATTCATCACTTCTAAAATCTTCTTTGATCCCAGTGGACCACGGTGCCTCTGACGTAATGGAGGAGTACTAGTTGTGCATTTACTTAAGAATTTATTCTACTTTGCTTTGCTGTTTAAGTAGCAGTATTCTTTATCCACTTGTATGTTGCTACAGATTCTATTTTCAGCAAACACATTTTTATTATTTTACAGTTTTATCTAGGAGCTAATTCTGCCGTAGGCTTCATATTTTCCAAATGCTAATACCTAATGAATGATTGCTTAGCTAGAGATTTTCTGTACAGGAAAACGTATATAGATGGATATGCTGATCTACATTAATATTCTTTTATAAAAGTAATTTGTTCTTTTTTAAAATATAGCAAAGTATAGCCATAGCAAGCTAGCTGATTAATGCTTTGCAGGTTGCTGTAACACTGCTAGTCTCTTCAAGCAGTGGTGCTTTCAGGACATACCTACCTAACGCCTTCAAAGGTGAAGCTGCAGGAGGTCCTGATGTTGTTTCTTCCAACACTGGAGCAAGATTTGGATTAATGCTAGTTTACATTTGCCCTAGGAATTACATCTGATTTTATCATGAATATGGGGAAATAATAAAGGCAAGCCAGTCCTTTCATAATGTAATTATTAATGCTTTGTCCTAACTAGCAGTGATAAACCTCTTTTGCAGAACTGTAAAGGACTTTGAGAGGATGCGTGGGATGAAAATGAAGCTGAATCCTCAAAATCCCGTAAGTAACTGTATTGGACTGTTTTTATTCTGAACATGTTACCAACAGAAAGTGTTATCTCAATTCTGGAACTTTCTTTTGATATGCTGGATACCTGTGTAGTATTGTTTCTGATACTTGGCCTTGGTCAGTAAAGGTACTGAAGTATTTGATCTATAGGTCCAAGTCTGATCATGCTTGGAAATCAAGCATTGTTGTTGATTAGTCCGTGTGTTGATATGTTTATGTCTGCACACACAGCATGTAAATATACTAATATGTTGTATACAAAGGTTGCTTCTGTTGTGTGGAAAGTCGGCTTTTCAGCTTGTGGTAGCCTAGTGAGACTCTGGAGGCTTGATGTAGCAGCTGGCAGTTTTAACCATCGCTGTTAGCATCGTTGTGTATGTGCTCCTGTGTTTGTTTGCTAATCTGTGGTACACAGTGCAGTAGATCAGTACGGACTGGCAAAGTGTACTCCACCCCAACCAACGCTTTCACATTGTTTTCGGGCCCAAGGTCATACATGTGGTTATGTGACTTCGCAGTGCAGGATGCTGCCCAGGTGGCTGCGGTACTCTCCAGGTGGTAGACTTCTGGACAGTAGGACCATTGTTCCCAGGGGTTTAAAGGCACTGTAGGATTTCCGGGCATACACCATTCTTTTATAGTGGTTGTTGCTGATAATTCTTGATTTGATAGCTGCTGCAGCCACAGTCTTAGGCAGAATTTAGGGAGAGAGGCCTTGAAGATTTGGAGACTGTCTGTCATCTTCCCAGACACGTCTGCTAGAACACGGATTGTGAATGGCGGTTAGGTGATAGAATTAGAGCAGGCACACCGTCAGTGTACGGCTGGAGCTCTGGCTAGCGGAGTACCTAGTGTTAGTCATCCCACACTTGGCTTTGTAGGAAGATCCGCTTAGGAGATTCGGTAACAGGTCAGAATTTAGTTTGGTGAACACAGAAAAAAGAAAGCTAAAATGTTTCACCAGAGGCTCATTCAGTACAGGCTAGAATGATTTGAAACTGTCCTCCTTGCATATCTTTGTGTAGTGTATTGGTACAGGCAGCTCTGCATGTGTTTGTGACATGCTGGTCTCCTCGCGAAGTCCTGTCTGGGAATGGCACTCACCTGTTGCCTCAGCCAGAATCTGCACTCTGTCCAGACAGTGGTTCTCACAGTGGAGCCCTTGGACCAGAGTCAGCAGCATTGCCCAGAGTCTTGGCAGAGACAGAGTCCCCAGCCCCACATCCCACCTGCTGGAGCATGATCTGGGACACGCCCCAGAGCCTGAGTTCTGTAAGGCCCCAGGGGTTCACACCTCCATTTAGCACCAGCAGGGTAGTCCTTCCCAGGACTCTGGGGCAGTGGTGACGAACCCGTGGCATGAGTGCCACAGCAGGCTGCTTATATCGTTGAAAGCTCTAAAAGGTTTGCTGTCACTGCTCTGGGTATGCGCCTTCCCATCCCCCTTCTACAGTCCGGGCTGTAGTCTCACTCAGATCCTGCTTGTAGTTGCCTGATTGACCTTTTCTCTTTTTGTTCCTGCTCCCCTCAAACCCGCTTGGGTTCAGACTGCTCGCTATGCCCAGCCCACTCCAGGCGAGGCGTAGAGTAGGTGCTTAGCACTTACTTGAACTTCGAAGAGGGGAATGAGGGAATGAGTGAATGAGGGAATGAGCCCTCATCAGAGGGATTTCCTAAAAACGCAGATCCGATCTCACCATTACATTCTCAGGTTTCCTTTCCAATGTCTTTACATCTGCCCCGAGGCCCGTTGGGAGTCGGCCCCTGCCCGCCTCTGCTGCCCCACCCTCCGTCTCCCTGGTGTGCCTGGCTCACTGCTAACGTGTGCGTGATAGTCTCGTGTACTTTCTTCACTTAGCTACTGCTCTGGTGTCCTTTGCTTTGCCTTCTTTTTTCTTTAACGCTGACTGACATTTCTGTGCAGCCACAGACACGCGGGACAGTAGGCAGCTTCCTGCCACTCACGTGCTGTACACAGAGTGCCTGTCTTCCTTTCTCATCTGGACGAATGGCTCCAGGTCTCAAAACTTAGTGTGGGCTTTGCCTCCTCCAAATATTTTCAGTAAGCTCCTGGGAGCTTACTGCTCCTATGTCCTAGATACATAATACGTTCTGTGTGTTCTTAGCGCCCTCCTTATGGGCTGTTTTACAAGGACCACATCACAGACACAAGAGCCCATTCTCAGTCCCTCCGCTCCCAGACCTCTCGTTCCTTACTGCAGGGACCATGTCGTGTTTGCTCCGTGCCGCCCCAGGCTCGCTCACACTCTGTCAGCATCTAGAGAGGTGAACGGAGGAAGTTTGTTTCAGGAGCTGAACCCAGGGTTCCAAGTTCAGGGACACAGGTCCTGCCTTCCAGGTGCCTACGGGGAGAAGGAAAATAATCCTCTGTGTATAGTACACTGTCACACGTACCATGAAAGCAGTATGAGCATGTGACCTGGGTAAGAGCTACTCATAATTTGAGGAGATAATGCTGGACTGAAGTCTCAAGGGAGACTGCTAAACAGAATGGCAGCCAGCAGTTACTGATAGCATAGTCAATGCCAGGTGACCGGCGCGGTAGGTTACGTGCACCTAGCAGTCTTAGTTTGGGGTGCTGTTGATTCATTCAACAAGTATTTATTATATGACTGTGATGAGCACTGACCCTCGAGCCGGGATGGAACAGGGATGATGCTGGGCCTTGCCCTCACACACGGCACAGTCTAGCATGGACCGAAATCCTGAACCTGAGCATCCTGGCTCCACGGCCCAGCTTCTCAGCTCCTCTTTTTTTTTTGCACTCTTTGTGGGGAGGATGCTTCACTCGGGTATGTAACTTTCCTTTCTTTCAGTCTTCTGTGCTAGTCCTCAAAAACAACTATTATTGCAGTGCTTATTTAAGACGTATTTTCTTTGCCAGGATTAGAGTTAATGCTGTCTTAGTTACACTTTAAATTGTTGCTTTCATTTTGAAAATACATCCTAAGCTTCTTGCTTAGTTTAAAAAGAACCCTAATCTTAACTTTAGTACTGTAATCATACCTATGTTTTGTGAGTTAATGCATGGATTTTGTTTTGGGAGAATGTCATCATGACTAGCGTCAACCATTAATGTTGGCTTCTGTTAATTTTCATTTTAGAGCAGCATTTACACGTTCTCCACCGCTTCTCGGCCTCTCGGCTAAGATCAAGGGTAGTACATGTTCTCCAAATTCTAGGGTGGTGCCTTGTTTGTGCCTCTCTACCCCCTGACTACAGAGAAGTCTGCCAGACCAAGAGATTTAGAGTTTTTATAAAATTTCTCTAGCTTCCATTAACAACTGGCTTGCCTCCTGTAGGCAGCTGATATACAGTGGTAATTTTAAATCTGCTTTTATAAGCTGTCTGAGTTACTGATAAAAATCATGAAACACTCAGTAGCTTTCGTGACGGTGAATTATTCTGTTGTAGGAACTGATGCCTTGGGATCCCCCCTACTACAGTGGTATGATTCGTGCAGAGAGGTAAGTTTTTCAAGAGATCCCTGTGTGAGGGAAGAGGGAAAGTAATATTTATTGAACACTTTGCACTTTAGTTGTACAACCGCTGCCATCCATGTAGGGGCCCATGTTACAGACTAGTGTCCCTGCTGCTGGCACTGTGAGGTTCTGCTCACCGTTTTGTCCTCTGGGCTGCGAAGCCGTGCTCTGACTGGTGATGCCACGCTCCTCCTCCCCACAGGCCCCTCCTTCCACTGCCTGTGCACATGTGTGTTTGCAGCTCTGAACCGCATCCTCATGGTGTCCAGAGCCAGCCCCTCTCCTGTTCTCCCCGGGGGTAGCTTCCTGGTCCTCACTGCACCTCAGTGTTAGTGGTGGGCTTCTCTGGAAACCTTGCTGTGTCCCCTCGCTGGTCTGGGTGGATGTCCTGCAGTACTTGTTACCAGTGAAGGGATAAGAGGGCTTGTTGATTTTTGTATGTTTTCTTATTTTTATTTGAACATATGGTCAGCACAGTGGCATGTCTGGAAAGATAAATGAAATGAAAACGTAAGAAAGAAGTTGACTGACGTACACCTTTGCCTTCTGTGTTTTCTTGCATTTATATACTTTCTTCACTCCAAATATACCCTACTTCTATTATTTTTATGTTTGCTAGCAAACCCAAGAAATATGAGTCCTGTTCAAAGTTTATGTCCCTAACAACTTTATATGCCCAGTAGAATTTTTTTTAAATCTCAGAATCCTACTCTTTAATAACTCTTTAACATTGTTCTCCTGTAGCTAATTTTTAAGATACATGGTTTAAGAGAGTTATGATTGGTTTGACTTTTAAAATCTTAGCTGTTTGGTGGTAAACCTCAGAGTGTTTTGTTGCAGTGCACCGTGGAAGCATCCAGCCAAGGGTAGTAGGTACCTCCCCAAAGTCAGGCTTTATTTTTTGTCATTTGTTGTAAGAGCAGGAAACTATAACTTTGTACACCCTTTCTGCACCAGTAGGTGGGATGGCCTCAGAGAGTGTGTTGAAGAGTTTGCTCGCAATGCTCATTTATTTTCCTCTGTGGTCTCTGGCCCTTACTGTCCCCCACACCAACCTCACTTACACAGCTTGAGGTCTGCTAAGCGTTAGGTAGTAATACGTGATCAGCCACTGGTTTGTACACGTGTCCCACGCTCAGCTCTCATAGAAGTGTCTCGCGGTCGGAGGTTTTCGTATCCTGTCAGTTTCATCCGTCGATGCTCTCATGCGTCCTGTTCACAGGCCTGGTGTGGAGTTGGCGCGTGTAGGCAACACGTCCTCATACTCTTCTCATCCCCTCCCTCCCTCCCCACCGCCTCTAGTGCTCGGTCCTCTTCATTTACAAAAGGTCTCTCCCCCTACTGCCTGTTATGTACCTTTTATTTTGCTCTTTGTTTATTTTCTGGGTTTCTCACACACGAGAAATGACGCGATACTGAATCAGCTTGTGTGTCTGGTTTCTTCCATCGGACATTACAGGCTCACAGTGCGTCCATTTTCCTTCACAGTACTGAAGCCTCTTCTTCATGGCAGAGTCGCAGTCCTCTGTGTAATTCCCACGTCTTCTTCGTCCGTCCCGTCTTGGTGGATGTGTAGGCCGCCTTCACTGTTTAGCTGCTATGAACTGTGCTGCTGTAAACACGGGTGTGCAGGTGTCACTGTAGTATCGTGTCTTTAACGTATTTGGGAAGATACTTAGAAAGGGAATGGCGGAGTCAAATGGAATTTCTAGTTTTAGTTTTTTGAGGACTCTTCATATTGATTTCTATGTTGGTTTTACTAGTTTATTTTCCCACTCCTTTATACTTGCAAGAAATTTCATTTTCTCGTTAAAATTCTTTCAAAGAAAGGTTTGGTTTTTTGCTTGGCCCGTTAGAGTTGTCGTGTACAGAGGCTGGGCTGTAGCTGGCTGAGCACCTAACTCGCATGCCCTGGGTTGTGGGTTCACCCCTTCGCACCACTAAAAACAAAAGTTGTACAGTAAAATACTACACTTATTATTGCTTTCCATAGTTCTGTAAAGTGTTTGATTTCCTTTTGGGCAATGGAAGTAACGCAGATTGGGTGATTTGGGCCTTTTCTGGTTTGTGCAGCTGTGATTTGTTGTATGTGATACTCTTTCTGCATTCTGTTTCTCACCGCTGATTCTTTTAATGAATGCCTTTACCTTAAAGTGATACTTCTACAATTTATCTGTGCTGTGTTGATATAGTCTGTACCAGTGGTGGGTCTGTGAAATTTTAGGTAAGAATATCTAAAGATCTGGAAAGACTGAATGATTAAGTCAGTAGGAGTTTAAAGCACATGCGTTACTCAGCCATTTGAGATCCCTGAGAAGTTTGATAGGATCTTAAACAAAAACTTTTGGTTAGAGCCTAGCAGTTCCCTCTCCTCCATATCTACTGAAAACACGGTACTGGAAAATCTCTCTGTTGTGGGCTTGGCTCTGGAGTCAGTACTTTAAGATCCCCGGGAGTTCTCGGCAGGCCACAATTGGCGTCTTTCTGCCCACATCCACCACGGAAAGAGTAGAAATTCCTGAGGCAGCTGGCAGTGTGGCTGGAGGCATGCACCCTGAAGTCAGACGGGGCACCGACAAGCCCTGGAGCCACCGCCTAATGAGCTACATGATCTTTGAGGGGCACTCTCAGCCTCCCCGCCTCTTGGCAAGATGACCTATCACACGAGTGCCATAAGCCTACTTCCTTTGTAGGTCGGGGCCCAAGGAGACAGTGGTTGCGTTATTAGCCATCACATAATATTCTCTTAGGAACTGTCTGTCTGTGGACTGTCTAATAGGGAATAGTCCACCCTGAGGTATGTTTTAAATGCTCTCTCAAATCTTTTGAAGGATAGGCCAGTTCTTCCTTTAAAACACTCATCCCCAATATAATGAATAAGCACATGAGTTGCAGAATGCGCTCAGAGAACCTCTGATGACCGTTGAGGAATACGTTCTGGAAGAGAGAAGTCCAGCTTGCTAGGGTGCCCAGGGCTGGCTTGCCTCTGGCCTGCAGATGGCTCTCCACTGTTGAGCTATTTATCCAGGGTGCTAGGGGATCTCCTTGTAACTTGCCCTTCTTTAATGATAAATACGTGCATGCTCACATTTCTCTGATGAATGTCCTACAGCTCACTTGAGACATTGATTCTATAAAGTCCTTTGAAAGATGAGTGTTTTGCAGGAGAGAGCTGGCCACTGTCCAGAAGAATGCCCACAGGTGGTCAGTACACGCGTGTGCCTTCCTGCTCTTCTGACGCACTGCCTGCATTTTCTCCCGCATGCTTTCCTGCAGCCAGACTCTAGGTCGTTCCTCCATCCAGCACCTTTGTCTCCTGCTGGTGAGAACCCATGCTGGTGAGCAGCCAGGGCTGGGTTCCCAGTCTGGCTTCCCTCCTGGGAAGTCTGCTCAGTTTGCAGGGCCTGCACGTCTGTACTGGCCTGGGGCAGCTCCTGTCTCTACCTGCTAATCCTGTGTTCTGGGGGGACCCACCACTGTTTCACAAGGGTTTTGTGTGTCTTCTCAGTCTCTGCAGACACTCACTCTGGGCTTTAGGGAAATGTGTCGATGACCACTACTCAAGCTTGTCGTCTCATCCATTGCTTGGAAAGCACTGTTGGAAGGCAGTCCAACTGGACGTGGTGGTGCATGCCTGTAATCCCAGCACTTGTGAGGCTGAGGCAGGAGGGTAGCAAGTTTGAGCCTGGCCCGGACAATGCAGCAACAGCAAGATCCTGCCTTAAAACAATTGAAAAAGGGCTGGGAATGTAGCTTAGTGTCAAGGCCTCAGTTCAGTCCCTGGTACTGCAAAACAAAATAAAACACAAAACAAAAGAAAAGGACTCGATCCCATGATAAGTTGTTCTGGAGAGAGGATGTCGTAATTGTTTGAATGGCTTTTTTGCATCCATTGGCTTTTCTAGAGGCAGCATGGCCTTCTGGACATGTGATACACACCTGTTCTTGGAGCCGCCGCCTCTCAGTGACTCTGCAATGCCCAGTGGTCTTGGAGCACTGGGCAGCCTGCCTTGTAGCCGCACAGGCTTTAGCTTATTTTAGGTAAAGTTTCAAGACCAGCTCAGTTATGTGGCTTAACTGAGTAAAGGACCTGGGGAAGAGGTCCCAAGGGGCCTCAGGAAGGGGTGTATGAATTGGGGTTTAGACGTCTGTTTTGTGTACTTACTCAGCGTATGGCTGAGTTTGGGTTTGAGGCTTTAATAATCTTGATTGACAAGAGTGGGCAGAGAAGCAGAAGTGATGGATCATTAAGGAAAGAAAATATTATAGTTTGGGTCTGCGGTTAGAAGAGTAGAACAAAGCAAAGGTTTATAAACCCTTGTTAAATTCCTCGCCTTTCAGGTAAAGACGTACATGTGGGATTTGACACAGATGAAAACTAGAAGGGGCTTTCCTAGATTCAAACTTTCCCCCAAGCCAGCTCCAGGTACTTTTTGCTTTAATGTTAAATACTTCAGGCTGTTAAACATCTGCCTCAAGAAAAAAAGAGCCTGCTTAGAAGTAGGAGGATAAATGGACATGTTTTAGAACGGCTGCAGATCGATCTGAGAGGACCAGGGGGCTGAGAGACTGTTGGGAAACCTCAAGCAGCTCCTTTTCCTTCAAATTTTAGTATCAGATTCTCAGCAGAAGAGGGCAATCAGTTCTCTCAGCTGTGAAAAATCTGAAGTGATTTTATTTGAAATTAAAGTTTATTTTTGAACAGACAGTACATTCACACGGTCCAAAAAGTTAAAACAATGTTCAGTAATTGTCATTTAAGAAATGTTACCACTCACCTCTGCGTCTGCCCCAGAGGTCAGCATTCTAAATTTGATTAATCTACCCTTGTAGTATTGGGTTTTATTTTTAATGCTTTAGGAACATTGTCTTTTTTTCCTCTAGCAATGAATCATATTTCATTTACTTTGATGTTGTCTCACATTCAGATGTCATTGGGAAATGGAGGTCAGTATTGTATTTTCCTTGTTATGATGCATTTTCAAAATCTCGAGAGCATTCACATAGTGAGATAGGGATGTTTGGTGTCTTAAATTATTCAGAAACCATTGGACTCCAGCAGAAGGACTTCTGTTTGATTTGTGAGATTATATACTCTTATCCAGCAGTTCCCCACTCCTGATGACCCCCAGGTGCTATTGTTGAAGAGACCATGTCATTTTTCTCAAAGGACCTTCTGGATTTATCTGGTTGCTTTCTAGTGCTATCATTTCACCAGGTTTTTAGCTGGATGCTGTAGCTAAAGACTTGATTTTAAGCATTTTTCCATTTCAGGCAAGGACAATCATAGGTGACAGTGTATACTTTTTCATACTAGAACACATACAATAAAAGTATCAGTCACCAGCCTTCCCCTCCATCAGTGGTGCTTAAGATGGACCCTGAAGACGCAGTGAAGCCAGCCTGATCTGTGAATTCTACTTAGGATTTTCCCTCCTAACTAGGAAGTAACCTGCGTGCTGGTGTTGGCATCCGGTTCCCCATCAGTTGTTTAGCTAATGGCTTTAATACCCTTTGATAGCCCTGGCATGAATAATTCATGTACATTACCGATTTGCAAAATAAGAGTTTAATAGTTTCCAGAAATGATGCCCACTGGTTATTTTTTGACTCTCTCTATTGAAAATGTCAGTCTAAACTTAGGAATGTCGGGCTGGGGATATAGCTCAGTTGAATAAGCGCTTGCCTGGCAAGTGCAAGGTCCTGAGTTTGATCCCCGGTACCACAAAAAAAAATAAATAAACTTAGGAATGTCATTGATTCATTGGGCTTCATTCCAGTTTAGTCAGTTTGGGGAAGATGCCAAAATTGTTATAACTTGGCCAATCACACCGAAACTTTTTAATGGCTTGGTTTTAACTTGGTCTTTTAGGAGACTGTTCAGGGAAATTGTAGAACACCTACCATATGAGACCTAGCTGCTACCGAGAATCAGTTGCTCCTTCCTGCGGTGGGGAGGGGTGAGCCGATTCTCCTTCCAGAATTGGATTCCACTTCTGAGCCAGAAGCTCCCCTGAGGTGGGCAGGGGTCTAAGGGTGGACTAGGCACTAGGTTTTGTTGTTGTTTTTGTTTTGCTTTATTTTCCAACTTTCTTTTTTTGAGACAGGGTCTCGCATTGTAGCTCAGGCTGGCCGTGAGCTCACTGTGTAGCCTAGGCTGGCCTCAGACTCATGCCAATCCAGGCTCAGCCTCCCGAGTGCTGGGATTACAGGCATGCACCACCATGCCGGGCTTCCAGCTATTTTTAAGGGTAAAAAAATATTTAAAGCTAAAAGGAAAAATACATTTTAAGTACGTAGTAAAGAATTCAGAGTTATCGGTGGGGCGGAACGGTAGGGGGAAGAGGAATGGGGGATGACTGCTCATGAACGAGACAAGGGGAGATAGGGCAGTGTTCTCAGAGCTGCACCCCTGGAATCTCAGCACTTTGGGAAGCCGAGGCAGGCAGAGCATGAGCTCAGTCACAGCATAGGCAGTTAGTGACTTAGTGAGGCCCTGTCTCAAGATAAAAAATATATAGAACACTAGGAATGTCAGTCAGTGTGAAGGCCTGGGGGTAGTCTTGTTCCGTAGCTTGTGTCCAAAAACTGACCAGGCTCGGGGCTGCTTACCTCTCTTTCCAGAATTGGATTCCTGGCTTTTCTGGTCCCGAACAAAGAACTGGAGGACACGGGCAAAAAGCAGTGGCAAAGTTTATTCGAGAAAGCGGAAGTAGAGTGGGAGAAGCTGGCTGTGCAGTGGGAGCCTGGGCCGAGTCAGTAGAAGAAGGGGAGTGAGCAGCGGTGAGAGCACGCGCTGTGCCTGGGCCGCAGCGTGGGCCGCAGTGGAGAGTGAGGTGGCCGGGCGGGGCCTTCTGAAAGTGCTGGGAAATCATCATCTCCCCCCAAGGACCCTGGGTTGGCAGAATTCTGCCTCAATTCCTTTTCACAGCTGCCACTTGCTCCTCCTCAGCAGGACTTGGCCTGTGAGGCGGAGAGTGGACCTGGGCAGCGTCTCCCAACATCTGCTGTGCCCTTTTGTCCCCAGCAAGCCAAAGACAGACGGGTCCAAGTGGAAGTCTGTTTGCTGTCGTAAGAGCTGGCTGCAGCCTCTCTGGTTGGGCTCTGTCACCTGGGTCTACCTCTCTTTATCGTCCTCTCTCTCTGCACTCAAGCCCACTGATTTGCTGATTCCTGCTTGTCCAGGGTGGTGATAGAATCCCACTGTCTTTGCTAGTCTTGATTTCTGTTAATCATAATTTCCACTGACCTCTGTGGCCAGTCTTCACCGTTAGGGAAAGTTACTCCCTCCTCACAAGGACGTTTGGCCGGAGCAGTATTCTTGCTGTGAGCTGTAGAAGTCTTGGTGGATTCACATGAGCCATGGTGAGTTCTTCATGGCCTAGAGGCTGGGATATGTCTTCCCATTTTTAACACTGCATAGTTACTTAAGAGACAAACACATTCCAGGATCATTCACTGCTGCTTTACCTTCATTTAAGCAGAGAAAGCAGTATTCCTCCCTCTGGCATTCTGACAAAACGTTTCAAGATCTCATTCAACTATAACACTGTAATCACCCTTACCAGTCCTTCCCGATGCCGCAGACATTTGGTTCCTTTTACGTTTGATGAAGTTGAAAATCATTCCTCTGACGGCATCACTGTGTGCCCTGTTCTTTCCAAGTGGGTGGCTTCTCCTGGCCCACTCTCCTTCTCTGGCAGGCCTGTGGTGTGGTGTTCTGCCTCAGCTCCCGGTCACCTAGCCAGGAGGGTGTGGCCAAAGTTTTTGGAAGTCATGCCCAGGTCCTTTCTTTACTTCATTCCTTGTGTATTCCGATTGAAATGTAAGTCTGATTTGGAATGTGCTTCATAGAGCCCTATGTTACTTTTTAAAACTCTAATTACAATGAACGAGGAACTCTCCGGTTGAATAATGTCTTTTTCACTGATGTTTCTGAGCTCACCCCAATCACAATCGGCGCTCCTAGTAGGAATTTTGATAGGTTGCTCAATTCTGTTGGTGTTTTCTTTCTGGGTTTTAATGCTGGAGAAAGTTACTGAGCTACAGCTCCACTCATTTCTGTTATGCTTGATAAAAAGGATCTAATTATGTTCATTTCATTTTACTATGGCAATTACGTTGAATTTGGGGGTTTAAAAATTTTTTTAATGAAAAATTTGGGGGCTGGGGTTATAGCTCAGCGGCACAGTACCTGCCAGGCAAGTGCAAGGTCCTGAGTTCTATTCCTGGTACCAAAAAAAATTTGTTTTTTCTTTTCTGAGGTCATGTCTCATCATGCTGCCCGGAGTGGCCTGGAACTCATGGTTTCTTTGCACACGTCTCCTAATGAGCTCTATAGTGATTATAATATTCTTGGTGCTTTGAAAATTGGAAATTCCCAAATGCACATGTAGTGTGTTTTCAACTAGAACAAACAGATGCGTTCTGTAACTTTAGTGAGGAATAGTTTTCTTCCAAAAATCAAAGGGTTCTAGAGAGTCCTTATTTCTGGAACCTAATCAGCGGAATTCTTTGCAAAAAATAGAAGTAAAATTCTTTTAGAAAACTCTGGAAGAGCCAGGCATGGTGGCTGGGGCCTTTATTCTCAGCTGGTGGGAGTTGGTGTTGGGGTGGGGCTGAGGCAGGAGGATCGCTGGAGCCCACAGATTTGAGTTCAGCCTGAATAACAGGACCCCCTTGGTGATGGTGGCAGGGGTGGCATTGTAATTAAATCGTTAAAATACCCTGAAGTGTTGCTGTTTGCTTTGCTTTCTTTTCTGGAACAGTTAATGTGCAGTCTATTGTGCTTTCCTATGGTTTGGGATTTCTGTGATAGGGTGAAAGGTTCTTAATATGTAGTGTCTACAAAAATTGAGGGGACTGTAGAGCGAGATCCCGGAGCTGCATGTTCCCAGCAGAGTTTGCCACACACACGGAGGCAGGAGGAGTAGCCACATCCTGGGCCTGGTTGGCTGGACGTGGCCACAGCGTCCGGGGCTCCTGAGTCACCCGGAGGCCAGCAACCTGTTACTGCTGAAACGCTGCCACCTTGTTGAAGACGTGAGCTTTGGTGTAGTAGAAGGGGCTATGAGGGTGTTCTGCCTCTGGCCAGCCAGGCATGGAGGACGGTTCCTGGGGTCTCCTCAGACTCAGTTGTGGGTGCTGCATGTACTGTGGAGCTTTCCGAAACTCCCCACCCTCTCAGGGCCCTTCCTGTGGAGCCTCCTTTTCGGGAAGGACTTCACTTTCCCTTGGTGAGGGAGCATCACAGGAGGCAGAGGAGCATGTGGACGGGGGAGTGTGTGCTGCTGGTGAGGCCCAGGGCCCCCCGCCTGTCCTGAGCCTGTGTGCCCTCTGCACTTCTGTTCCTGGGCCCACACTGAGTGTCTTCCTGCTTTCCGAGGCTGCCTGGGATGCCCCATCCTCTTTGAAGCTGCCCCTCCTGTCTGGGTCAGTGGGTGGAGTTCAGGCCTCCTCCGTGAGAGCCCTGTGTACACCGAACCTGCTTTAACGGCCACAGGTATTTGTGAGATGCTACTTCAGTACTTCAGCCTGAACAACGCACGCGTCTCCATCACTGCTCGCCTCCCGCCCCATCACGTGACTAAGGGGAGCCCGGAACGTGGTGTGCCATCTTGTATGCCCGCTCTTCTCTTCTTCGCTTGCACTGGTGCAGGGCTGGGCGATGCACTCCACGCCCTTGCAGGATTGCTTTCACTCTGAAACGGGGTGCACTTGAGGAGCTCAGTGCAGTGCCGTTGTGGGGACTCGAAGTGATCGCTGCTGTCGCCGTCACCATCTGTGCTGTCATCAGGATTTTAGTGGGGTTTGTGTTCTGTTCACAGAGTAAAAGCAGTGCACATATTGGCATAGCCGGACTTTTCTCCCCACAGTGATCATAAATAATTGCCCTTGAGACTCGTTCCTGTATGCCCCGGCAGAGCAATCCTGCCAAGCATGAGAGTCTTCATTATTCTACTCGTGCTGCTGACGGTGGCAGCCCTGGGCTTATCTGTGTGCCGGGCGCTGTGGTCACAGTGGCAGGGCAAAGCCGTGACCTGCTGGCAGCAGGTCCCTCTGCAGAAGTGTAGAGGGCACACAGGCTCGGAGCAGATGGGGGGCCCTGGGCCTCACCAGCCAGCGTACGCTCCCTCGCTTGCCCCTGTGCGCCTCTGCCTCCTGTGATGCTCCCTTCCCTCGCTGGCACCCAGTGCAGTCTCTGCACCCATGCGCAGAAACAGTGGGTCAGGAACAGCAGGGACGAAAGCCGACAGGTCAGTTAGTAACGTTGACCTCTTCAAAAAGTGATAGAGACAACCCTCAAATCACTAAAAAGAAAAAGAAAATGCAGCCCATCTAACCAAAGAAGAAAAATAAAGACACAGGGCAGAGACCTGCACCAGCAAGGAGGAGGCCGCTGGGCTTGGCAGAGGCTCTCTTGGGAGGGCTGGATGGTGCTGTGAGAACACTGTGGCAACATGTAGACTCTGCCGAGCCACACTTCCCCGCTTGTCTCCTAGGTTGGCCCAGCAAGTGTGACCAGGCTGCTCACCACGCAGGCGGGTGGGCCTCCCTGGGCGGGGCCTCGTGTGCAGGTGGGCGGGGCCCCCCTGGGCGGGGCCTTGTGGATGTGCTTTCTGTAGTGTAGGTGCAGTGTAAGATCTCACGCCCCGGGTGGCCTCCCCGCACGACTGTGGCGGGCACTGCTCAGAGCTGCAGGCCTCGCTGGCTGGTGTGGCTGGGAGGGGAGGCCAGCGTCCTCGCACATGCCTCGTGTGGCCCACACTTGAGGGTGTAGTTTAATAAAGTGGCTGCTGCCGTTGTTTGCTTTACTGTTTCCTTTCTATGAAAGTGAGTGTGGTGTCCGTTATAATCTTAGGATTTAATTTTAAGGTATAAAGCTTTCTATTCTCCTCTATTTTTGTAACAACAGATACTCCCCAGGAAGGAGAACAGGGTAGAGCTTTGTATCCTAAAATTGAAAGTATTTCATGGGATATTTTAATGAAAAAATGTATAAATGTAAAATACAAACTTGTGTATATTTGTATATTTTTACATTAAAAAGGAAGTCACAGGACAGCGTGAATGGTATAATTCTATTTGTAGAAAAAGCCATATATGCATTTCTGCATGTGTGCATAGAAAATAGCAGAAAGACTACGCAGAAATGGTTTCAGCAGTTACTTCTTGGGAGAGGAAGTGGCAGAAGTAGCCAGAGGATCGACGTGAAACTTTTGCCCTTTGTTATTGCCCGAGCTTCTCTCTCCCTTCCTCCTTCTGTGAGTCTTTCTCTCTCTCTCTCTTCTCCTAGCCTCCCTCTTTTTCCTCCTTCCCTCTCTCAGCCTACCCCTTCCTGCCCTCGGACACCCCCGCCCCCTTTCTTTTCTTTGTTTGTGCCGGGGATGTAACCCAGGGCCTCACACATACTAAGCACATCCTCTACCAGTGAGCCATACCCCTGTCCCAAGGTTTTCTTTTGTTTAAAAGAACAGTTTATGCTACTTAACAGTACCTTTCGTAAAGAGCTTAGTTGTCCACATTCATAATCATTTAATGTACATAAAAGTGAAGTATGTTTAGAATGCCATGTAGACATGTTCTGTACTCACTTTTTTTGTGTCTGTGGTGCTAGAGATTGAACCCAGGGCCTTGCACATACAAGGCAAGAGCTCTACCGCTGAGCTGCGTCCCCAGCCCCTAGACTCACATTGTTTTGTCCATGGTAAATTGTTTCCTTGAGCATTGCCTGACTGCCATGTATGGGTATCATAGCATTAGGTAAGTTGTTAAGCATTTTTAAGTCATAGTTTAATAAAACAGACTATGTTGTTAACTTTATAGTGTGTTTTCTATTGAAATAAATTGTTCTGTCATTATAATCTTAAGATGGATTTACTCTGAAGATATAAAGTTTCTTTTTTTATTTTTGTGTTGATTTTTATTACCTGGTAACAAAAAAGTGCATTCTGTTCTGTTCTATTCTGTTCTCTTCATATGTGGTACTTGGGATCAAACCCAGTACAAGGGCCTTTGCACTGAGCTGTATGCACATCTTTTGTTTTTCTTTTTCTTATTTTGAGACAGGATCTTGCTAAGTCACGAAATTGCCTCGGCTGGCTTCAACTCATGGTCCCGCCATAGCCTCCCAGTGTGCTGGGATTATGGGAATGTGCTCCTACACCTGTCTGTGAATCTACTTTTATAAGCAAATTAATCTTGTAGAGCACTATGTGGTTAAGTTTTCCGCTTATTCGTGTTCTGTGGTTTAAATTTGACCTTTAATTTTATTCTATAAGGTCTGTCTAATTAATTTGGTATAATGGATTCACAAAACAGTATTTTGTTGTCCTTACTTAAGTTGCATTGTGCCCTAACTGATTGCTGCCTGCTGCCTCTGTCCACTTCTGAGGCAGGTGTGGAAGGGCCTGCTGTGGGAGGAGGGGCGTCTCTCATCCTCGTGCTCCTTTTCCTGTTTTGGTGCGTGTCGTTAGGTGCGTGCTCGTCACGGTGCCGTGCCTTTTGGGGGAGGGGCCCCTCTGCCGCCCGCTCACGCCTCCCGTGGGTAGCCGTCCTCGCTGCGAGGCTTCCTCTGTGGAAGTGGGTGCGAGAGCCCCGCCCCCCACCACTGTTAGTGCACCATGTTCCTCTTCATCCCTTTGCTGTCTGCTCTGACGCTTAGTGTGAGTTTCTCATAGGCAGTGTATGGTGGGTCTTGTTTCCATCCACGCCGGTGCTCTCTGTCTTTTAGTTGGTGAATTTAGACTCTTGCCATCCAAAGTGATTAGTGATGTAGTTGGGTTAATGTTGCCATACTTGTTACTGTCTGTTCGTTACTTTTAATTATTTAATATTTGGTCTTCTATCCCCCTCTTTTTTTCTTTAACCATTTATGGTTTTTTTTTAAATTTTTTTTTCCATTTGTGGTTTTAATTGAACATGTATGATTTTCTTTTTTCTCTTTTCATTTTTTATGTTTTAAAAATGTTGGCCCTAAACTTTACAATATGCATTTACAAGTAATCTGAGTGTACTTTCACAGAATACTGCACTGCTTCTTGGATGGTAGAAGACCCTTAGAAAGTTGCTGACTTTTATCTGACTTATCTTGAAAATAAAATTACCTAATATGTTTTGTTATTATTTTGAATAAGCATCACTTAAGAATTAGAAATGCTGAAATTGAAAAATTCCTAGAATCAAATGGATATAACATACCAGAGACTCTACAGTACAGCAGAGGCAGTTGTAAGAGGGGTGGTTATAGCTATGTGTTTACATAAAAAAAAAATCTGAAATTAAAAAAAAACCTAGTCATGCACCTCAAGGTCATAGAAAAACAAGAACATCCCAAACCAAACTCAACAGAAGGAAAGAAAGATGGTCAGAACTGAAGTTAATGACACAGAGACTAAAGGAATAACACACAGGATCAATAAAACAAAAGATTTGTTCTTTGAAAAGGTAAACAGATTGATAAGCTAAACTAACCAAAAGAAAGGGAGAAAAGACCCAGTCAGTACAATTGGGGATGAGCAGGGGATGCCACAGCGAACAGCACTGGATTCAGTGAGGATTGCGCTGCTGTGAGCATGGTGTGCGTGCATCACAGTGATGGGACGTCAGCTCTTTGAGCAAGATGCCTAGGAGGGGAATAGCTGGGGCCAATGGGATTCCTAGTTTCAGTTGCGGAATCAGCACACTGATTCCCATAGTGACCGTACTTGTTTATAGTACTACTAGCAGTAGAGTGTGCCTTTGCCCCCACAGCCTTGCCAGCATTTGTTCTTACTTGATTTCTGTTTCTTTTTTTCTTTCTTCTGCAGTATGGGGATCGAACTCAGGACCTTGTGCTTGCCAGGCAGGCGCTTGTGCCACTGAACTACATCCCCGGCCCCCTACTGGATTTCTGGAGGCTGGCCGCTCTTTCTCTTTTACCATTCAGTATCTTTCCTGTCCCTGCAAGAGCGCTGTCTTTCTGCTCTCTAGTGGTTGTACCTGTTCTTTGCCTTCTTTCCCCCTATTCCTCCGGCTGCGCAGGGTTTGCTCCTGGCTCTGCTTACCTGCCTCTGCTCACTGAGGGACTGCGTTCCCTCCACAGCCTCCTTCAGCGTGAGCATTGTGTTCCTGTGAAGAAATGGGCCAGTAATTATGTTGAACTTTCATAGTTTTCTGTCTCTAGGATCTTGTACAATTTATGTTCACTCAAAATTCCAATAATTTACTTAGTAATAGGTATACATTTGTATGTACATTTATGTAGGCTTGTGTATATTTTGGTAAAACAAAGGATGGAGATGTAATGAGTACCCACTATTGTTCTAGAATCATTATTTTGGGCTGTGGTTGTAAATTGTGGCCAGTTAGTGACTCGGCGAATCTTCTGGTCCCGTGTTTTATGTCTGCCTTGGCTCATGTTGAAACGCGCTGGGCAGCGGTGGCAAAGCTGAGGGTGCTGCTGCAGCCCTTTGTGGTCATTGGAAGCTCTGAAAGGTTTGCCATCACTGGCAGAGGGCATAAAAGTTATTTTTGGACGAAGACTAATTATGCTTACCAGCTGTGCTGTCCTTAGGATATATAACTATGAAACATGTACACTAAAATCTGACTGTTTATATTCCAGAGATTTTTCTACAGACAAACATTTTACCAGCTGAGAACTTTAAAATCAGTTAGTGTTCCTTGGGATTACAACATTTATGTGCAATAAGTCACACTTTTTAAAAAATATAATACCTGCCATAAAGTGAAACTTACCATTATAATTGGAGCTGGTTATATTTTGTAAATAAATATGTATGAAGGAGTGTGTGTAGTATGGGTAATTCACTGCTTAATTAGGTCAGTGAAAGAATAAACCAGAAAAAGATTGAGACCGGGGACTGATGTACCTACCTCAATCACAGCCTTACTAATAACATGAGTAATATACGATCATTCTGAAGAAATCTGCATCTCCATACCCTCAAATGAGAGAAGCACTGTGGTTCCTTCCTGTGTGCTGGGATGGGTCCCAGGATCCCTGATAAGGACCAGAACCCAGGATGCTCGGGGGCCCTATGACATGGAGCGGTATCTGGCTGGAACTCAGGCACATCTTCTCAAGGGCTGTACGGCATTTCTGTTTATAAGAGGAATACAGTGAACGTGCAGTGTGAGTGGTTGTCATCTTGAATTGTTTAGGGAGTGATGCCAAGAGAAAAGTCTGTCTGTGTCCTGTGTAGTATAGATTTTCCCTGAGTATTTGCTTTTGAAAAGGTTTCAGTCCTCGAATGTGAAACCTGAGGATATGGAGGACCAGCTGTGCACCTGTATGTTGTGGGTCCATTTTTAGCTCATGTGCTCCTGAATATCGAATAAAGAGTTAACTAGATACACCCTCAGAAATGGAACTAGAAATGCTGTTGAACTGCTTTCCTTCTCAGGTACAACATTGAGCCCAGTTTGTACTGCCCGTTTTTCTCCCTCGGCGCATGCATGGAAGGCCTGAACATCCTGTTTAACAAGCTGCTGGGCGTCTCACTGTATGCAGAGCAGCCTGCCAAAGGCGAGGTGTGGTGTGAAGATGTCCGCAAGCTGGTAGGCCACCTCTGCATGTGCAGCGTGCTAGCCTGTCCCTCCGGCTCAGCAACTGAGTCCGTGCAGTTCCACCTCTGAGTTAGGTTTGCCCTGGTGGAGAGTGCCCACCTTGTTTCTGTTTTGTAAAAAAATCAGGAGGGCCACTTCTGACTTAGGACACATGTAAAAGGGATGTAGACATACAGTGACCAATATAGTTTCCCAAGATAGTTTTCTAGGAGTGCGCTATAAGACTGAGTCTTCATATGTCTACATTTCTGTGCTCTTGAATTCTGATTGCTGGAAATTTTGTCATTGCTTCTTATAACCCCGCAGTGCTGAATGTCTCATTGGCTTGCTTCCAAACTCTGTTGGTATCTTTTATAAAAAAATTCTGTATTTTTAAAAATTTTGAGACACGGTCCGCCCGAGTCACTGAGGTGCCTCTTTAATTTGGTGCGAATATCACTTTTCTTCAGAAGATTTTGAGGTGTTCCCAACCCACGCAGTTATCCCTGAGGCATTATCCGTTTTCCCCTGCTCACCACACTGTACTTATCTCACTCTGAGAAACCGGAAGCTGTGCCACTGTCCCTGGGCCACCTACGTGAGGGAGGAATGGCATGGGGAGGGCCGAGAAGAGTCAGGATGGGGGAGTTTCTTCACCACGGCCACCTCCTGAGTGTGTATCGCTACCTTCCCAAAGTGACAGGCATCAGGATAGTGCAGAGGTGCACTGAGCAGAAAACCTAGCAGAAGGGTGAAAGGGGGAGTGCCAGCGAGGAATAGCTCACCCTGGCCAGAAGTGTGGGTGTCCCCAGCAGCTCACTGCTGCTCCCGAGTGCTGTGAGTGGTTCCTGGCGCCTAGCAGACCCCGTGTAGCTTTCTTGAATGAGTAAATGAATATATACTTGTAGGAAAATTTTAAAAGTACAGAGTGAGGGTTCTCTATGATAGAACCAAGCTCAGAAGAAAACAAAAAGCAGCAAGATGGAGACCAGGAGTTGTGTATCTCCTCTAAACCGTGGCTTTTTCATAGGTCCTTCTTTATAATTTATGGGGGTCACTATGTATTGTTGGTTTCCAGCTAAAGCTACGAGCTGCATTCTGTTGTTTTGAGTTCAAGAGTTACTGTGGGTGTGGTATGAGGGAAGTGGCTTTGCTCTGACACTGTCCAGCCAGCGTGTCTCCAGCTCTGTCTGGCTTGGGAGCGGTCTCCTAATCAGAGCTCTGGTCTGGGAGGGGGGCGGCAGACGGGGCCACGTGCCCCCATGAAGAGGGTCTTCTTTCCTGGATACGGAAGTCCCAAAGCCAGATTACTGGAGCAATGGGGCAAAGGGAAAAGGAGAGACTCTGTCCTGAGACGATGTGGGTGGAGGGGAGGGAATGAAACATCCGTATTGCGCTTATGCATGTGGGCTGTCCATGTGGTAGGGATGTTCCTAACCCCAGATTTAGGGTTTCCAGTGGGCTCATTCACCCCTGATTTTCAACTTGTTTTCTAGGCTGTTGTTCATGAATCTGAAGGATTGTTGGGGCACATTTACTGTGACTTTTTCCAGCGAGCAGAAAAACCACATCAGGTAAACTTTTCTTTACAAACTGGTCCGCCTAGATGTGATCAGTTTGTTTGTACTAATGCAAACTTTGTGTATAAGTTTTAGAGTTCCATAATAGTTAAAAGGCACTAATAATAGTTTCTTAATCTGTAAGTTTGAAAATAGGATATAATTTTAAAATAGTAAATAGAAATGAAGTAAATCATAAACCAGCCTTTCAAACATGAAAGGCAGGAGCTGGAACCAGATAGTTTATGTACTTGCCCAGAAGCACACAGGTAGAGGCGTTGGGATTGAAACCCAATGGCTTTCTGTGATTAACAGTGAATCTAGTTAACAATGGTAAAAGATACGTCTGTGTGGGAACCATACCAAATGTCAGGAAAGCATAAGTCCTTAGGTGAAGACGAAGGGTTGATTTCCATTCCTTTAGCTGCATACCAGCTGATCAGCTTTAATCATTTCCTGCAAGTCAATGGGAGATACCCAGGGTGTAGGCGACCAGTTATAACAGAAAGGTACCTAACATTTGAATATAATTCACAATTTGCAAAGCATTTTAACAACTATGCGCTCAGGAAATGTCGTCCACCATCAGCAGCGTGGCAAGGCAGTACTCTGTACTCGGGAATGAGAGTGTAAGAGACAGCGCTTCCCAAGCTGATTTGGCTAGCGAGTGTCGAGTGTCGGAGGGCAGGAACAGCGTGCCTGGGAGCAGGGTGCCGCGTCCCGTGCGCTTCCTCTTTGCCCCAATGGTAACAGAGGCTTCAGCTTAGTGGTTAGCAGCCCCAGCTTACAGCCATCCGCTGGGCCTGGATTCCAGCTGCAGTGGTTCTAGCTGGGTGTCCTTGGACATGGCACTTGTCATTTCTGAGACTCGCTGTCCGTGTTTCTTATCTGGAGAGGAAGATGCCGCCTCACTGGGTTGTTGTGGGGAAGGAGCGATGAAGGGTAAGTGTGGGTCTCTGTGTGGTTCCTGTTCCAGAGTAGAGTGCTCCACCTTCCGGCCTTAGCCTCGGGCAGGGCCATTGTCTCCAGCTGATAAAGACTGCAGGCACAGAAAGTGTCTCCTTGTTCGCTGCCTGACCTGTGGTCAGGTGCAGCATAAACATCAGCGCCCTGCTCCCAGAGTCTGCTGTCCGCCCCACCCCCCCAGCCGGAGCACCTGGGGGTGAGGACCGAGCTCATGGAGCGCTTCGTTTCTAGCGCCCGGGTCAGCGTCAAGTTCATTGCTTGTTGTTGGAACAAAAGAAGGAATTAATACAAGCTCGATGCATTATTTAACTTAAAAAATTAAAACTTTTATAAAATAAAAATGTCTTTAAATATGTAGGATAATAGTAGGATAAAGTTCGAATTTACTCTCTTCAGTAGTTTTATCTTAAGACTTTCTTACTCTAGATTGCATAATACTTTGATCTCCTTGTGTGTTTCTGATTCTCGAAGGATTGCCATTTCACAATTCGCGGAGGCCGATTAAAGGCAGACGGAGAGTACCAACTCCCGGTTGTAGTTCTCATGCTGAATATTCCCCATTCCTCGCGGAATTCACCCACTTTATTAACTCCTGGGATGATGGAGAACCTTTTCCATGAGATGGGACATGCCATGCACTCCATGCTGGGACGAACTCGGTACCAACATGTCACCGGTGAGCAGTGGAGAGAGCTTTCATTTAACAGAATCCTTTAAAAACATGATTTTTTTAAGCTGGAAGAAGGTTTGTTATGTGGAAAATCTGATGTTTGCTAATGTCTTGTGGCTTCTCATCTCACGGTGCCCCATCTGGTGGTCCTTTTGTGCCTTTTTCTGTCCTTGCTAACTGACTGCTCTAACCAAGGAATTCAAGTCTCCAGTGTCTGTATTTTGAGTTTGTGCCTTTTTGTGTTTTATAGTGTTTTATTTGGACCTGAAGTTTGTGGCTCTGTGTGTGTGTGCATGTGTGTATAAATAAATACATGTCTCTGTGCTTCCCACGGAGTTTATGAGTACAGAAGTAAACAAATGTTGCTTCTTTAACCTGAAATAAAACTTCACCTGTTTTGCTTAAAAAACCAATTAAGGATATTTTAAAAATATGATACAGTACTTCGTAAATTTTTCATATCCTGTCCATTGTCTGAAATTGTAATTCTGCTTTAACTTTTGGTATTGATGATATTCCAGCTTTCCTCTTGGTTGTCTAACTGCCATAAGTGGTTGGTATTTGACCACGTGGTGAATGGCTGCTTCCTTTACTTATTAGCTAACTTTACACAGTCAACATTTGGGCAAAGCAAAAGTATTTATTTGAAAAGACATTAGGTGTGCTGCACAGAATTATAAAATATCACCACAGAATTCTTATTGGATTTGTTGCTTTAAATAATTTTGAGTTTAAAAATATTGATTTTATTCACTGAGGATTGATGTTACTATAAAAAGTAGTGATAGGTAAAAGTAATCTTAAAAGAAGTGAAGGAGGAAAACTTTGATAATGGAATTCAGTGAAATGTAAGTGCTGTATTAATTATAAGAGCGTTTTAGTTTGTGTTTCATGTGTAGCCAGCATAGCAGAGGACAGATTTGTTTGTAGAGAGTGTGAGCCCTTGCTTTATAAGGTGTTTCAGCAGCTGTGCAAATATTGTGTTTTACTTTTGATATGAAGAAAAATATATAGGATTATTATAAACTTTTCTGCAAATATGTACAATAATTTTATATACATAAAATACTCATTTAATGAATTAAAGCTTATCATAGTTCATCAGAAGTACAAGTAAAAGTTTTAAAAGTGTACATAAAAAGGAAAAGAAGTGTGTGGCTTTTTGACTCATACTAAATTTTGCTGTTTTCTCCTCATCTTAGGGACCAGGTGCCCCACGGATTTTGCTGAGGTTCCTTCTATTCTGATGGAGTACTTCTCCAGTGATTATCGAGTGGTTAGCCAGTTTGCCCGACATTATGAGACTGGACAGGTAGAAGCCACTAATACAGGTTGAGCATCCCTAATTCAAAAGTTCAAAATCCAAATTATGCCAAAATCCAAACTTCTCGAGCGCTGACATGATGTTACAACTGGAAATGTCACACCTGGCCTCATGGGACAGGTCACAGTGACAACACAAGTGCACTAAAACACCCCATAAAACTGCTTCTAGGCTCTATATATGTGGCAGAGTATCTATGAAACATAACTGAATTTTATGTTCAGACCTCAGCCTCATCCCCTAGATATTTCATCTCTATGCAGATGTCCCCAAATCTGAAAAAATTCAAAATCTGAGACATTTCTGGTTGCGAACGTTTGTATAAGGGATACTCAACTGATAGTGCTATGTTTTCCTTTGGGTTGTAACATCTGGGCTTTGTGACTTGTTGGATAATAGGGACCTCGTGGTACCCGTTCAGAATTCCTGTCCCCCTCTTGCAGCAGCAGCTTTCCTTCTCCTGCTTTCCCTCCCCTGCCTCCCTACCCCCATTGTGGAGTCCTGGTCCCAGCACACGCACGTGTGTGAGGAGTGCGCTGCCCTCCGTGATTTGCTGAGTAATCTACCACTTGCTCTCCGTCGCCACCCCGGGAGGAAGGCGCTGTGTCCCCGGGGCAGCAGATATCCTTAGTCCAAGGAGCATCTGCTTCTGCGTGTTGGTTCCTGGCCTGAGTGTTTATCCTGTGCCTGTTTGCTCAGCATTCTTAGCTTCTGAAGTGTCTGTATGAGGCTAAATCTGAAAAGGCCTTAATTTTGAGGTTTAGATTTCAGTGACACATTGTAATTTTAAAGATTTTTAAATTAAAATGAAAGATGTTTTGCTTTAAGTTAGCCATATGTATACCTGTCTGCATTGGGCGGTTTGCTGTCCACACGCATGCTGGGAGGATATTCTTTCCCTTCTCTCCTTAGGTCGGACCTCCCTCTTTCAAGTGTGAATTACATTTGTCACTAGGTAGCTAGGCCCTGCACTCTTCACTAGTATCAAAGATAAACTGAAACCCAAAATGAAATGAAGGCAGGAGCTGAATTAGAAAAAGATGCCCAAAGCCACTTTTATTTATAACTCTTTCTATTTATGTCTCCAGATGATTTGGTCGTTTCTTTTTCATGGATTTGATTCTGTTACTGTCAATTATAGAATGTTGGATATGTGTCTGGGTGACTAATTCAAGTAAGTTTTCATTATAAACTCTACTTCAGTTATTAAGATGACAGAGTTGAAACATTTGATTTAATTGACTACTTGTCCATCAGCCTGCAAAGAATTGCTTTAGGGATTGCATGGACATGGCCAGTAGCATAGACTCATACAGCCCACCAAATAACAGCACCCCTCATCGGTGGCCACACACTTACGAGGCTCGAGAGTGACTAGCAGTTTCCTAATTGCTCCCTGCACTGGGGCCACTGGAGCACAGCCAGTCCACCAAGTGCAGGGCCACGGGAGAGCCCAGCCCAGGCTGTCTGGCCCCTGGGAGAGGCTAGGGAGATGAGGTGCTGGGGGAGTGGGGCCCTGGAAAAGTATGTGGATGGGGCAGTTTGCCGGTCAGCTCTTGGTAGCCCTTATCCATTTCATTAAAGGATATTTATTTTATTTTTGGCACCAGGAATTGAACTCAGGACCTTGCACTTGCCAGGCAGGCACTTGTGCCACTGCGCTATATCCCCGGCCCTTGAAGGATATTTATTAAGGACAATACTATTGTTTTGGCCAAGATCAGGTGTAGGACAGTACTGAGGACGCAGAGGTACTCAGTCTGGGAGTTTGCTGAGCTTTTGTTGTGGACTAGTCACTGTTCTCTGCGTTTGAGAAACAACCATAGATAATCAATGTTATGATTTAAGTATAAAATGCTCCCCAGATGTCCTGTAGTTGGAGGTGGGGCCTGGTTGGAGGAGAGCTGCCCCTGGGGGACGACCTGGAAGGGTGTATTTTTGTCCCTGGCTCCTCCCTTCCCTCTCTGCTTCTGGCTGCCGTGGGGCGAGCAGCTCTCCTCTACCAGGCCCTCCCACCATGCTGGTTCTGCCATGGAGCCAGCTGACCGTGGACTGAACCCTCTGAAAACTACAGGCCAAAATAACCCTCCCTTCCTCTAACCTGTGGGTGTCGGTTGTTTGTCCTGCAATGGTAAGGTGACTAATAGACAGCATCGCAGGGCTCACACCTCTCACTGACAGGAAGACTAAGGCCGAGTCCAAGCTGGACGTCTACATCAGAAGGAAATCTCCTGAAGGCCTGGAGAAGTCCTCAGGGGGTCTTGTGAGGGCCCTGTGAAGGTAGTGGGTGTGAGCAGAAGAGATGTGAGAGAGAGGGGGAGAGGAGAAGCAGCTGGAAAAAGGCTGAGGTGGAGACAGGGTCAGGTGGTGAGGGACTGGATCATAAACAGGACTTCGCACTGTGTCCTGATGGAGGGAGTCATTAAAGAGTTTGAAGCATCAGACTTGTTTCTGGAAGTGACTCTGGTGTCTGGAAATAATACGGAGTGAAAGTGATAGGTTTGAGTCAAAGATGTGCTTTTGGTACCAGTGAGCGCTATAGCTCCCTAACAGCACTGGGACAAGTGGAAGGCAAGACCAACACCCGACACGCACACACCCCGGCCCAGGATGTGGTGCTGGTCTCAGCCTGGCTCGCCCGGAGCCCTGCCCTGTGTCTGTCTGGATGGTGCGCCCTCCAACCCCTCTCCCCCGGCACCTTCTAACCCTGCTCACGGGTGGTTGCCCAGCACCCAGCTCCTGAGTGTGGCTCCTCTCGGGCCTCTTGCTCTGGCCCACCGCCTCATCCTAGACGCCAGCAGGGTCTTGCTTATCCCTCAGCAGGGCTCCAGAAAACCTGAATACCCTTGTATTCAGCTTTCAGACCCAAAAGTAAAGGGTAGAGACTGCACATGAGAGCCCTGTGGACAAGGGTCCGTTTGGAGAGTGCATGGCTGAGCCTTGTTTTGGGTTATCAACAAACATCACTGTGGCCCAGGATGCTATTAGTGATGCAAAGCTGAACTGTGGGAGTCCCATAGATACTGCAGGCAGGTGGGAAAACGTGATTAAGCATAGGGGCTTCAGAAATTGTCCTTGAGAGAAAAGCAGGCGACATCTAAAAAAGCCGTGGCCACAGCTGTGAGGAGCACACACACAGAAGAACTGCAAAAGGACCGTTGTTTTTAAGTAAAACCTTGGCCCGAGATTCACTGATACCAGTGTCAGATCTGAGACATCCCTGGCTCCTTACAGGGCAAGCAGAGGAAAAGAGGACTTCAGGGCGACCTGCCTGAGACCAAGCAGGAGAGAGTGTCTCGCTGCCAATGTGCTTGCAGAGCACTTTGGTAAGGACAGCGACTTTCGGGCTGGACATCTGAGGAAAAAGCCCCAGATACACCTGGGGGGGTGGTGGGAGGTGAGCGGGGAAGAGAGCTGAAACCGCTCCAAGTGTATTCGGCTTTCAGACCCAAAAGTTGCGTGCACTGCCCTTCACGGACTTGCAGGCGCAGCCTCTGAAGAATCCACACTATTTTGTGATTTCACAGAGAGGGCAAGAGAGCTTCAGACTTCACAGAGGGTTTGCCTCTTCTCGTCTAAGTAATGCACCAGTGGGCTTGCTTCTCTGAGAGCAGTCCTAGGTGTAAGGGTGAGGAGTTTATTCCCCGAAGTCCAAGTCTTTGTGAGGGAGCGGTCTTTAGCCCACCGGGAAGTGTATTCCAGAGAGCTCTGAGTGCGTGGCAGTTCAGCGATTTACTAACGCCCGCCAGCATCTCACCTGAGCCGCTGCGCAATGTAGCCAGTGGGTCCCTGTGGTGGAAGAGTTAGCAGGGTGCTTCCAGTCTGCAGGTACTGCGCAGATAACAGGTACAGCTCACACATGCCAGAGGTGCTCATTTGAGATTCAAAACTGCCCCAGCACGTTACATCAGAGCTGGAGTCTTTACTGCGCCTTCAGAGAGAAAGTAGAATTTATTGTAAACTCATCGTAATGTCGCTTGCCTGACTGCAGAAGGGGCGGGGCGCACACTCGCCAGGTTTTTAGGCGTCATGAACTTAACACAGAGCAGCAGTCTGGTGGTGTTTCCCCTCAGGTCTGGGTTGTCTGAGGCTGCTCTAGAGGACTTGTGGCATCTAAGGGCCTACTAAGGCCACTGTCTCTTTCCTTAGCTCTGATTGGTTCTAACCTGCAGGCCTTTCTGGTTGCCGGAGTGAGCATGGCGTTGTGTGTAGGCACCCACAGTTCTAGATAAATGGTCTTTGCCTTCCTACACGTGTTCAGCCACTTAATGTCTCATTATTTAAATACAAGATGATCAAAAATTGCATTCTTTTTTTGTTAATTTTTATAAGATAACAGGAAATATAAAAACAGCAATTTTATCAAATTTATTCAGTACAAGAATCAACTGGTTGAAAGGACACCTGTCTGGGCAATGTTGGAATAGTCAGTTCATAAACAAGCATGCCGCCTGCATGATGCTCGGGGTGAGGATGGGGGACTGTGAAGTGGGTAATGTGCAGGCTGGGATCCCCTTTCAGCTACTTATTTCTGTTTAATGGCCTAGTGTTCCTCCACCCCAAGTCTGTTATAAAATCGTAGGTGCTGTCTGGATACTTGGACACAAGGAGACAAGGTAATCCTAGCTCTGTACCCAGCATTGAAAACAGGAAGTAGCTCCATTGTGCAGCCCTGAAGCCTGGCCCTTGGCCCTGCCCCTGACCTCGACCTGCTGACCGTGTTGGTACCCAGAGTTCCTCCTGCATTTTCTCACTGCCCCCAGATAGTGATTCCTGAATGTCAGGATCTTTTTATCCCTTTGCTAGATTTGGGATCTTTTCATGCAACATTTTAGATAGCGTTCTGAAAATGAGCCAGAGTCCAATACTTCTACCTTTCCTTGCTTTGCTTGCTCACTTGCTTGCTTTGTTTTTTTTTTGTTTTGTTTTGTTTTTGGTCTTTTTGAGACAGGATGTTCACTATGCAGTTCAGGCTGGCCTTGAAGTCACTCTGTAGTCCAGGCTACATTTGAACCCACAGCAATCCTCCTGCCTTAGCCTTCCGAGTGCTGGGTGTTATGGCTTGTGTCAAGATGGGCCCCAAAACCTCATGCAGTCCTAGGTGTGCCTTTTTCAGAGGAGACTGGATCAAGAGTGTGTGATGCTGGCGTTGATTCGTGGTGCAGTGTTAGGTTCAAGAGTGCTAGGGTTAAGGGTGTGAGTGCTACCCGCCCTAAGTAGCCTAGATAAGATATAAGGGACAGGAATAGCTATGGTTGTCTTTTGTTGCTTTGCCACCTTCTGCCCACCATGAACTATTGCCCTCTGCCGTGCCACCCTGCCTTGGAGCCAGCCGATTATGGACTGAAATCTACAGACTGTGAGCTAAACAAATCTTTCCTTCCATAACTTGTAGATGGTGGATATTTTGTCTTGGCAATGAGAAAAGTAACTAGGACACTAGGATAACAGGTGTGTGCCACCACACCTGGCTGATCCTGGATTTCACAGGAAATGTGTCTAATGTCTTATTATAAAGAAATATGTTTGTTATGTTTGGGAGAGATGCCAGAAACCCTTTCTATTTTTAGCTTGTGAAGTTTAAAAAAAAAAAATCACTACTCCATTTAATCAAAGTTTTTTATTCTGTTGAGGTATTGGGATATTCTTTTTCTCTGTTAATGTAGTGAGTGTGAATGTTAAACATTAAACCACCTTTGAATTCCGAGATTAAATGACTTTGGTCCTAAGTTTTTGTTATTTTTCAACATGGAGCTGACTTGCTAATGTTTTATGTGTGGAAAATTTCTGTATTTATAAGAAAATGTGGCTAATGACTTTTCCTAGCCATATCATTTCATTAAAGGAGTTTGTGTGTTCCTCCTTTTTCTGTTCTTTACAAGTTTTTTATAAAATTATAATCATCTGTTTCTTACAACTTCGTCAGAATTCGTCTATAAAGCCTCCACAGTTTGTTATTTTCTCTGCGGGAAGATTTCTTTTTAAGTGAGTGATTCTTTAATAATCATAGGGCTCGTTTCTTAATACTCTTTGCTAAATTATAATTTTCTAGAGAGTTATTCATTTAATCCAGGTTCTTAATTTATTGGTGTAACCCTTTAGCTTCTCAGTTTGGCTAAATCTATAGTTACCTCCTCTTTATTCGTAGTCTTGTTCTCTCGTCGTCTTCTTTCTCCGGTCACCTTGGCAGGTTTGTCTCTCTTGTTAGTGTCATCAGAGAACTGATCGTAACTTCGCTTGCCCCTCAGTGCGTCAGCAGAGTTTGCTTCGGTTAATACTCTCCTCTTCTCCTTCCTCCTTCCTCCACCTCTCTGATTTCCTAGGACGACGGTTAGCTAATCATTAGTTTTCTTCAACTGAGCATTTAGATTCTCATGCCGCTGTGTTCAGTCTCCTGATGCAGCACTTCAGATGCATTCCACAATTTCAGCGCAAAATACGTATAATTTTGCTAATTTCTGTGCACTTTCCTTTTAGACCAAGGACTTGTTTAGAAACTTGGTTTAAAATGTTTAAAGTGTCTTTGCTGGGAGTTAATTTATGTTTTCATTATTGTTATCTAACTAGTTGGCGTATCTGGTATTGAGCCTTTACAGTTTGCTGATGCTCACCTTACGGCTTTGTGTTGTGTCACGGTTTGGAAATATCCCCCTGTGCCTGAACAGGTTGTACGTTCTGTAACTGAGGCTCTGGGATGCTGTCCAAGTCTACTAAGCCAGGCTTTTCATTCTATCCTTTAGATCTTTGGTATTTACCTAAGTGTTTTGGCCTAGCAAACATTGAGAGGTGTGAGCCTCCTGTTGGGGTGGTAGATGTGTGTCATCACCCTTAGTTTTTTCTACTTTGGCTCCCTGTACTTTGAGAATATTTTATTAGATGCATAGAAGCATGGGATTATTATGTCTTCTTAGTGAACTTTTTTTTCTCATAATGTTAGCATCTTAATCTTTATATAATTATTATAAAAACTTTTTCCCCTGGTAATTTTGCATCCCTGCCGCATTACTAATCACTAATTAACCTGTTGATTTTGTTTGGTTTTTGTTTGTTTATATATTTTTTTGAGATAAGGTCTTGCTTTGTAGTCCAGGCTGGCCTTGAACTCACTATGTAGCCCAGGGTTGCTTGAACTTGCAGCGATCCTCCCGCCTCAGCCTCACTAGTACTGGGATTACAGGTGTGCACCACCACCCCCAGCAGCTAACCTGTTAACTTTTGAGAGAAAGCTTTTTTATTGGCATAGTTTTGTCCATTAGCTGCCTTTACATCAAATCTTAGGTGTCTTTCTCATAAAATATTTAACCAACCATAAGTAATGGGCATGACTTAGCAGTCTGTAAAGTAGGTATTGTCCGTAGCTACCAATGCTGTGTAGGTGCTGAGGCTTGAGACTTAACAGGTTCAGTAATTTGCCAGATTACACAGTCGTAACAGGGGTCCCAATAGATCTATTAGTTTTGTGTGAGAGTTTCCTGGAGTTCTGTCAGAGTTGATCAAATCAATGTCCTAACATTATGAGCCTTCTTCCTTTTCAGTGTCTCCTAGTTTCAAATCTCTTGTTAGGAACAAGCCTGAAAGCATGTCTCACAAAGCAGCGGGCCTGTGTTCGTTGTCAGAGCTGTTGTAGAAGAGCAGAATTCTGGTACTTTCATTATAGAACTACTCAGTTCTGTATCACTAGAACTTCACCTGTCGCCTCGGTTTGAGAAGGTCAGCCCATAGCTAACTGCTTTAGTTCTGTTACCAGGGAGCTATGCAGACCTGAAATGAGCCTCTCCTGCCGTTCTGTTTTAGGAGATGTGAGAAGGGCTGAAGGTAAAAATGGCAGTGCAGCTAGAAGTATCGGTGTGGCGGGTCTGAGCTGTTGGGAACTTCTCTTATTTTCAGCTTTAACGCTTCTTGATTGTGTCTAGACAAGAGCATTGGGCTGGAAGTTGGAGACAGCCCGACCGGAGCCTCACCTCAGTACGTGGGCCACCTGGGCCAGTCACTGAGCTGCTCACTCTTCAGCTTATTTACATTTAAAAAACTAAATATCTAGAAATGAAAAAGGAATGTGTCCAAACCTACTTCAAAAGCTGTGTTAGCCATATTTAATAAGCTGTACATACATGCAGACTGTGCCTGTCATAACATGGGGATAATGGCTTTTTTTGGAGAAAAAGAAAATTAGAGCTCTGCCGCATGTTAGAATGTTGGTTTTGGTGCTGTGGTTTGAACCAAGAGCCATCTGCGCCCTAAGCACTCAGCCTAAGTCATCTACCCTCCTAGAAGTTTTTTTCCCCTTGAAATCTGAGATCATCTTAGTTTGTTAGAAAATAGCATTACTATCAAAAATCAACCAAGTGAAAAGTAATGTTGTCTGCTGTGGGCTTTGGCCTGAGACTGTCTCTTGGGGCTGGCTGAGGTGCTGATTGGATGCCATCTGGATTATTGCTTTAGCCGAGGGTGTTGGAGTCCAGTTGCCAGCCGTTGCTTTCCATTGGAGATGGGGCAGAGATTTGGTGCCTGTGGTCACACAGCTTGGAATGGGATGGAATCAAGCCGGAAATTTGGGGCTGCTGACTCAGAGCCCGGGCAGCTTAGGTGCTGGGCTTTATGCCTCTGAAATGCTTGCTTCTTTTAGCTGACCGCGCCTCAACAAGTTTTGTATCATTAAATTCAGCATGTTCTCAGCTGACATTGATGTAAGGGTGTTTTGCTTCAAGAGGAGCTGAGTTATTACTGTAATGAGTTTGTGTATCAGAGAATGTCTTAACTTTCGATATTTATGCACCTTCTACAACAGTAAATTTTCTGAGTGGTCCTAAATATACCAAGTTATTTTATCATAGTGACTTGAGTGTAAGGATTTGATGCCAAACATAAAACGTTATTGCGATGAAGCCAGTGCGATTGTGAAATGACAGAAGTGCAAGTTTAGGAGGCTACGTGCTTATAAGTTAGGCTCACGGCAAAACATTCAGAGAGCTCAGGCGATGTGAGGTTTGTTCAAGCTTTTGTGTGTTTTGATGTTCCTAAAATCTTCCCAAAATGCTGTGTTGTGTTGGTTTAATAGAAATGCTTTTATTATTTTAATTATTATTTTTGATAACAGTGATTTGCTTCATGTTTTTGTTCACACCGAGGTTACCAACACTGTAGTTCATGTTTATCCAAGAATAGAGTCAGCAGCTTCCTTTCTGTGCTGAGGCAGGAAGTGTAGGCTGCAGCCAGGGGACACACTGGCCCTGTGAGGCCCGCAGGAAGTTGTCACCACTGGGGTAACAGTGGGATCTACGGTTTAAGCCAGGACACTTTCCAGAAGGACGGGACACTACTACTGATCACACGAGGAGAGCAGTCCTCTCCTAAGACTGAGGCTCACCTGTGCTAGGGTCACCCCACCTAGGACAGTATTCAGAAAGGCAGACGAGGCTGGCATGGTGGCTTGTTCCTATACTCTGCAGACACTGGGAGGCTGAGGCAAGAGAACTGAAACTTTGAGACCCATCTGGGCAAGTTAGTGATTTAGTGAGAAGCTGTTTCAATATTAAAAATGAAATAAAAAGTCTGGGAATGTAGTTCACTGTGAAGGCCCTGTGTTCATTCTCTAGTACTGAGGGAAAAGCCATTAAGTGTGGGGATCTGAATATTTTCTATTTAGTTAATATGTTTCGTGAATTGACTGTATAATTATTGCCTTGTTGCATCTCCATACTTTTGTGAGGGTATGTTTTATCCTCATTTTACAAATGAAGGGCCCCATCTGGGGGTCCTTCTTGCAAATGAGTAACCATAGAAACAATGAGAGCCCCTGCCCTTACGTCCAGTCCGTGATGCCTCTGCTCATGGGCAGTGTACTGCTTGTCCGATGAAAATGATTTCATGTTGTTCACATAGTTTCCAAGTCATTGTGAGCACACCTAACCAGTGTACTTGCCAGTTCTGAGGTCCTGAGTGTGTCGAAGCCAAGGTCTTGTCCTTCCCGGAGGCTCCCAGGGGCTGCTGCGGCCACTGGCCTTGCTTGCTTTGGGTTCCATGGGATTGGGTAATCGTCAGTGTTATAATTCATGTTTTGGCAAAAAATTGTAATTTTGAGCAAGAAAGCAGACTTTTATCTTTGTGACATGAGAAAGGGGTCAGTTTTAAAGTTTTTCATGTTCACTTTGTGGCCGTCAGTATGTTCTGACATTAAAGAAAAGAAGTGAATGAGTGCTGGACGAAGTGCTAGCAAAGCTGTGTGCTCTGGGTGCGGAGGTGGCGCCCTCCCAGCACCCAGGTGCCGTGGGACACCTTTCACCCTAGCTTAATTTAGGCCTCGTTGCTGAGACAAAATACCTGACATCCAAAGTTAAAGGAGGAAAGGTTTATTTAGCTCACAATTCCTAGAGGTTTCAGTCCATAATTCACTGGCTCCAAGGCAGGGTGTATGGCAGAGGAGAAACAGTTCACGACCGTGGAAGACAGTAAAAGCATTGAGGGAGAGAGACAGACAGACAGACACACACACACAGAGACAGAGAGGCACAGCCAGAGAGGCAGGCCTCCTTTGTCCTTTATGTGTGTGCAGGCTACCTGCCCTTGGGCAGGTGTAGGACGGAGAGCCTTAATCCCAGCATTGTACTACAAGTCATTCCCTCACTTTAGATTCGGCTACCTCTGACAAAACCCTGTGACTACATGAGGCTCTGAGAGCACATCCTGTCTTGCAAGGTGATCTTTCATGCACTTGTTCCCGCTATTGTGATGCCATGTGCTGTGATGCCCTCACCAGAGGCTGCTCAGATGGGGCTGCCCAGTCTCACATGTCCAGTCTCTGTAACTAGTGAGCAAAATAAACTTGGCGTCTTTATAAAGTTCTTAGCCTAGGGTATTCTGTTATAGCAACGTAAAACCGAGTGGCTATTAAACAATAAAACTTGTCTAAAATTGTGTAATTCTAAAATGAGCATAGATGCCCAAAAATCTGAACTGACAGTTGGGAGGATCCTCAGTAAATTGGTCAAAGAGAATCTTTGTTATATTTTCCAAGTACCTAGCCTAGTGCCTTTTATGAGACTAGGAATTTATTGAGTGAATGAATGGTTGGTACTTTCAGCATGTTTACAGTTTTGCATTCTTTTATATATGCATGTCTAACCTTTAGGGTTCTATTTGTTGACTTATCTGCTCTTACTTAAATTCAGTGTAAAAACATCACAAATGAACTTAAAGTGAATAAAGTTTGCATACTTAAACATCGGTGTAATTAATACAGCTTGATACTTCTGGTCAAAAGGTCAAATCCTAGGGTATAAAACCCTGTTATTTTGTTCCTCAAGCCTATAGGAACTGAAAGAATTTTAAAAAGTGCGTTTTTTGAATAATTTTTTTTAAATGAAAAGGTCTACTAGAGTCTAAATTTCTTGAGAATGGGAGTTTTTTCTGTTTTATTTACTGAGTTACCAACTGTGCTGGTTACACTGTGCACTGTCAGTCTGCAGTATTTGTTGCTAAAACTCGCCAGCTCCCCTGCTTGACAGTACCGAGACAGGCCGTCTTCCCCCACCTGCTGAGGCGCTGCACACTTCTTCACCACAGTCTGCTCCAGGGTCCAGTTCCTTGCTTCAAGCGATGGTTCCCCGTGAGTAACTTCTCTTGTTGCCGTTTTATTTTCTCCCCCGGAAGCTGAAATCCCAGCGGTGTTAGGAAAATCTGAACTGTTGAGGATGTTCCCATTTGTCTGTGAGGTAGAGACCTCTGAGGACACAGCTCTCATCCTACCTGAAGGAGACGGCAGGTAAAGTCCAGCCCCTTCTGAGCCCAGAGGAGACTTGGGATCACAGGGCTGTACAGTTGGCTGAGTCCAAGGAGACCCAGATGGCCTCGCTGTGGCAGACTGCGGTCAGGGTAAGAAGGAATCAGGAACACCCCGCAGATCGTTGGAGGCCCAGTGTGGAAACGGCTGTGAGTCTGGAGCACTGGAGAGGTCCTGCCTGCGGGGATTTGTAGTCAGCAGGGGCTTTTTCCTGCTGGGCTCCACTGGGGGCTCCTCTTGCTCACTGGGAGGGGTGCGAGTCCAGCAGGGTCCCCTGCGTGTTGCAGGCCTAGAGGAAGTGACTGGCTGCCTCTGCAGGGGCCACACAAAACCCTGTGCGCTGCTCAGGGTGAAGCCGTCAGTGCAGTGAGCCTCAGGATGTTAAGAGCTAGTCACTAAAGTAGTTGTCAGGTAGGGATTTAAGTGACTCTTACAGATGTTGTGGGAAAGATGAGTAATGTGTGAACAGGTGGAGAAGCAAGATGGAAACCACCAGAAATAGTCAAATGGAATACAAGAAATAAGGCTGAGTGCAATGGGAAAGTGAGGCCCAACCCTTCCCTGTTCCCTCTATCAGCCAGAGGAGTGTGATCGTTCCCACAGCTCCCCTGGCTGCCCTGAGGGCTCCCGGGAAGACCAGCTCCAGGGTCCTCCTGACACCTCTGTGGCCGCCTCAGTCACCCTGTAGGATGGTGCGTGCTCCTACAGCTGCGTGGTTTGCTGTGGCGCCTGTCCTCTGCTCTAGGCTGCTCAAACGCTGCTGCTGCTGCCTCCTAAGGAGCAGCAAAGGACCATACTCTGATAGGCCAAAAGCTGAAGAGGGGCACAGGCCTGCTGTTGTCATTCCCGAAGCCGCCAAACCCTACTGGGCCACGATCAACATGGTCACTACTCCTGGAAACCCATGAGGAGTGGTGGCAGTTGTGACTTCAGTCCCTCCCTCTGTTCCCTGGAGTCAAGCGGCATCTTCTCCCACAAGCTCAGCCAAGCTGTTGCCTCAGCAGGCCGCAGAGACCAAGTGACCCGGCTGACTCCCGCTTGCGTCTGCTCCAGATGACTTCGTCTTGCACCTTCACATGACCTTTGCCGCTACTTCAGAAGGCTGCAGATAGGTCCGCAGAAAGGAGACCTGCTCCTCTGTGTGTGCAGCATTCTCTCCCCTCCTCAGGTCGGTCCAGGAGGACGCTCTCCTCCTAAGTGTGGTGGATCGGCACCATCAGGAGCTGCTCCTCAGCGCTCAGAGGTGCTGGCACTCAAAGCCTGGGGCTGCCACCATGCAGTGAGCTGTACCTTGCAGTTCATAGTTTCTGTCTGAATTGAGCAAGAACCCTTGAGCGCTTGGTAACGTTTTAGAAGTCAGTACTGGATCCTTCCCTTGAGAGGGTGCAGAAGCAGACTTAGTTACAGTTGCTGGAATGCTCAGGAGCCCACATGAGTGCCGTCTTACATTGACAGTCCTGCTGGCCATTGTCAGTAGTGCCACATATAAGGGACGTCTGCAGGAAATTTATTACAACGTTCCTTATGTGCTAGTGGAATTCTTTATAATCTTGTGAACGTCCAGATCCATACACTTAACAAAGCTAAAGAAGGATCAGTGAACTAAAGGTAGGTCACTAGACAATATCTAGATTGAAATGCAGGAGAAAAAATAAGATAGAGAATCCAAGAACTTTGGGATGATATCAAGCAGTGTAACATCTGAGCAGTTTGAGTTCCAGAAGGAAGAGAGATATCAAGTCAGAAGTATGTGAAGGAAGGGGCTGGGGATATAGCTCAGTGGAATAAGCGCTTGCCTAGCAAGCACAGGGTCCTGAGTTCGATCCCCAGTACCGCAAAAAAAAAAAAAAAAAAAGTATGTGATGGAAAAATGGCTAAGAATTTGCCCAAAAAACCCAAATCAAACTAGAGATCCAAGAAGCTTCAAGAAACCAAGAAGGATAAGTAACAAAAGAATTTACCAAGATAAGGTACAGCAGTAATAAAACTGTTGGAGACCAAAGGTAAGGGAAAATGTTGAAGGCAACAGAGGAAAAAAAGACATTACAAATAGAGATAATTTCAGAAACTGAAATTTTGAACTGTCTAAAACAGTGGTCCCAACCTTTCCACACCAGGGCCTGGTTTTATGGAAGGCAGTTTTCTCATGGGTTAGGGTGGTGGTGAGGTGGTTCCAGCGTGTCCCATTTACTGTATACTTCAATTTTATTATATTGTGATATAAAGTAATACAGAATCAATGGGAGCCCTGCAGCTAGACATCTAGGGGTGAGGAGAGACGGTGCCATTTCATGTATGTCTGCTGCGTAGTCTTGTTTTTGCTGCTGTCACTGAGGAATCCGTCTTTCACAAAGTAGGGTGCTGGAAATGGAAGCAGGCTTTAAGTACTTCTGTGGCAGGCTCAGGACAGACCACCTTGACTTCAGTTATATGAACATGCCTCAGACACTTGGGGCTTTCATGGTTTGCAACGTCAGTGCTTTCACTGGCATGGACAAAGCTGATTCACCGGGCAAATTCACAGCTGGTCACACTCATTCCTTTCCAGTTTGTGGTCTTCTGTGGTTGGGAAGTAATGCTCAAACTCTTTTGAGAGCCAAGCTAGGTGATCCTTCACCAGCTGAGAGAAGGAAGGCCCAGTCTCTCTGGAAATCTCTGCTCATGTTTGAAATATGTCGAAAGCCCCAGTGTTCACTTGTTGCTCCTGTAATCCCATTTGGGCTTTGGGTGTAACACTTTATCTGCTGACTGGAACATAGCTGTTATTCTCCCCTGAAGGGGCAGGTTGAGTTCATTGAGCAGATTGAATGTGTCACCTTAATGAGCAAGTTTTATGGCTCATTCTGTGTTGCTAGTGGTGACTGTTTCTCTAGAACTGTCTGGGGTAGCTCTGGTAGCTCAGAAACTCTGGCCAGTGATCTGTCATCAGAGAGCTGTCTCACTCCTGTGTGGGAAAGAAGACATGTGCTCTGCACCCATCTCCTCACAGAGCTTTAGAGGCCTGAGTTGAGGGCAGGTACTTTAACATGGTTGATAATTTTAATCACATCCTGCAAAGTGTTAAGTTCAGGTGACAGTTTTCAGCTAACCAGCATTCCTCATGGATGACACACTGTGTAGTCACAATCAGAAACAACCCCTTTGACCCCTGTCTTGGTTATTTTTTTCTCATTGCTGAGACAAAATACCCAACACCCAAAATGAAGGAAGGAAAGGTTTATTTAGTTTACAGTTTGTGGAGGTTTCAGTCCATACTTGGCTGGCTCAGAGGCAGAGTGGCACATGGCAAAAGGTTCATGGCAGCGGAACACAGCCAAAACCACAAGAGCAAAAGGTGGAATGGCGGCAAGCAGCCTCTTTTTCTTCTTGACGTTGTAAACAGGCTACCCCCACCCAGGCGGCGGGTAACACTCACATAATTTCCATGCCCTCCTCTTCCACAGGCTCAGAATGTACACAAAGTAAGCACCTTGGCTTCCTGCTGAGTCACAGCCAAACCTCTAGACTCCCCAAGTTGACACAATGTATCAACCATAACAAATCCCTATATATTCTAAAAATTGATAAGCAATGATTTATTTTCTAGTATTGGTGGTACTGTATATGTTGTTATTATAATGTCATGAGCAGAACACTATTTAATAAATTTTTATACTTCCTATTTCCTAAACCACAGCTGCTACAAAACTTTTAACTGGTTATTTTATGAAATAACACAGAATCCAAGTTTAATGATTAAATAAGAAAACCTACATGTCTGCTTACTAACAGTAAGGTCTTCACAGGGACACACAGGCAGATAGGGTGAAAGGCTGTTCCTGGTAATAGCTGTGTTTTCCTGGCCAAGTCACACAGTGCCTGTGCCCTCTGGTACCTGTGGGCTTCGGTTCCACTGTGTGGCCTGGGAGGCAGAGTTAGCATCACACTACACCCCGGCCCATACCACTCGGTTGCTGCCCGCTCAGTCTGCCATGGAGGACCATACCATCAAGTTGTGAAAAGTACTGCTAAATGTCACATGGCATTAAAGGTTCGTGCTCTTACAGAGCCACATCACTACCCTGCACGCAGGACTGCGTGGGCCCACCTGCCGTGGGTTGGGCACACCCAATCCAGACCTGTAGCATGATGTCCCTTTGGTTAGAGCATCGTGTTTGATTAGAGCCAGTCTTTTCTGTGTGTGAACTGGAACTGACTCGTTGTCTGATCATCACTTGTAAGTTAATGACCAAGTCTTGTAGTAGGTATTGAAATACTGAATATAGACTGACTAACCAAGTAAGTTATTTTTCATTTTTTTCTAAAAACCATAAGTTTCTCACCAGGTGGTAAAATATATCCTTTTGCAAACCTGGGCAATTTGAGGGGGCACATGCATGTGTTTAGTGAAAGGCATGTGGCTGTTTTATAAGTCAGAAGAAATGTGAACAGGAAACTATGGCAATATACTTAGGACTTGGTTGTTACGTATCTAAAATAGACCACAGTTACAGAATTAACACAGATAAAAGTAAAATATAAGTAAAGCTTATCAAAACCAGTGGATACTGAATTATACAGGACAGTTATACTAGTAAATCACACTACTTATTTGGCACCTACTTTGTTTTTAAACTGACATACTATGTTTTTAAAGTATATTCCCTTGTTTGAGTCTCCTAATTCTATGAAAAGGTCACACTGGTAATTCTATGAAAAGGTCACACTGGTCTGTAGGTGTGTGTTAGGGAATCAAGCGAATGTCTCACATTGTGCCGCCGAGCTGCTCCGCAGCACCTGCAGGCCGCAAATGCAGTTACCCCTGGCTCCAAAGCCTGCGCTCTTTGCTTCCTGCCACAGCAAATCACACATCAGCATCGGAATTTCATGGGAGGCAGGTTTGTGTTCTGAGGCACCATGGTCAGCTCAGCCTCACTGGGCTGGGAAGGGTCCCAGGAACAGATGGTATTTCCGGATTAACTGAGTGACGAGAAGCAACAGCTTCAGGGGTCAGGAGTTCAGGATGCTGGAGACGGCCTAATATTTCTCTCTCCAGTCCTGGTATTTCTTGTAACGTCATTCTTTACCATAATTGTTAATACGAGCTTTATTCTTGCTTTATAGATTTGTCTGTCTGTTGCGGAACTAGGAATTGAGTCCAGAGCCTTTCACACTGAGGCATATCCCAGCCATTTTCATTTTTTACTTTGAGGTCGGGTATTGCTAAATTGCCCAGGTTGGGTGTGAACATGCAATCCTCGGGTGTCAGCCTCCCAGAGGGCTGGGATGACAGCACACGTCACCATTGTAGCATAATGTTTTAGTAAGAGTCCTTTAAACTTTTAACAAGTATTGTAGTCCAGATCCTAAAAAGAACTCAGAAATTATATTTCCTAGTTTGGAAGATTATTGGAGGAGGGGAGTATTTCTGTCTTGAAAGTTAACTGATTGTATAGGGAAGTAATTATTATGCCTAATGTCACAGACTTTGGGAAGTGTTCATTTTAATAGACTGAAAGTTACTACTCAAGTTTTGGTTGTTTCAGTGTATTTTTATTCATAAACAGTTCCTCATTACTGTAGCTGTGTTCTTTCTCTGTTTCTGCAGTAGAGCAGATGAGAGGGTTTTGAGTTAGGAGACAGTAATATGAAACAGCTGCCCAGTAGCTAATACGAAATAGCTGGGCCCACTTTTGAAATTACAGCCACATTGAATTATTTCAGTATTGGTTATCATGACTGGTTGGCAAAATGTTACTTCTGGACCAGGAAACTTTTTTTTTTTAAACTTAAGATTGCTCAATATTGTTTAATAGTAATAGAAAATTTTTTTATATACAACTTAAAAAGAAAATAAGTTTTTTAAAATTTGGCATTTTATTTTATTTTGATTTAGTTTTTGAGACAGAGTCTCACTGTGTAGTTCAGGGTGGCCTTGAGTCCACTATGTAGCCCAGGCTGACCCCAAACTTTTTTTTTTAGTACTGGGGATCGAGCTAAAGACCTTGCACTTGCCAGGCAGGCGCTTATGCCACTGAGCTGTGTGTCCCTGGCCCTGACCCCAAACTTGTGGTGATCCTCCTGCCTCAGCCTCCCAAGTTCTGGGATTACAGGCATGCACCACCATGCTCAGCCTGTTATTTTATTTTAAAAAGAAAGTCTTTTTAAATTGACGTTATTGGTACACTTTAGATGTACATAATGATCATATTCATCATAGGGAATTTGTATAAAGAGTATTTTCTAAAAGAATATGTATGTCACTGAGGTGAAACACATTTATTTTTTCCAGATGACAATTAAACTAGATTAAAAAACCCAATAATTTTGCTATTTACACTACATATGGTGTCACTGTGTTATTTAAGATGCAGTTTAATGTTTATGTCCTCTGAACTATTGTACCAGAATTGCACTCTGATCCATATGTTTCTTATATTTTTGGTAAAGATTTTTTGCTTCATTACAACATATATGGTAGATCTTGAATTGATAATTTTTGGAGTGTTTTTGTGCTATGTGCATAGAAATTGTAGATTCACTGAAAGTGGCAGGTGGTAATGCAGACAGACCCTGCCTGTCCCCAACACTTGGCTTCCTCCCGGAGCAGTGTTTGTCAGTGGAGTAGCCATCGGGTTTTTTTTAATACCAAATTTCTGATTAGTGGTTCCCAGTTGGCCTGTGCTCCTTGCTCTTTTTCTTTATATCTTTTGTGTTATTGTAAATCTGTTGAGGACACCCCCACGGGTGTCAGGAGTGTGTGCCCTTCCTGTGGTGGATGGGTTGGAATCGCGGGGGCAGGGGAATGTTGGCTTTGGCTCTTGGAACTCAGCCTCGTGTTTCCGGTGATTGTCAGAGCGAGTGCGAGCCTTTGCTGAGGCCTAAGTGCAGCTGTGGCTCCCTCTTCCCACCCTCAAGCTCCTAGCTCAGCCCAGGCCTTTCCCAGGACCTTTTCCCGGGCTCGCTGTCCACCTCTGCCCTGGGCCCCGTCCTGGACTGCACCTGCAGAGTCCACCCGGCACACCCGTTGACTGGCATCGCCTCAGCCCACCTCCCTCCCTGCGCCTCCGCCTGCCCTGTCCCGTCTGAGCTCCTGCTGGGCTGGGCCAGGCGGGCCTCTGTTGGAGTGGGGCCTGGGTCTTCTCTGACTGAGCCGCGCTTTCCCGGTCCTTCGCACAGCTCCGGCCCAGCCCTGCAGGAGCCTCCCCCTGTGCATGTATCTCTCTTCTTTGCTGCATCTTGAATTTTCCGTCTCTGTGGACCTTTCCCTTTAGCACTCTTTTCTTAAACCAGCTCAAGCATTTCTAAGCTCAGACATAGAAATGTCTTGCCCCCCACCTCAGCCCTGGTGCTGCTGCCCTCCCTCCCAGCCGTGTGCAGAAAGGGCAGCCCGGAAGCTCGTTCTGCCCGGTGTGGTGCTCCCTTGCGAGAAGAAGCATGGTCTGCTCACCGTGGCCTTCTAAGCGGTTTTTCTGGGCGCTCTTGTCTTCGTCCTATTCTTCGTCCTGTCTGTAATATCTAATTTGAAATCATGGAAAATTTTAGCCCCCAAGTGTGACCCGGTGAGGTCATTAGTGGCCGCAGATCCGGACCTCGAATGAGAGCCCTTGCTTGCTTGAGAGGGCCTTGCCTGGCTGCCCCTCGGGATGCTGAGCTTCTCCATTCGCACGATCGCCATCTGCCAGCAGCACTGCCCTTCTCTGTCCCTCGCACCTGCCTTTTGTTTCTTCTGCTTGAAATACTTTTTTTTTTTTTTTCCGGGACCGGGGATCGAACTCAGGGCCCTAGTGCTCAGCGGCAAGCACTTAGCCCACTGAGCTGTACCTCCAGCCCTTCTGCTTGAAATACTACCCTGCCCCACCCCTCCTGGCTAGTAGTACCTGCGCATTTTGCAGACCCTTTCGTTGTTTCCTCCCTCGTCTGAGCCTTTGAAGGTCAGGACTGTAAGGCTGCTGCGCTGCTTGCCTTCCTGGCCCGCACTGTTGTCACTGACTGAAGTGCCGTTTCCGTGGGCAGTGCTGGTTGGGGCTCTCCGCCGGCGCCTGACTGCTGGCCGCCATCTGAGTCCCCTGAGCCTAAGACAGTGAGTGCTCAGTAGCCTTCTTGTCTGTTAGTTAAACGAGAAAACATTGTCCTTCCACGTGTACTTGTGTTGCAAAAATAAAACTATTAAAGCTCTGTGAAGCATGAACCATCTCACAAGTGTAGCATGAATCCTATCAACATAAGCTGTCATAGAAAGTAAAGTTTAAAAAGACCTGAACATTTTGCTACAAGCTACAAGCTATTGGCAGCTGTGAGTGAATTAAATCTGGGCTTGAAATAATTCTGCTTGAGGACGTTTTGTTTTTTCATATAAGGTGAGTGTTCTTGGTGTTCGCCCCAGGCCTTGCCAGGCACCAGAACGCTGCGCAGCTTCTCTCATCCATGTCTGAGCTCTGAGGTCGCCTTTCCTGCCTGCTTTGTTGTTTTTGATTCTCCAAAAGGAAAAGGAGAAGAGAAAAGGTTGCAGATTTGTGTCTGAGCTGTCATCAAAACCTACTGTAGCCTTTGATTTAAGAGGTGAATCTCGAACAGTGTTTATGTAGTTCTTGCTTGCAGTAGTAGAGATTGAACCCAGGTCTTGTACATTCTAGGGCAGATGCTCTGTCACTGAGCTATACTTCAACCCTTAAAAATAATTTTTTTAAAAAATTTTGACACAAGATCTAATTTATGTATCTAGTCTGGTCTTGAACCTGTGATCTTCCTGCTTCTGCCTCCTTGACTGTGATTTTGTGATCATTCCTTCAGCGAATCCTAACCAAGTGGCTACTGTGCCAAGCACTGTTCTGGACCTTAGGGATGTCCTAATAGTGACTCGTCCTTCTTCTGGGATCTGAGCCCCTCTTTCCTTCCTGAGCTGGTGGGAGGTTACCAGGTCACCTGGTGCTGACCTCGTACTTAATGTGTTTCTCTTTATAGGGGCCCTTAGGATTGATTAAAGTGGTAGCTTTCTCCACTAAACATCAATGTTGGTGATTTTAAAAATTGAGTAAACTGGGCTGGGGATATAGCTCAGTGGAATAAGCGCCTGCCTAGCAGGCGCAGGGTCCTGAGTTCGATCCCCAGTACCGCCAAAAAAAAAAAAAAAAGCGTTTAAAAAATTGAGTAAACTGATTCTTCCACTGTCCTATTAAGTTATTTCTAAGAGGATATGTGTCTTATGGGTTTAGGCCCAATTAGCCTCACAGAGAAAGCTGAATGTCACACAGGGACCCTGTCCTGTGTCCAAGCTTTCTTTCAGCCTGAAGAAATAAGAACCTGCAATTCATTATCAAGCCTGTTTGTCAAGACATCAATTTAGCTGTAATACTGGCTGGCACCATAGATTATCGTTAATTTCTTGACATTTAGAAATTAATGCGTACGCTACTGTGTGTACTTAAGAGTTAAGAGAGCACTTGAACAGACACTCCTTGGTGACAGAGGAACAGAAAAAGTGTCCCTTTTCGAGTTTCAAATAGAGTGTAAAGATTGGCGCTAATGTGTCATTCTCTATGATCCTCTTTTTTCATGCGCAAACCCTTGACAGTTACTTTTTGAAATTAAATGGATTGTCTTTGTATTGCCTCTAAAATGTTAGTTATCTTTTTAAATTCTAAAGGAATTCCCTGAGTCATTTTCCCAGTAGACACTATGTTATGTTCAGCCCCTCAGTGTGCACAGGTAGGGCTGATCGAGCCGTTCGCTCACACGCCTTCTCTTGCTCTGCCCAGCCGCTGCCTAAAGCCATGGTGTCCCGTCTCTGCGAATCGAAGAAGGTGTGTGCTGCTGCGGACGTGCAGCTTCAGGTATGTGTGGAGCTTTGTTCCGAGGTTTCCCAGAGTTGTTATCCCACGTAAATGTGTAACTTTATGTTCTTGCCAGCGCTGCCCATTTATTATGATAATTATGCATCTGAAGCATCTTTCATCTGAGTTCAAAGAACTTGGCCAAAATGGACTCATTCAGCCTTCACACTGGCCTCAGGAAGTACATAAAGTGGGTACTTCCCCATTTTCAGTCAAGAAAATCAAAGCCGAGGAGGCGTGCTGACTTCTGGATGAGACATTTAAGTGACCAAATTAGAGCTCAAGCCTAATCATGTATATTCTTGTTTATTTTATATTTTTAATATGAGTTTGAACTAAAAAAATAATACATCAAAACATAAAAGATCCAATCAAAAAGGGGCAGTGAAATGAATAGACCCTTCTCAGAGGTACAAATTGCCAATAAATACATGAAGAAATAAATGCTCATTATTGCTGGCCATCAGAGAAATGCATATTAAAACAATGCTGAAGTCTCATCTTACCTCAGAAAGAATGGTCGTCATCAAGGAATCAAATAATATCAAATGCTGGTGGGGCTGCAGGGAAAAGGAACTTCCCTGCATTGTTCATGGAACTGTAAACTAGTACAATCAGTATGGAAATTTCCTAAAAAAACTGAAACTATAAATTCCGTTTGACCCAGCTATTCCACATGCAGGCATCTTCCCCAAAGAATTAAAGACATCATATCAGTGGTAGACGCACACCCATGTTTACGGCAGTGCAGTTCACAGCAGCTAAATCTTGGAGCAGCCTGCATGTCCATCCACAGATGAGCGGGTAAGGAGGATGTGCTGTTTACGCAGGGTGGAGTACTATGCTGCCATAAAGAAAGATAAACGTGAGTCATTTGCAGGAAAATGGGTGCACCTTGAGACTATGTTAAATGAAATAGAGCAGACATGCAAGCTTAAATATGACATGGTTTTTCCTATATGAGGGACTCAAGTTATAAATAAAAAGCAAAATAAAAGGTAGCTGCTGGGAGCTAGGTAGATAGAGTGTTCTCAAGTGGAAAGAGGACTAAGTGAGGTGGGGGAGGGAGGGACGACGACGTGTGATGTCCAGGTAGCTGCTCCACACAAGGGCTGCAAACGTGGGCTGCAAACATTACTAGTGAAATTTTTTTTCTTGGAAAAAAAGATTTTGTGGTTTTAGATGTGAAGTTTACACATTACCAGTAGTTGTAGATAATACTGAAAACCAGTCTCCAAGGTTGCCAGTATAAGAAAAATGTCCTCTCCCAGAAGAGAAAAATGTTACAAACCATCTGGACACCAGGTCTGCGTGATGCCCAATGTTTAGCTATTTACAAATGCTAGGATTCTTTATAGAATTCTTACTGTTCATCAGATCTTGAGTTGTGTCAACATAACCTAAATACATCTTTCATTTTCGGCAGTACTCACTTCCTGAGGGTCCAGTTACCTACTTACAATGGGAGCCACCATTTAGTTACTTAATAGTTTTGAAAATTCAGTCCCTAGGAAGCGATGAATGTGTTCTATCTGTGTTGTACTTTAAAAATGTGTATTTCAGGCCTGGAATGTAGCTGAGTGGTACAGCATATGCACAAGTGGTAGAGTGCTGCCAAAAAAAAAGTATATATATATATATATATATATACACACACACACACACACACACACACACACACACACATATATATTATGTAGATAAAACCATGAATTTACATTTGATTTTCTTAATTCAGTAATTCAGGTTTCTGAATTTTTTTGCACTGGGAAGCAAACTCAGGACCTCATGCTTGCCTGGCAGGTGCGGTGCCACAAAGCTAAATCCCCAGGCCCTGAAATGTTTTAAAAGAGTGAGTTTACTTGGCAGAAGTGTTTTGATTTTCAGGCATCCATAGTAAAATGTTCCCTTAGAAGTCTGCATTGCGGCTTTTTTTTTGAAGTCTTTCCAGCGATCTTCTTTTAAGATGGGAAAACAACCTTGCCTTCCTCTTGTCTGGAAAAAGAATCACTCTGCGAGAGGCCCAAGGGGAAGCGGAGGCTGCGAGCATTTCCTGAGGGGCTCGGTGTGTGCGAGTGTCCAGCTCCTACATCTAGCTTGCACAGTGGAGACAAACAGGGCTGGGAAGGAAGCGAATTACTGCAGCTTTCTGGGGTACCACTAGTGTCTTTAAAAGTGGAAAAAGATTTTATTGTACCTTATTTTAAAAGTAGGCTTTCATATTCTTCTGTGGCTCTGAGGTTCTTCGACTCAGGAACGTATAACCGGTTAGGGGGCCAGAGAGGCTGGGGGCCAAAAGAGTTGTTTGGTTTATCAGCAAATAAGCATGAAATAAACACACATTTACTTTGTTTTGTTTATATAATGAAAAAAATTATTCCATGTTTATATTACTTTAAAGGCATAATTGAAGATGGGAAATTCTTGAATTCTGGCTTATTTATGGATTGGGGCAAAGAAAACCCACTTCAGGTTAGAATTAAGAGTTTCAATTGCTAATAATTTACTCTGTTAGAATATAGGTAAGACACAGGCTGAGTCATTCTGGCTTCCCTGGTTATCTTTATGCATTGTTACTCATTATAGAAGGCCGAATTGAAAGAGCTGTATTTAGCTATATATGTGTAGATTACCAATTAGAGGAAAGCAGTATTTATATTTAGAAAATGTCTGTATTTGTCTAGGCAAGGTTTAAACCTGACTTTTTAATTTAGAACCATAATGCTATATCCAGATGAAGCCAGAGCTAGAGGTCATTTAAATCTTTTCTTTTATCCAGGCTAATCTTTGCTTCTTTCAAGTCAACAGCTGCACATTCTCTGCAAATTCCGTTTCTAAATCTGACAGATGCATAGCAGAGGCATAATTGCATGTCAGAATTTTTCCTTTAAATACAGCATTTCCTTTAAGAAAGTCCATTTCTTCGACCAGGTAAATTCCAAACCTGTTAATATGCCAGTCAGATGGCGCAGTGGAGAAGCACTTTACGTTAGGTTTCCCTGTGCAAGGCTTAGTTCTCATTTCCCTGCGAACGTCACGCTGTCTTCGATGCTTTATTACCTATTACGTTTCATTACGTCTCAGTGGTCTGCATCTTCCATTAAGAGTGAACGGCTCCTCTCTCCTGGGCCCTGCCTGACCCGAGACTGCCCCTATGTGACAGCTGATTTCTTTGTACTTCCTGAAACCAGGTGTGGGGTGCAATGTGGGAGCCTCATGTCACCCTGAGCTCTCCAGCAGCTGCATCAGGACCCTGTGTAACATCTGTACTCACCAGACACTAGATTTTTATTTCTTGCCTCCATGTGACCCCCACCTGCTTAATGTTCTTTTACCGCTGGTTATAAAACTAGGATTCTGACTGTTTCCGTCCTTGTATTTAAGATCTCTCAGGGTTCCAGGAAGAAACTGCACAGGATTTGTGATATCCAGGGAGTTCCAAGTGTTCACTCTGCTTTTTCCTATGCCTAACTACATATATATTGACAAAATTCCAGTTGTGAGGTTCCGAACTTAACTTGTAGCATTGTACATGAAGAGTACTTTGTGGATATGGTTCAAGCTTCTTTAATATCCTTAATCATGAGAAGGTTGAGAGCATCCTTTCAATCGTGGACATGGTCTTCAGTGTGGTAGAGAATACATCTCGAATCGTATGCGTTTATGTTTCTGAATGACTTCAGCACGACTGGTAATCTTTTTGGTTGTACTTGTGACGTCTTTGGTTGACCACATCCTAAACATGAGACCAGACTACCAAAGCTGAATAGATGTTTTCATCTGTCTAGGTTTTTTATGCCACTCTGGATCAGATCTACCATGGGAAGCACCCTCTGAAGACATCGACCACAGACCTTCTCAAAGAAACACAGGAGAAAGTTTATGGCCTCCCCTATGTTCCCAACACCGTGAGTCCTGCCGTGTGCTGTAGAGTGGCTCTGCTCTTGTATGTTGTGGTCTGCTTTCATCATGGCGGGCTCAAACCCCTACATTTATGTTGACGTGCCCCATGGGGTAGGTGTTGGGGATTGCCTGGCGCCAGCCTCAATTTGTATGTTTGTATTTGCCTCCCTGTGTCATCGCCTTTCTAGCTTCGTGGGAAAGTCAGTACTAAAAAGGCCAGTCGAGTTCAGCAGTACCCTTCTGTTTAGTTATTTTTATATGGAGAAAAATAATGTCATAAGGTGAACATGATTATCATTCCCTGGCTTACTGAGTAATTCATGTTTTACCAGGGCTCAGAACAGATGCTGTATATCCTATCTCATTTAGCGCCTCATCTGGATAGAGAGCAGGAGTTCTGTGTCCCAGGCTCTACTCAGTTGCTCTGGGAGAAGGTGTCCAACGCAGCTCTCACACCAGCACTCTACACACTTGGTATCATCTAAGGTCATTATTTAATAGGTGACTGTGCAGTACTGGGAATTTGTTCCAACCTTAGACCTTTTTCACTAGCCCAAGCTTCCTAGACAGAAGCTAGAGTTTGTGGGGAAAGGACTGGCTGGCCCAGTTGGCAGTGCAGCTGGCTTTGGCGTTAACTCAGGATTCTTTAAGTTAAACGTATCTTGACTTAAGCATAAAAGGGGGTTTATTGACTATATGTGTGTCTTATTAGCATTTCTAACATGCGTTAGTGACCCATCTTGGCGTAAAGTGTCCCATCGATTATCTTGAGGAAAGCTGGTTTAAAGTGTACTGATCTGGCCCCCTTCCGACAGAACCTTGCAGAGCGTGCAGCTGCTCATGGACAGCGTGTGTCTCTGGTGCTCTGTCCCCAAACCGGGTCCACACAGAAGTCTTTGTGGATTGCCTCTAGGTACTAGCCGTATGTAGGGCATGTTTTGGAAAACTGTATTTATAATACTGCAGCTATTTACATTACTAATAATGATGCACTTTCACCATTATTCCATATTAAATCAAGAATCTACAAATAAGTATCCTCACTGTGTCAGCAATTTAATAACACTTATGTGAGTGCTAAGTCACTCTGTAAAATACAGACCAACTTAATATTTACTTTCCTTGCTTTTCCATCACATAACAGTTTGACACCAGAATTCCAGAAGTTCCCTCTCAGCTGTAAATAGAGAGAGCAGATTTACAATGTAGACTGACACCCTGCTTGTCGGGTGTTACTTCTCCTCCGGGTAGAGCACAGTGTTTGTTTTTTAGATCGGTGACCGTCTCTTCTCAGAATTTTTTTTTTCTAAGGGATTGTGTATCTCCTACTTTCAGCTCAGAGTAGAAGAGCATAGGTTTCATTTTTCTATGTTCTCCCTTTATAAGTGGCTGTGTGCTTTGCAGTCTTGCTCACCTCTTTGCACAGGTGGAGAGTCAGATCTGGAGGGATTCGTCTGACTGCTCCCGTGGGGATTTTTCAAACACAGCGTGAGCATCTGCTTCTGTCCATGTTAGAACCAATTTCTGACCGTCTGTTAATGGTCAGTTGTAGTTCAGTTTGAACTGATTTGTTAACTTGTGAGTTCTGGTTGTGAAGCAGTGTTTCCCACCCAGTTCTTCTCAAAGTAGTTTTCTTTGCATAAATCTTACCATCAGTGAAATGATCGCTGTCCTTTCCTGACCTCGTACTGAAAACAGTAAGATACACAGAGTAAGAAAGTCCTGAGCACCGTGTGTCTTTACTGGAGCAAACTTCATATGTTTAAGAAGATTGTCTTCAATGCTTAACATGTGGCTGGTTTAAAAGCTGCCTAAGGCTAAAATAAGAGCCATCCCAGGGAAATAGTTGCTGAGGGGTGTATTGATACTTGGACATTACTCTTGTGAGAGCAGGCACCAGCAGAGGACATGAGAAGAAGGCTACCTTGTGAATAGCATCCGCCCCGCATGTAGGCTCATTTCCGTATCCAGCAGCAGACTGGCTTGTCACGGTGATACAGTGGTAACACTGGTTAAAAGTGGCGCACCTTTACCCCGGTTTCCTGACATAGAGCAGAGGGGATTCACATAAGCTACACGATGCGTTGGTTACCCGGACCTGTTTTTGAGTGGATATTGTTAGGTAGACGGTGATGACCCTGGGAAAGAACACAGTGGAAGCCCAAATTTAGGGTCTAGGCAGGATCTGCTGGAGTGACTCCAAAGGAGAGTCTGAATCTAGTTTATTGAGCAGATCCTTCATGAATAGTTTTGGGGGGGCTTAGTGGGACGGCCTTAGGTGGTATGAGGCAAATGGGGGGTAGGGGGGTAGGGTGGTGAGAATGGCTGGGTGTGCGGCCACAGCAGTGGGCACTGTGGGCCAACAGGCGGGCAGTGCGCTGTGTCCCAGGCTCAGGGCTCAGGTGGCTGGGAGCTGCAGACAGGGGCAGGCCGGTCTGCTGTGCTGCCGGGTCATTGGGGAAATGAGCAAGCAGGCTGCAGCCTGCTCAGGCTGTGTCACCTCCGAGAGCCTGCTGTCGCAGGAGACTCATTTCTAGTAAGGCTCATTTCCTTTAAATATATATACACCGCATGTTAGGTATGATTACATCTGTGGCATACCAGGTTATTGGAACGAAAAACAGCTGGAAGTTGTGGTAAATGTAGTCAGACACATTAAAGAGCAAACATGCTTTTGCTATATGTTCGCATATTGGTTTGATTGCACTGTTTGTATTGATAATGGGGGTAGCTGTATTTATAAAGTATGTTTGTGTGTTACACTCCCACTGCACGCCTGCATAGACTGTACCTGGCCCAGGTGACGGGATGTGGCACTGAATAAAGCAGGCCAAACTCTTGCTCTTACAGATCTTGTATTAGGAGTGGCTTATTTTTAGACATGCATGTGCCGACAGCTTTATCTAGTCTGTGACTACCCTGTCGGATACTTTACTGTTAAGGAAAATATCTGTTGCTCTAGTTAAATTACTCTGCGTTTTGAGCAGATGAACTGAACCTAGAAAGCTGTAAAGATGGCCCATCCTGACATATGCATGATATGGCAGGCACGGTGTGTATATTTGGGGCCAGTTTTTAACACCAGGACTGAGAACTTCATGAGCAAAAGAGGCGCCACTCACTGGCCCCCACCTTCTGCACCCTCAGCAGCTCACGGGCCCCCGCCTTCTGCACCCTCACCAGCATGGCCCCCGCACAGGTCTGTCTGGCGTCGGCATGTGTCCAGGGAGGCTCAGTGTTCCTGGGGATAGAGCCTGCTGGACACCGAGAGCTGAGCTAAAGGCGAGGCGAAGCAGCACGGAGCAGAGTGGTTCGGAGGCTCGGGTCGGCCATCAGGTGGACCTCGGTGTTTGGTGCTTGGTAGGTTTGGGAAGTGGTGCTAAAAGGGAAGAGTGGGGGGCAGCACCCACGGTTTTAAGGGGCCGCCTGTGTGGCTGGGGTGGCAGTCTGTGAAACATGGGGCTCGGGGGGCGGGGAGCCGTCCTACGGGTGCACAGAGGGGGGACTGAGCTTGGCGTGGTCGGGGCACACCCTGCGGTTGGCTCAGCAGGCCTGATACGCAGGCCACGGGTCGAGGTGGGAGCTCTGAGATCTGGGCGTCCCCCTGGAGTGGGAAGCTGGGTAAGGAACAGCGTGGCTCGGGGGCGCGTGAGGGGTGAGATGGGGAATGTAGGCCTCAGCAGCAGGGGCGGGGCGAGGGCCGGTGCTTGGGAGTGATCTCACCGAAACAGCCTGCTTTCAAGTACCAGCAAAGAACCCAGTATTTGCACATAGTCTTTCCTGTTTTACGACTCTAATCACAATAGTGTAATGTTTTACTCTATTCTGTTATTTAGGGCTATGTTGGTTGTATGGTGTCTTGAAACATCGTTGGAATATTTGTTTGAATACGGATTCCCGGTTCCCAACTAACAGACTAATGAGAGAGCTCTCACCATATAACTTACATGCAATTTGAGGGCTTCCCCTGTGTAAATTCCTTGATTTTTGGAGTAATTCCTAAACTGCCTTTGCTGTCGTGATCATATGTGAAAAGGAAAGTAACCTCAGATTTACCAGCTGGAAGATGGCATGCAACCACCAGTAAGAGGATCGTTCACTCAGGGTGTGTGTCCCGGACGCCCTACCCACAGCCCTCAGCGTCCCGGATGCCTTTCCGACAGCCTCTGCCTTGCAGGGGCATGGGGAGGGAAACCTGGGTAGTGGGGGAACGCACGGGGAACGCACGGGGATTCCGAGAGCTCTGTTGTCTGGTTTACTGTGGAGGTTTGTTTTTCTAATAGTCTGAAAAAGAAGGGAAAAAAACACCTGCTAAGAGAAAAATGGCATTGTTACACCCTGAGTTTTTTTTCTTGTCCACTTGGTAGCCAACTTTTAAGAGCTTTTTTGTTTAAAAACTGTGTGTGTGTATGTGTAGCTATATATGTGTGCGTGTGTGTGTGTGTGATGGCTGACATTGAAGCATTCAAGCATATAAAGATTGTTTTTGTATTTTTAGTTCTAAATACATAAAGCTTCTTTTCCACAGGTGATACTCTAAATTTGCTTATTTAGGCCATGCTGGGGGTCCGACCACCCCAGGGGCTTACTCATGCGGGGCAAGTGCTCCACACCGAGCTGCATCCAGGCCTCAGCTTCCCAGTTTCATTTCAGTCACTAACAGGAAGTGGCATCGCTGCTTATTGCCCTTACATGGCACCAGTGTTCATGATTTTTTAAATACTAATGATCTTTAAAACTTTGATGTTTAAGTAACTGAGGAAACATGAAGATAAAAAATAACTATCTCTTAAATGACTTCTATCTTGTAGATTAAAATGCTAGATTTTTTTTTCCAATAGCTATTTTCAAAGTAAGACTGGTAAGAGAAGCCGTGACTACACAGAGGGGTCCTTTTTGAATAGCTGAGGTCCACTTCTGACCTTATCACACTCTGTCACAGGGCAGTGTAAAGGGCATAGAGAGCTCTTTTTTTAAAAAACACATTGTCTGTTGAACAATGGGAAAAAGCCCCGGGGCAGGTAAGAGTCACTGTTGTTTCTCTCTGAAGTGTATTCAGCTTACATTGTTTGTAGAAGTGCTTATACCTCCTCTAATTTCTTTCCTGGGTGTTAAGTTCATTTCCTCCTATCCTTGTGCCCTGCCTCTCTTGCCAATGGAAAATCTCTTCCGTGAGGTGTAGGTGCTGCCCGGGTTGAGTTACCTTGGAGGATTTGATGTCACTGAGCAAATGTTATATTAAAGAAAACAATATTTATTTTTGTTTTTCTTTATCTGAAGTACAAAGACCATCTGGTGCATATCTAGAAACACCTAAGTGGTTAATTGCATGTTAAATTCCTTTCCTCTTTGGCTACATAAACAACTGAGAAAATATTTACCTTCTCTGTCATGCTGGATTTATTTATGACTTTGTAACTAAAACACAGAAGTGTTATAAATTGAAACTTTAATCTCACGATTGACTCATTTTGTAAAAATTTATATGGTTTCAGTGTGTGGGACAGCTGCAACTCTACATCTCACCAGTTTCAAACATGAAGAAATCATGTGACTGCCAGGTTGTTTTTATGATACAGTCCTTTGAGCCAAGTCACGGCTTTCCTTTCTGTCTTGGTTTTCATGAGTAGTATTGCACTTGGCGGCGGGGGGCTGCAATTTGACATGGGCTGGATATAAGGAACTGAAAATCCAGGGTACTAGAAGTTGTTCTTTACCAAGTATGTGCTTGTGCTTCCGCTGATACACATGTGTCTTTTACATTTAGGTTGTTTACACCGCATGGAGCTTTTTTCTCTTGAATACCTGAGGTCAGTCGCGTTCTCATCCGTGAGGAGCGTGAGCGGGCTGCAAGGTCTCACTGAGTCGTGGCAGTGCTGGGTACACAGAGGGAACGTGTGGTGCCTGGTCGCCTCTGTGCCTGAGCACAAGCGGGGCCTCAAAGTGCAGGCAACTCCGACTAGCAGCAAGGTTCCAGCTGAGTGTTAATTTTAAACTTTCATTGCAGTCTGAGTCACGTATATACACAGTTAAAAATAAGTGTGAAGGGGTTTATAGCGTCAAGCTGGCCTCCTACTCTGCAGGAATCCTCCTGGCCTCGATTCTTTTTCCTGAAGGGAGCCTGGGTCACTGTCACACTCTCATATAAAAGCAGCATTGCTTCCAGTTACCGTTCTCATTAACTTCCTTCCTTTCCCTCTCCCCCGCCTCTTCTCTGAGGTGGGCCGACTCTAAGCTGGGCAGTGGCAGTTGTCCCCACCTGAGCAGGGCCGCAGAGAACATTGTCAGCCGTCTCCCCTGAGTGCGGATGTGACCGTGATGGCCAGCCTCTGACGCCGTGCTCCTGTTGCTCAGAAGCGAAGGCCAAAGCTTCTGTCTGCCTGCAAGCTCTGTGTGGTCTGGCGACCCCAGCCCCGTCCAGCTGGGCACACCTGCTTCCTTGGCACCCCCTTGTTGTCACTTGTGCCCCCTGCCTGGAGAGCTCTCACTAGTGTCACTTCTCCAGACCCAGCCAGGCCCTCTGCTACGCCACCCCCAGCCCTGGCCCTTCCCTCCACGTCAGCTGTCTTTCTTCCTGGAGTGAAATCACATGGCAGCGAGGCCTGTTTCTTAATTGTTCATTATTTTTCCAGCACCTCAAACAACTGCTCATCATGGTGGGTGCCCAATAAACCTTTATCATTTTTTCCTTAACCATGTTATTGAGGCACAGCTTACTTAAGTACACCACTCCTAACACACAGCCCATGAATCTCAGTGAATGCGTTACTGGTGTGGTCAGCACCCAGATCAGGATTCACAGTGCTTGCAATAGCTCAGAGGCCCACGCGTCCGCATCTCAGTCAGTGTGCTTTCCCCACAAGGCACCCCTGGTTTTGCCTATTCGGAACTTTGTGTAAGTGGTACTGTACAGCCCATGTATGTCTTCTGTGTCTGGCGTGTTTCATACAAATTTATGTCTGTGAGATCCATCTGTCTCATGGCATGTTTCAACAATCTGTTCTTTTTCATCGCTTTGTAGCATTCCATTTCTAGTATGCCACATTCTGTTTGTTCTAGCATTGGGAGTCATTTGAAGTATTTATAGTTTTAGATTGTTATGAGTGAAGTTCTGTAAATACTCTTGTATATGCCATTGGGCAGACATAGCATCCATTTCTGTTAATACTTCAGTGTAGCTAGTGATTGACAAACAGTGTTTCAAAATGTTTATACTGAGCGAAGTCCCAGCCAGCAACGCTTGGATGAACTGTTTGCTTCACATCCTCTTCGCTACCTGGTATTGTGGGGGTCTTTTAATTCCAGCCGTTTCGGAGCATAGAGCCTTGTCTCGTTGTGATGTTAATGTGTTTTTCTCATGACTAATGATTTGGGCACATCGTGGTATATATAGGGCCCTCGAATGTGCTCTTTATGTGGGACTCTAATGGGTCGTCTGGATGAAACAAGACCCATTGAGGGCTTTCAGACAGAGGACTGAGAGGCCACGTGTGGGATGGAAAGGGAAAGGGTGAGCTGAGGTGTGAGGGTCTTGAGCTGAGCAGCCTGAAGATGGCGCTGCCCATTAGATGGAAGTGGGGGATATCGAGCCATGAGAAAATCAGTTTTGGAAATACTACATCTGAAACATTAGACAAACAAAAGAAGATACCACTTAGGTGGTTGTAGGAGCCACTGTGCTTGCAGTACCAAACTGGGAGGACTCTGCGCACTGACTGTATCTAAGCCAGAGAAATGGATGAGAGCTTCCCTGGGGCTGAGCATAGAGAAGATACGCTGTGAGGCCTGCCACTCCTAGTGGGCTGGAAAGTGAGGAGGAACCAATGGAGCGATAGGGAGAAGACCGTGTTAAGAGAAGGTGGTGTCCTAGAAACCAGCTGCAGAAAGTGTCTCAGGGATGAGTGAGTCAGTGATTGTTTCAGGACCTTCAGGTCAAGTGAGCTAAGGCCTGAGAATTAGGAAAGTCGCTGGTGACTTGCATAGGAGCAATTCCTTATCCAGGTGGAGTGCTGGGACAAAGCCTGCACGAGTGTGTTTCAAGAGAAATTGGAGACTGAACATAGGCAGCTTTTGTTTTTTCCCACAAAAGAAAGAAATTGGACTTGGAGGAGATGGTGGAATGAAGAGTTTTGCTTTTTCATTTGATGAATTTCATTTGATTAGCAAGGAGAAAAGACATGTACAGGCTAATAGGAAGCTCTGTTAAGACCAAGCTTTGTTGATGCAGAAGAGAGAGGGAGTCACTGGAGTATAGGAGAAGGTCTTCTGTGGGCATGAAAGGCCAGCCGCGACTGGGGGCACAGGTGGCCGTCTCTAGGACGGGGGCCGGGGTGTAGGCAGTGTGTGGATGTGGGTGTGGAGGTCCATACTGGAGCTTCACACGGTGGCGCAGGAAGTGGCACCAGGCGAGCGTGCAGGTGAATGGCAGTGCTGGCAGTAGAGGAGTGCGGAGCACGGCTCAGGTAGCCACACAGTTGGGCAGAGATGGGAGGGGTGGAGGTACAGAATTACGGACAGCAGAAAAGCCCTGCTTGGCGTGGTGCTGCTGATTTGAAAGGAGAGGCATAGGAATGGTTACTACCGTTCTTAGCCATGTTCAGTGGGTAGGTACAGTGCTGAGCTTTAACTGGGGTTTTGCTTTTGTGAAAAGAGCATGATAATACATGGGAGAGTTATGTGAAGGGCTGTGGGATTTCACTGGGTGCAGAAGGCAGGGAATGCACAAGGAAGCCAAGGCAGAAGGAACTTTGGTCGTGGATTCTGAAGTCCTGCAGGTGCTTGAGGTAAGATACTAAAGAGGTGGCTGAAAAGATGGAGTGTATGGTTAAGGAAAGGAGTGCTTGAAGTTGCTATCACAGAAGGGTTTCATGTGTGGTATTGGTGAGGTCTAGGCTGTAACTTTGGGAATCAGAGACTGAGTCAGGGCCAAGGATAGCACCAAGGAGGGAGGGCAGGCTGCTTGTTACAGTTTAGATTGGGAATGTCCCCCAGGAGCCTCATCTGTTCAGAGGTGAATGGACCATGGAGTGCTGTATCTAAGTGTGATGTTAGCAGGTGAGGGCTAGACGGAAGAGACAAGTTTCTGGGGGAGTGACCTGGAAGAGCATATTTCTCTCCCCAGCTCATCCCTTCTCTCTGTCTCTGTCTCTGTCTCTAAGAAGCAGAGAGAGAAACATGAACTGCTATCCATGACGTGAACAGCTTTCCTCTGTGGCAGACTGTCCCACTGTGCTATTTGAGCAGCTAACCATGGACTGAAACTTGTGAACTGTGAACCAAAATAAACCTGTCCTTTAAGCTGTGAATTTCTGGCATTGTGTGCCAGCAACAAGAAGAGTGACTAAGAGCTGGGGCCTGGGACTGGGTATTGTACTTTAACGGTTACCTGACTGTGATTTAGAAGCCTTTGAAACTGGCTTTCAGGGGGAGTTTGGAAAGTTTTGCAGGTGTCAGCAGAATTCCTAGAATGCTGTAAGCTGAACTTGGTGGGACATTCTGGTTGGATCTCAGAAGACCAGTATGTGGATAAAAAGGTAGATGGTATAGACCAGACTCTCACAATTTCAGTTGCAAACACGGACTCCATTGGCAGTTAGATTTGAAACCATGTGTGTTAGGCTCTGGTAGAAAATTTGTCTTCACTTTTGCATGCCCTGGGACTTTGCAGGAGACCAAGATTAAGGACGGTGGATTCACTAATCTGGCAGAGGAAATTTTAAGGCAACGTGGTGTAGACAATGTTGGTGGCTTTTAGCCCTATCTACTGTGAGAGTGAGGACCAAAAAGCAGAGCTGAATAATTTGAAAAATGTTGCTAGTGGCCAGAAAGAAAGCAGCTGTAATACCAGGGCCTGTAAAGTTGGAGCACAAAAGAGCATGGTTACTAAAAAGATCAGCATTAAAAAGATGGCAAGTACTTTGCATCAGGACAATAAGAAAGAAGCCTTGAGCACATCAGCAAGACACCATTCTTCTCAGGCTCAAGGGTGTAAAAGTAGAAGACTCCTTTAAGAAGAGAGCCCCAAGGTACCATGCTAGAGAAGGGCTGGCTACAGAATTGGTTTACTGGTCTTTCATTCACAGTGCTTTGCCATCCAGATACTTAGAGGCCTCTGCAGCTATGATTCAAGGGGCCCTGGCTATTCCTTGAGTTTCCAGCAGGCCCTGGCATCACCTATATGGTGCTGGTTTTTCAGGTATACAGAATGCAAGAGTTGTGGAGTCAGGGACACTTCCGTCAAGACTTCAGAGGGCCTCGGAGGTCAGGCAATGTGCCCCAAGATGACAATGTTTAAAGCTGTGAGAGTGAAGCCAAAAGTTCTTGTAGATTCCAGGAATCTAGAGAACCAGGAGTGTGGAATGTCTGTGAGGAAAACTGCAGACAGTGGGCAAAGCTACCCCAAGAAAGAGGCCATGAGGGCTGCAACCAGCAGTGCCATAGTGGCATAACTGCCGACGCCCTTGGAGTGCAATTCTCACCCCCATTTCCTCTGGATGACACACATAATACTGCAGGATTTAATGTTTGCCTTACTGTGTTTCAGTCTTGTGTTTGTCTTGGTCCTTTGTTATTCTGTTCCTCCCTGTTGGAATGAAAATATTTGCCCTGTGCCATTGTATGTCGGCAATATTTAACTTTCTTTTTGATTTTTTACAGGGGCTCACAGCTAAAGGTTTGCCTTGAGTCTCACAGGAGACTTTGGAACGTATACTTTTCAGCAGTGCTGGAGCTTAAAACTTCGGTGACTCTTAGAGATACACTAAATGCATTTTGCATAAAGAGATGCATTTGAATCTTTTGGAGGGTACGGGTGGAATGTTATGATTTAGATTGAGAATGTTCCTCAGAAACCTCCTGTATTCAGAGGTGGGGCTTTTGGGATATGTGGGAAGTAGAATTCTCAGTGGAGATCCAAGTTTCTATTAGAACAAAAAATTGAAGGAAGCATTTAAAGAGGGCAGATGGAACTATAGGAGATTTGGCTGATGACTGAGTTTCAGAAGCTTAGTAGAAGGCAAAAGAGGAAAAAGAAGTCAGGAAGTGGGATGTTGAGCACTGCTGGAGACTAGTGCTTCCTTGCGTCGCTCATGTCAGCAGGGTGGATAGTCTCAGGGTCAGATTTGTCTCGAAGTTGTGAGTAGTGGGTGTGGGGGAAAACCTTGGCAAAGCACCTTGAGCTCCTTCCCTTAACTGACATTGGAAGCAGAGGCTGCTGGAGAGTTAGTCTTGTTCAGAGTGCTTAGGCATGAGGTGAGACAAGCTCAGGACCCACCATACTCCAGAATAGCATCAGAAAGGAGGGAACTGAAAGTAAGAGTTGATTTGCATAGTTTGTAGAAGAGAAGCACAGTATTTCTGTGTCTTACTGTGTTCCCGGTACTCTGTGTCATGGCAGAGGCATTACAATTTTGTGCTGAAGCTAAGTAGCTGTCCAAACTTTGGAGCTGTGTGATAGAGAAGGAATGTGGTAAGAATTAAGTTTGTTACCTGAGGAGTCACAAGCAGTGTTGGTGTATATGGCCTGCCATTTGGACTGGACTTCTCCCAGTTATGCTAGTTACTATTGCAAAATACATTCCAGATGGACTGAACACTTATGTGGAAAAATTAAGCCTTAAAATGGCTTAAAATTCATAGGCAAGCCAGTTTGTTATAATCTTTATGGGAAATGGTTGACATTGTTGCCGCTTAAAGACCCCATACAAGTAAAACAATAACAATAGAAGAATGAAAAAATATTTTTAAATGTCTGAGCATTCTCTCATAGGACAGTGGACAGAGAATATCAAAAAGTCATTCCCAAAATGAAAACAGAAGTGATTTTTTTCTTAGCACTCAAATATACAAGTGGAAATAACAGCGAAATGACACACACACTTATCAAGTTAATAAATATTTTATAAAAAGATAACAAGAAGTTGTTACCCCAAAGATAGATGTTTTTGTATTTATTCACAGGAGGATAAATAGTTGGCAAGGACAGTCAGGAACCTGAAGAGCTTATGTAAGCTAATAATGTGACTTTTGGGGATTTATTATAAAAAAGTAAATAGAAATTAAATAAAGCTTTATACTTGATGATTACCACATGCAGAAAACACTGGAAAGAGTCCACCTTCAAGGAATGTCGGGTCACCTGTGCTGTGCCATGAGGTCCACTCGGTAACAGTCCAGCTCACCTGTCCTTGGCTTGTCATCCCCCACAGTTGTGGCTGCGTGACTCGGTCTGACCAGAGAATGTGAATGGAAAAGCTGTGTAGCATGGCCGGGCAGCGGCTCTAAGAGCTGATGTGTTGACCATGACTCCTCCTTGGCCACAGACACTCTGGGTGGCAGTGGTGCTGGTGGCACAGATGCCTAAATGCTGCCTGAAATGGGCAGGTTGTGCACTCAAGGAGCAAGCAGAGTCAGGGTTCATGTTACTGCGTTGTACCTTGGCATAGCCTTACTAATAGCCATGTGACCTAAGAATATGAGGCCATTAATGCTCACTAAGACTTCCTAAAGTAAACTTGGTGAAAAATGTATGTAAAGTTATAAAGTGATTTTTTAAAAAAGCAGACTGAGGAAAACATTAAACTATTAAGGCTTATCACATGGTCATGGATTAAGGATGTTTCGTTTTTAGAAAATATTTTCCTAATGTTCCAGTTGTTTAATGAACACAACATGTCCTTGTGAAGTCTAAAGGAGGGATGTACCCACACACCCTCCTGAATTGGTGCCCAGTGACATGGGCATTCAGGTCTCTGTGCCACAAAAAAGTACAGCTCATCAAGAGAATAGTGGCCTCGTGGCCCTTTTTATATCTAAACAGCCTCTGGAACAAAGGATCAGGACCAAACTTCCATTCAGTGTAGAGTGGAAATTCCCCCTCTCCCAGGTTTTTATTGTGGATATAAAATCCACCTCCTAGAGCTTAACTACTTTGTCTCTTCTGCAAGAGTTCTTGCAGGCTGAGAATGCTAGCTCTCTTGCCTCAGGAAAGCTATATCCTGAGAGAGAGGTCCTTTGAGGTGGTAATTGGACTCTTTATACCACCTAGCAATTACTCATCAGAAACCACCGTGCTAGAGTGTAGTGGTAGAGAACATTACAGAAGGGTAAAGTGCATTTCTTGGCTGGATGGAATATGCATACTTTAGGAAACAAAAATAAATGAAGTCCTGACCTCCTGTGTTGTATTAGGAGGGAGGCTGCCTGCAGGGAGCTTAGGTTTGGGGATGGAGATCTCAGGAAGACGTTAGTGCCCTTCCTGCAGAGAGACCTCTGGAGACTTCTGGGAAGATGGCAACCGGGTAAGCAGCAGAGAAAGATCCTCCTGGAGGATTGCCACTCAGATACTGGAATATAGCAACATGAGAAAGACAGCAAGGAGAGAAATGTGTACCCTGAATGCAAGAAGGATCTGAAATGAGAATTGAAGCCCTCAGAAAGAGCAAACAAGACCTCTCCTGGAGGAAAGGCTCAGAGGGCTGCTATGGTGCAGTTGGCGGAAGAGGAGGCGGAGAAGGAGGGAGTCACTGCTTCAAACACACCCTCGGCCCACTCCCTCATTCTGGCACTCATAGCTTCAGTTTCAGAGGCCTGTGCTCACAGGAGTCTCCCGACTCGGCCAGGGGAGAGCGGAGTTCCAAGAGCTGGTCCAGGACCAGAGAGGAGAAAGTGCAGCCAGGAAAAGAGGCAACAGCGGTTGGCAGGTGTTGCCGAACCCAGTGTGAGGATGAGAAGTTACAACAGCCACTAAAACAGAATCCCCACTCTGCAGTAAACTTTCTAATCAGCGCTCAGAGGTAAGGCAGAGTCAAAGCAACCAGTACATAGCCCCACCACACCCAGCTCTACACCTGCCCCGAGGCTGTGGCCTTCTACCTCTCCACTGTGTGAGCAGCTACCAGCAGAGATCAGCAGAGAGCAGTGGCAGTGACCTCAGGGCCACAGCAATTCCCAGGGATCCAGCCAGAGAACAAACGGGAACTGGAGCACAACAGTAAGAGAGAGCTGCAGATGGAGGTGGACCACACTGCCTCACACCCTTCTCACTCCACTACCAAGCAGGAAGCACAAGCTGAGTTACTGGGCTTCAGCTCCCACCCTGAACTCCCTGTCTGAGTACCTTGAGTCTTGGGGCCTGAGCACTCAACATATGACCCTGACAGCAACGGGCTGAGTCCATGGACTTCAAGACTCAAACTACTAATACGAGCACCAAGAGGGTCTTCATACTCCTTGCATATATGAACCTTGTATGAACCCATAGTGACAAATTACATGAAAATCAGCAATCCTGGAGTCCAAGGGACAACAACATACTCTACACAGCAGACTGGAGAAAATCCTCCAATTCTCTTCTACAGCTAAAAACTAAACTTAGTACACACCCTGGACTACCACAGTGAGCATGGGTTGGGGAGACTTCACGCTCTTGTGCCCAGCATCGTAAGTGTGCCCAATGCCCAGCTGCAAGAGGGGGGGAACAGCAACACTGGAGATTGAGAGGTGGGAGGAGGTGAAGACCTGGAACTAGGGTGCAGACCCAGTACTCTAGCTGGGTGGGGACAGCCTCCAAAGAGTCATAGGTGGCCTGTAGGGAGACACTAGTGCCCTATGAGGGGACCACGGGGGCCTTGACAGGGAGCTCAGTAGCCTGAGTGGGGAGGAGGCTTCCTCCAGGCTACATGAGAACCCTGAAGACCTGGACTGGGCCTCCGGCAGCACAGCAACAGGGCAGAGCCCATTGGTCCGTGGGGGTGACCCTGAGGACTTGACCGGGCCTCTGGATGTGCTGTATTGAGGTGAAACCTGGTGGTTCACTGGGTAACCCCAATTCGACTGGACCCCTGATGGCCTTGAGGGTTTGTCAATAGGGGCTTGACCATAGTGAACCTGGTTTCCTGCCTATCTGCTGTCTTTGAGCAATAGTGCTTTTCTACCTCCTGCCATAGCAATTTGTGTACACCCATATTTGTTACAGCATGATTTGAAGCAGCCATGTCTCTTCCCAATGTGAGAGCCTGAGGGAGTAAATAAACCCAAAAGTACAGTTATTATCAGAGGGAAGATGACTGATTGGGTGGTAGAACAATGGAGATGAGGGTAGAGAAAATTGATTAATCGAACAGGACATCATCTGTATAACTGAGTAACAAATGTGAAGATAACATTATGTAATACAGCACCCAGTGTTAATTCCCTACTATCTTCTGTATAATTTGGTATTTCCTTTATTGTTTTTGTGTTAACTAATGCGAACATAACATGTAATACAGCATCCAGTGCTAATTCCCTACTATCTTCTCTATAATTTTATATTTCCTGTATTGTTTTTGTGTTATTCTGGTTTATATGTCTCCATTCTTTTGTCTTTAAAATTAATAAAAGAAAAAAGAGAGAGAGACCTCTGCACTATGCACCAGCCACAGTGCACTGCCACTTGTGCAGAGTGGACACTGCACTTCACACTCTTCTACAGGCTTTCAACCCCTGGGTGTCTCGCGCTTCTGCTTGGTAAGTAGGATACATGCTCACACTCCTTCCCCATGATCAGGAACCTTGTCCTAGAGTGTTATTTTTTCAGCTTCAACTCTGACTCAAAAGTTTTGTGCCCATTTTCAGTGTTACAGAAGGGCTGTGTACTTGATTAATCTAGTCTGCAGATACATTGTTAAGAGTGGTTCTGCGTGGCTGACCGGTAGGCAAGGTTAATACCCAACATACACAGCAGTTGTAGTCCACATTATTTTCCCTTGACAACCCTAAGTATGATTTTACTTTTTGTCAATATTATAACTTGTTTTTGCTTGCAATTCTTTTATTGCTAGGTAAAATCAACATCTTTTCCTATATTTTTCCCCGTCTTTTTAGCTGAAGGAGGGAGCCAAAAGTGTCTGTTTTTGTCAGTGTTATGGTTGATACATTGTGTCAACTTGGGGAGTCTAGAGGTTTGGCTGAGTGATTGCGCAGGAAGCCCGGTGCTTACTTTGTACACATCCTGAGCCTGTGGAAGAGGAGGGCATGGAGACTGTGTGAGAGCTACTTGCCCCCTGGGTAAGGGTAGGTGGTTTACAATGTAAGGGAGGTAGAAAGAGACTGCATACCCCCATTTCCCCCTTTGGTTGGTTGTTTTTGCTGTGTTCTACCGCTATGAACGTTTGCCCTGTGCCATGTGCTGCTCTGCCTCTGAGCCAGCCACGTATGGACTGAAACCTCCACAAACTGTAAGCTAAATAAACCTTTCCTTCCTTCATTTTGGGCATTGGGTATTTTGTCTCAGCAATGAGAAAAGAGTAACCAAGGCAGTTGGTTTCCCATATTTATGTTGATTTACTTTTGCTATTGATTTTATAGATACAGTATATTAATTATTTATCCTTGCCATAAATACTTCCTGTTTTGTTGTTTATCTGTCAACTCCTTGTTTTTTTTTAAATTTAAAAGATTATTTTTGTTGATTTGTTTGTATGTTGCTGGTTTTAGTTAAAAGTATCATTGTTCTATCATGCTTATAAGAAAACTTCATAACCCAAGACTATTTAAATTTCTGCCCATATTTCCTTCAGTACTTTCATGACTTTATAGTTTCCCTTTTAAGTTGTTTAACAATTTTGGGGTAAGGTAGGAGATTGGAACCAACTTTAGTTTCTCTAATTGGTTTTTGAATAACTTGTTTTTCCCCTATAGATTTCAAAAATCTTTGTTAGATGATGAGTTCTTGTCTTCAGATTTGTTTCCTTTCTGAGTTTGCCATTTAAGAAGTTCTTAGCCAGGTGGTGTTATCATGTGTGGATTTGTGCTAATGGTTTGTTTTGTTAATGGTTGGTTGGTTAATGGGCCTTTGGACCACTATGCCATTTACCTGCTTATTATACCTTCCACACTGCCATACGTTTATCCTGTCCTTAGAAGCCCTTGTTAAGTGTATCCTTGGCCCCTTTTGTTTAGCTCACTGTCACTGATATGTAAGAGTTACTTGTGCTAGTTTGTAATTCTGTGGCTGGCAATTTTAATTGAAACAATTCTTGCTACCTAGTGACCAGATTTTAGGGGATTTTCTAAGTGTAGATCTCTCCAAACATTTATAAATAATCCTTTTGGTACCTTTCTAATGTTTATTTTTTCATTTGTCTTTGACTGGTTCAGTGGCTTGAACTTTTAAAATAATGCTAAATAATAATGGAAAGGTGAGCATTCTTGTCTTTCTTATGGTTTGAATGGGATGTTTTGTTTTGACCTGTGATTTGGAAGAGGGGTACTTGTGTATACGTATTTGAGAGAAGAAAGCACTGCAGGCAAATGGCCTGGTGGCGCACACCTGTGATCCCAGCACTCAGGGACTGAGGCAGGAGGGTCTCTCTGAGTTTGAGGTCAGCCTGGGCTACAAAGTGAGTTAAAGGCCAGACTGCATTACAGAGTGAGACCCTGTCTTAGAAAACAACAACAATAAGAAATCATTGCAAATAAAGGATCGTGTGTTCGCATTCCAGAGAGAGGAGCTGGAAGGCTGCGAGGGGACAGCTGTGTGCAGTGAAGCTGTGTGTGGGGAGCTGCAGAAGAGCAGAGCAGAGGGGGCGCCCTGGGGAGGGAGCTTAACGAGGCACCCTAGTAGCAGAGGGGTACCCGGAGTGGAGAGCTCTTAGACCGACATGGCCTCAGTCACGTCTCAGGCATCAGACCTTCCCCTGGAAGAGGGCGGTGTCTTACCCGTCGAGCATCGGTGAGGAGTAGGTGAAGTGCTGTGTGTGTCAGAAGCATGGCACAGCAGACAGCACACAAATGCCAGGTGTTGTACTGGTGGAATAGCTAATGATGAAGCGATGGAGGGGGGTAATTTCATCAGCTGTACGTAAGACGAGTTAAAGCAGGAAAAGCTAAAATAGACCGAAACCAATGAACTGAAATCTAGACATTAGAAAAACCTAGAATTTCAGAAAAACAGACTGAAATCTGTGCCACAGCATGCCTCTGTTAGTGACTTCAGGACGATCTCTGCTCTGCCCGGGCAACTTTGCCAGGCCACCAACACTCCGCAGAGCAGCATACAGCTGGCTGCCTGTACGGCAGATTGTGCCCCCTGCAGGCTCCCCTGACCGCATGTTTCACTGATGGAATGGGGTGGCTAGCCTGGGTGCCCGGGCGCACCTCGGTTTGCACGGTGCGAGGCCTCAACTTACTGCTTTCTGTAATACACATCATCTTCAGATCCCTAACTCAGAGTAACGCAATCACTCTTTGCACATGTGTATGTTTTTCTGTGTCTCCGGGAAGCTTTGAAACACTTGCTGATTTATGGAGAGTGAGAAGGGAACCAAGCTTTCTCAGAACATTTAGAAAAACTCAGACACTTAAAAGCCAAAATCAAACAGTATTTGAGATGATTTATACAACTGCAGCAATAACTTTTTTCCACTTAAGCCAAAGTACAGTCTAAACAACTCTCTCACACCACTAAGCCCTCTAAATGGAAGTAATAGATGTCTATAAATCAAATGATAGTTTATATATTTATTTCATAAGCATTTTTTCTAGCTCATTTTCCCTCTTAAAAACTTGGTATATTCTCTAAAAAGCTGAACCAGTCCTGTATTGAATTAAAGTGAAGAGGGGAAAAAAAAAGGAAGAGGTTTTGGAGAATAATATGCTGCTCCAGTATAATTCTGAGAAATACTGTACCGGGTGGAAGTAGACCAGTACTAGGTGCTGCCGAGCTGGCCTGTTTGAAAGAAAGGAATTTAGCTGGAAGCTGGCTTGTCTCCTTAGGGAGAAGCAGTCACTGGGGCAGTAATCTGAAACCAGCCTTTTGGCACAGTTTTAGGAATCCTCAAAGCACTTCCATCAGAATTATTTTCTAGTAACTTCTTTCCTGAAATAGTTTAATACAATAAGTTTAAAAAATATTTCCCATATTCCTTTTACCTAGCTTCCCCGGTGATGATATCCTGTGTAAGCACAGTGTGCTGTCAAATCCAGCCCTTGAATCTTGGTATAATACTGTTAACTCCGTAGTCTGAGTTTTATGTGCTGTACTTGTTTATTGTGATTGTTTTTGAAATGTACTTTCTTTTATTTCCAGGGATTGTGTATCAGCATGGGTAGTGAAAAGTGACATAGAAATTTAACCTGCGACCTGCAACTCCTCTTTCTCTGTTTAGAGGGGCACCAGATTTCATGTACCTGAAGACAGGAGCTATAGAAAGGGGATTGCAGAGTCCTGACGTTACTGAGAATCTGCAGCCTGATCACAGGGCTGGAAAAACAAACGACCACCATGTAGTACCTGTAGGGAGCCGCAGAGGCTGGCCCACCCCAGGTCTCCTCACCCGCTGGGTAGGAGGAGCGTGTGCTGTATGAGCGCTCAGTAGGAGGAGCATGTGCTGTGTGAGCGCTCATGTTAAGCTTTTTGGCTACTGTTTTATTTTTGGACTCTTTCTAGTGTAGTGGCACAGATTTTTCTTTCTGTTTTTGAATTGGTACTCAATGGCATTTAAGCATTTTGACCAAACCCACAGTAAGAAATGCATTTCACGTCGTGATCAGATCTGTTATGCAGATGCATGTATGTACATGTAAGTGTGTATGTATGTGGATGGCTGTGGTGAGAGGCGGAAACGAGCACCACGGAAGTGACCCTGTGTGTGGGGGTACCACAGTGTTTTCTCTCCGTTTCCTAATGCTTGCGAAGGCATTCTGTATTGATTGTACAAACCGCTAGAGTATAATGACCCAGTTTGAAAAAGTCCATGTTAACCTGTCATGTACCATGGTTTTGCTTCTTTCTTGAATCAGTGATAAAATTTTTTCATATAGAGTTTTTTTTTTTTGGCGGTACTGGGGATCGAACTCAGGACCCTGCGCTTGCTAGGCAGGCGCTTATTCCACTGAGCTATATCCCCAGCCCCTAGAGATGTTTTAAAGCTAGAACCACAGCTGCTGCTTAATCCCAGCACTAGCATTTCTCCTCTTCGTGTTATTTCATTTGACAGACTCCTTTCAGCACAGAGGCATGTGTACCTCTTCAGTGGAAGTGATACCATGTGGGGCCACAAACGCTGTCACAGAAGGGAAGTGCTGAACTTTGCCTCTGGAGTCACATGACTGACATATGTGAGAAAGTGGCTAGAGAATATGTTAGTCCCAATTTGCTTGTCAGTGGGGAGTTTGGTGTGGCAGGAGGGGCTCTTGGGTGGGCTTGAAAATAAGACCAGGCTCAAAGCGTTGAGGCCCTTCTGTCCACTGAACGGGCTCCACGTGACGCAGAGGGGGAGGAGCAGCCTCGGAAGGCTGAGTGTGTAGGCAGAGCCCCGCCATGAGCGGGCGCAACCTTAGGGAAGCAGTATGGTTTTAATGTGGAGGGCGGGCTGCAGGGGAGAGCTAGAAAGCAGGAATAAAAAAGAATCTATCCAAGTGGCAGATCAAAACAAATATAAAAATACTGTGAATTTTACCTGTATACGTTAAAACATCAATTTTTTACTTGTGAAGCAACCCACTAGATAATTTTGATAATATTTTATTCTCCTGTCCCAGCAGCCCACAGCCTTTAAAATGTATTCTATGCGACATTTGGTTGTTTCACTCAGGAGGGCTGCAACGAGCCAAACCCACGCGGGAAGTTCCTCCCTGCCCTTGTTCCATTCTTCTTTGACTCTGTGTTCTGTTCTGAGTAAGTGCCTGGATTTTACCCTTCCATTCTTTTTGTTTTTTTGGTTAGATTCTGGTTTTGGTAGTTACATTTTTATTTCTAGTAGCTTCTTGTTATTTTCTTCCTTTTCCATAGCGTGTGCTATCAGTCAGTCAGTCTTAACTGTCCATTCACCCATCCATCTTTATATTTAATACAGATTAATGGGCTTCATTTGGCAGATTCATATGTCACATAATATACTCCGATCCTTTCAGCCCCATCATCCTCCCTGAGTTCACATCACAGTATCTTTTCTCGTTTAATTCATGTAACTTTCTGTCAGAAAATAATATATGTGCACACAGACCCTGGCCTAAAGGTGTTCCAGTCTAAAGAAACACTGGTAAGGTCGCAACCTGGGCCCTGATGTCGACTGACGGGACGAGGACTCTACTGTGATAACATGGTCAGGACTTGAGGGTTGACTGACATTAATCGAAGAGAAGAGAGAAGAATCAGTGCTGACCCACAGCCTACGGAGAGTATCTCGGAAAAGTCCACATTGACATACTAAGTGATAAAAGATTGAAAATTTTCCCTTAAGAATAAGACAACTGTGTCTGCTGTTGCTCCTTCTGTCAATAGTGTGATAGAGATTTTAGCCAGCGCTACTAAGCAAGAAAAAGAAATAAGCATTCATATTGGAAAGCAAGAAATAAAATTACCTTTTTGTATACATAAAATTATCTGTCTTGTGTACAGAAAATCTGGAGGAATACCCCACAAAAACTATTAGAATAAAAGCTTATCAGGGCTAAGATCAATGCAACAATCAATTATTTTTCTTTAAAGAAAAGAAAATTTAGAAACAGTTCTAATTTGAATAGCATCATACAAAATAAAATGCCTAGGCAGAAAAGCAAAAAGTTACAAAGCATCGTTGGAAGAAATCAAAGAAGACCTAAGCAAATGGGGATGTGTCTCATACTCGTGGACAGGAATCCAACATAATCGCCACTGTAGTATCAGCTACCTTTTCACAGTGGTAAATAATCTGATCATACAGTTCCATGTGGAGAGGAGAGGGACCGGAATAACCAGAACAGTCACAGAAAAGAGAAGCAGGGTTCACTCTCCAGTTTCAGCACTAATGCAGAGTTACAGTAATCAGGACTGTGTGGTGCTGCTACAGGGTAAATGTATGGAGTACAACCAGGGGTCTAGAAACCCATTCATTTACCATCATTTGAGTTTTGATAAGGGTGCTAAGACAGCTAAATAGGAGGAAAATTGTCCTTGAAAGAGTGGTGGAGGGCTGGGGAAGTAGCTTAGCGGCACAGCGCCTGCCTGGTGAACATGAGGCCCTGACTTCAATTTCCGGTACCAAAAAAAAATGATAAAAGTCCACATGCAAAAGACTCCTGAAATTTACTGAAAACAGATTAAAGAACTGAGTTTGTTCAGGTAAATATTTTTCACCTTGGATTAGGTGGTGGTTTCTTAGATGCAATACCATAAGCAACCAAAGAAACGAGGTAATTAGGACTCATTAAAATTTAAATTTTTTCACAAAATACAATATGAAAGCAAAGTGACAGTAGATAGTAGAGGAGAATATGTCTAATGAATGTTTAGTATCCAGGATATACAAGTATAAATAGCTCTAAATCAATTAAAAAAATAACTCAATTTAAAAATGAGAAAAATATTTGAGGTATTTCTCCAAGGACTCTCAAGAGAAGGCCAATAGCACATGAGAAGAGCTGACTGTCATTACTCAAGGATATACACGTGAAAACCACAGTGAGTTATTATTTTACTGTCACCGGGATAGACCCCAAAAACATAAAAACAAAAAAAGGGTGGATACAAACAAGTGTTGCTGTGGATGTGGAGAAATCAGAACCCTCAAACACTGCTGATGGGAACATCAAATGGTTCAGCGACTTTGGAAAACAGTCTTCAAAAAGTTAGTTACCAGGTGATCCAGCAATTGCACTTGTAGACGGGAGTGGGGTTCCACTTAGTAGAACTGAAAACACCCCAAATTCTGTATGTGAGTACTCATGGGAATGTCGTTCATGATGTCCAGAAAGTAGAAACAGTCCAAATATCCTTTAGTGCATGAACAGGTAAACAGAAGTGCTTGTGTCCATACAAAGAAATGTTGTTTATAAGTAGAAATAATCAAGTATTGACATGTACTACAGCATAGATGATCCTTATCCTTGTTGAGTGGTGAGAGAAGCCAGGCACACGGATCACACATTGTCTGATTCCATGTATATGAAATCTCCAGAACTAGTAAATCAGTAGAGAAAGAAAATAGACCAGTAGGTTTGGGAATGACTGATGCTAATGAATACAGGGTTCTTTTTGGTGTGATGAAAATGTTTTGGAATTGGTGGTGGTGGTAGTTACGGTCTTACGAATATACTCAGAATCACCGGATTGAATATACTTAAAGAGTGAACTATGTAATGTATGATTTTTATCTCAACTAAGATCCATGTTGACAAAACGTCTTAGAGCAGAGAAGGGTTGTATATGTCACACCTGATGGCCCCAGTTGAACCCCATGGCGGAGGAGACAGAAGTGCTGTAGAAGCTAGCGATCAGCTTACCACAAAGCATGTTCTGCTTCCTGTTAGGTGAGAATTCAACTTAAGTGTAGATGTAAAAGGAACTATGAGGCCATCAGCTCGTCTCCCTCTTAAGCGGTTCATCTGTCACTGTGGACCCTCTTGAAGATGATCCTTTAAACTTTGAAATCTAGGAGGTACCAAGAAAATCAAATATTTATCTATATGTAACATGTACAAAGTATTACAGCTTTGTAACATTATGCTAGTTGATACTATTTTATATGATTAGCTACAGTAATATTTCGGTGCTACTTTATGTGTGTACTAATTTAATAGTGCTGATTGTTTTTATCTAACTTTTTTTAAAATTCCAGTAACATAAAGTTTGGCTAATACCCAGGTTCTCCATGTTTCAACCACAGCTGTGACTGTCTGTCTGTCTGTCTTTCTTTCTCTCTCTCTCCCTGTTTCTCTGTTTCTCTCTTTGTAAAAAACTGCTACAAGCTGTTTCATCAGGAATCTTCAAAATCCTTCCGATGAGACGGTCGGGGAGGGTGGATGACATGTTGATGGAAAGCAGCCGTCCTAGTAACTTCAGCGGCTCAGTCGTGTATTTTATTGCTGTCATTATGCTGTACAAAATGCAGGCAGTAACACGACCTGTGGATGATATATTATCACAGGCCCTGGGCCGTATTTGAGAACATGCGGTTAATAAACTTCTGGAATGCCTTCATGAGATTACTGAGGGGCGGGGGAGGCGGCTATTAAGTACTCCTGGGGGGTGAAGCTGCTTTTTACCGTCTTTATTAACTGGGTTTCAGGAGCGCAGCCCTTGGTGAGATGGTTTCCTAGCTGTGCGTCTTAGCTTGTGTGCCTCTTGGGCAACGTAAAGGACAATTGATAGGATGCACTTGTTCTCGTGACTGGGGGGATCTTTCACCAGGAGAATCAGAAAACCAGTTTGGAAAGCGGCAGTTTTTCCAGCCAGGAACGTTGAGTGAACATCATCTGGGACTGCCAGGTGCAGGTTGCTGGGGAGGAGCTGGGACGAAGCCGTGGCAATCCAGATCCAGATGGTGTGCCCCCACAGGAGACCCTGTGACCGCAGAGCAACTCTGCCTGAGCTCCCCCCTACCCACCCCCCGAGTCCTAGGAGAGGCTTGTGAAAGGTCATCGGGGCGTTGTTTTAATTTTGATTTGTCACTTCAGAAACTTGGATGTGCGTTACACATGGATAGTTGATTGTTGTACCTATTCGTTGACATCTTTATCATTTCAGTGAATATTGAAACTAATTATAGAAAGAATTGTACTTACAAATGTAAACTGTGTGCAAAATTGCAGTAATTTGTATCTATTTTTATTTATTCCTTGTATCATCTTTCCTGCATTTGTTGAAGACAGTGCTAGTCAGGAGACAGGACGAATTGCATAGCGTCTTCCTGTGTGTAGCAGGGGAGCGGCCAGCACAGTGCAGGCTTCTTACTGCTGGCATTCAGCGCATCCAGCAGTCTGACAAGCTGGTTTTGACCTGGTGAGGACTTAGGGAGGGTGCGGATTCGGTGTTGGCCCTGCGGCCACACTGTGCTCATGAGGAGCTCCTTCGTCTCACAGTTGTCCCCCAGTAGACCATGTACCCATGAGTGTGCAGGGTCTTTGTTACCGAGTGCCCAGCATATTATGGATGTTTGATGAATTTTAGAAAGATGCATGATTTTTTCTGGTAATGAGGACTGAACCCAGGACCTTTGCATGGAGCCATATCCCCAGCATTTTTATTTTTTGAGACAGGGTCTTATAAAGTTGCCCTCTCTAGACTCGAACTTGAGATCTTCCTGCCTTAGTTCCTGGGATTCCAGGCGTTCATTCCCATGTCTGGCTGAGTTTTAAGTCTTTGCTTGTCTAATGCCTCTCAGTGAGAGGGAGGGACTGTGTGTATCTGATGGGAGTCCAGGAGAAGTTAGATCCCCCTTTGTACCTGGGATGGCACTTTGGAAGAATTAAGTTAGTGTGTCTCTCCCCCTCCTATCATCACCCACTGAAGTGGCTCCATGCGCTGGCTGGAGAGCTCATCAGGGTGGCACAGGGGTCTCTGGTGGAGGAGGTGGCTGTGAGGGTCAGGACTCCATCCATGCAGGGATGTGCAAGCCCTGGAGAGCACCAGCCAGGCACACAGTGGGAGCGCTCGCTCCAGCAGACCCCTGGGTGGGGACCACAATGGGCAGAGACCCAGGGACAAGTAGGCCTTGACTGCCTCAAACACAAGGCCGCTCTGTGCCCAGAGGACGGCAGTGAAACCAAACCTCCCAGCTGTGCCCAGGAGCAGTGTGTGCAAGCAATAAGCACGGTATTTTTTTTTTTTTTTTTTAGTGTGAGGGAAGGTTTCACTGCTAAAGTATGATTTGGGCAGACATTGACCAAAGGCAGATACTTCTGGGTGAAGCATGCCTGAGGCTAAGAGAAGTGCAGAGACAGACCTGTGGGCTCAGGAGCTTGCTTACTGGCTGTGTTTTCAGACCAGCAAGTTGTCCAAGGTGGCCGGAGCAGAGTGGGTGAGGGGAGAGGGGCAGGAGATGACCTCGGAACTGTGAGGGACCAAAGGAAGAAACCCCAATGTTCACCTTGTTTAAGGCAAGGAGTTGGTAGGCTTTCTCTGACATCAGGTTGTTCCATTTTTACTTGTCCTTTATGTCTTCTAAATTGGTCTTATGGGACAGGTACTCTGTCTACCAGAGGCCCGAGTAGGCGGAGGCCTTGGTTCTCCACCTCTGTGCCAGCCCCCTGCGGGGTAAGGACTGCCCACAGCCCTTGTCTCATCCCTCCCTCTCACCTGCTCCCTGCATACTGTGCACCCTGGGCGATGCACCTGCCTGTGGGCTTTCTTCCCATAGGGAAGTTGCTGTCCCTCCTGGATCACAATTTCTGTACTCCTCAGGATGTATGGGCAGAAAATCCCGTTGTCTACAAAGGGCAGTCACATGCTTTTCTGGTTTCCCCTTCATATTTTCGGTCACCCTACACAGATCCCCACCCTCTTTGCAGGAAGGTTCATGGTTGCATGAAGGCAGAGTATCGCCCTGTGTTTTGTACCCAGACCATGTCTCTGTGGTGTCCTTAGTGCTCAGCGCTGCCTGGTGGTGGCTTCGACACATAGGAGCTGTTCCTGCTCAGGTCCCCCTTGCTTTCCTGGGCACTGTCCTCCTGAGTCTGGAATTCTTCATTTCCTCATTTTCTGGTACTCGAGTGTGGTTTCTTGAGAGTGCAGGAGAAATCTGTCTTTCCTGACCTGTTACAGGCAACAGAAACAGCCACGTTAACAAGCGTTGATTAGGAAGGAAAAAGTCAAACATTTCTTGGGTCCAGTTCAGTGCTTGTTAATTGCTTTTCATTATCGCCATTAGCTAGATACAGCCTTTCCATGTTTCATCCGATAAAGGTATGTGGTGTCATAAAAAATACGTTGAATGTTTAAATTTTAAAAACCGTGTTGCAGTGAAGGCACATTGCCATTAACCCCTCTCCAAATGTTCTCCCTCATCTCAAACATACCATTCTTACCACTTTCTGAAGCAGTTCTGGAAATCCTCTTTTGTTAGTGTTGCACTGTTTTGGCTGTCTGAATGACTGAATTGATCTGTGGTCATTTTGACCTTGGGGGACAGACAGAAGTTGGATGGCGCAATCTGGTGAATAAGCTGGATGAGAACACACCATAACGTTTCTCCCAGATGCCCTTCTTCTGGACGGCACTCAGCAGCATTCAGCATGTATTCCTCACGTCTAAGACACCTATGGAAGAGCTGCTGCAGGAAGAGGCAGGAATGATGGGATGGGAATGTTCAAAGCAAGGGGAGGACTTTGAGGGGGCCTAGGGTTATAGTACCTTTTACTGTAATAATTTTTAATTGAAACATTCATATTTTGTTCACACCTTATATTTCCATTGAATCAGTTATGTTCTTGCTGCACTAATGAATTCGCTTCTGACAAGTACAAGCCTGTATTTTCAGGATTTTTGTTTTGCAGTGTTTTTTATTTATTTATAAATGAAACTTACAGCGCACTACAAAGACTTGGTGCACCAAAAGACTTACTTTTAGTGAGTATTTTATATATCGTTAACAGTATGCCTGCCATGTTACTAAAGGGAACAGTAGGTCAGGTTTTTAAGAAGGAATTTTTCTCATAGCATGGAGCTCATCTCCTTGAAATAGTCTATAATTCTGCCGTAAGCCTATACAATGCTTTCTAGTTGTCATGAGGGTATTATAGAATTCTCATACAGTGACACTTTAAAAAATGATTTAGATTTGTCTGAGAAGATTGTGTGTCTGATAAAAACATTTTTACATATTAGATGGTAGTATCAAACTTTTTTTACTATTACTTGTATAAGGAGTTTCTTTAGATCTATTTTCTGTGATTTTTGTTTTCTTTTGATTTGCTTTGTTTTGTTTTTGCAGTGCTGTGGATGGAATCCAGAACCTTGTGTAGACTGAGCAAGCGCTCGACGACTGGCCTACGTGCCCAGAACTTTGGAGTGTTTTAGCGAATATGGCAGAAATGAAGGCAAAAGTTATAGGTGTCTGATAGGAGCACAGGAATGTGGCGGTTTGTACTGGGGTTTAGTGATTGGAGAGAATTTGAGGTTGAGATGGTTGTGCAGCTGGGCTCCTCCTGCCTCACAGGCCAGGGGTGACTGGGAAGACTGATGAACAGGTGGGCTTGTGGCCTCTCAGCAGAATGCTTTTACTTTGGGGTCCAGGTAGTGATTGAAGTTTTTACATTTTTCCAGCAAATAAGAAGGTGTTAAGGTCGAGGAGGGCGAACAGCTTCTGTCAGAGAGGCCTGGTTGTACACATGACCTCCACTCAAAATCTGTTCTCGAGAGTTTGGTCACATAGCCAGCCTGGGCCTGGGGCAGTCTGGGCCCTGTGGTCTCTGCAGAGGAGCAAATACTGTGCTCAGACCTGTCAAGAAAAGGGTGCAGATTGGCTTCAAGAGGAAGGAGGGAATGCTTAGCAATCTCTGTCAGCAGCCTTGGGCTATTTTCAAATCTATATAAAATCCTAAAAGCAGTTCTTAATGTATCTCCCTCTGAAGGTTTTCCTGAGCACAGGGCATACCTTTAAGAAAAACAGGAATTCCTCCCATATTTTCAAGGGTTTATTTCTCTTATACTATTTCGGACCACAGCTCTGACCAAGAGGTAAGGAAACTAGTTTTCAGTTGCTGTGTAACCAATGACTACAAACATGGTGGTGTCAAAGCATACACATTGCCAGTGTTTGTGGGGCAGGAGTCTGCGTTCTTAGCTGCTTCCTCTGCTTTAGGGTCTCACCAGCTGGCAGTCAGTGTGTTCTGGGCTGTGGTCCCATCTGGGGGCTTGACTGTTTCTCCCAGGTTACTGACAGAACCCATTTCCTCATGGTTATAGAACCTAGGGGAGGCTTCTTCCACTGCCGTATTCTGTTGGTTGGGAGTGGGGAACAGATCCTGTCTATATGTGGAGGGAATTTCACCAGCATGACTGCCAGGAGGACAAATCATGGAAACCACCCACCAGTGTACCCACCGTAGTAGTGTATGTTTCACCTAGCATCACTTTACGTCCCACAGCAAGAATCCCTGTTTATTTGGTGCTGTTGTTTCACAGCTTTTGGTAAACTGTCAGTAGGTACTTTGTAGTAATTTGAAATACTAGAGGATGAATTCCTAGAAATACAGACAGACACACACACACACATAAACGCACGCACGCGCTGGGGAAGGAGGAACATGACAGTGACTTTCTCCCTCTGCTCTCCAGGTGGCAAACAGTTAAAAAAGCACTGGGCGCAGTGCCTCAGTGTCGTAAGAAATGCTCCACATGGATGTAGCACACGGAGACGGAGGCGTTAGTGCAGTCGTCAGTGCAGTCGTCTTGGCTGCCTCCCGTCTTCTGTTCTGGACCTGATCACAGCAGGTACACATGTGAGCAGTGGCCTTTGTGTGCTGCGTGTGTTGCCAGCCCAGCCTGGCACGGTCTCTGAGACCTGAAGGAGCCTGAGGTCGCATTCAAGGAAGCACAGCTCAGATTCTCTCCATGAGGGTCTTTGGCATGAAGGTCTCATGCCAAAGTTAGCCTCAAAAGGCTTACACCTATCAAGTAAGACAGCCAAAGAACTGGCTTTTTTTTTTAAGCATTAATAGTTGGAGATCCAGTATGTTTTTAGCACTGTACAATCCTCTTCCTGTGATACTGTTGTAACTCCTGAGCTCCTCGTCTGGGTCAGATGTCTGTATTTGTCCTAACATTGAGCATTACTGGGGGAAAGTCCCATAGTGTCTGTCCATCCACCCGTCTGTCTAGGCAGGTGCCCAGCAGAGCGCTATTGAATTCATGCCAGACTCCAGCAGATACCATGCTGTGTCTAAACCTGTACATAGCATGTGGCCCGTGGCTTTCAGAAAACTGCAGTTCGGAATGAGCCACACCAAGGGAGCAGTGGGTAACGTTCCTGTTCTCATGCAGTTTGTAGTGCTCCTGTGGTAAGGCTGCATCACCATACATTTTAAGGCAAATGCATTTACACACTTCTCAGTGGAGGTGAAGAGACCGTGCACTGTAAAACAGAAATGGCTCGTCCCAGCATTCAGCACTGGGGGCACGGCTCATGAGTGCTTCTTCTGTTGGAAAGGGAAGTCAGTGAGTAAACAACGTGCTGCCTTCCCATTCTGGGAAGATGGTGGAGTTAGAGAAGGTGATAGGCAGACGACCCTCCGAGGGCCTCCTGTTCTCTGAGTTCTAACGCAGGAAACAGAACCCCCAGGGCACCTAACACTTCTCCACCTGCATTTGCTCTGGCTTTCATATAGGGTTCCTGAGATTATCTAACCCAACACAGGTTTGAACATCCGCGCTTTAGCCCAGTGTGGCAGCGCTGGCCTGGATTCCCAGCCCCCTGGGAGGCTGAGGCAGAAGGATCACAAGTTTGAGTTCAGCCTGGGCAACTTAGCAACTTAGCAAGATCGTGTCTCAAAATACAAAAAGATTGGAAGGGGCTGAAATATAGCTCAGTGGAATAAGCGCTTGCCTGGCAAACGCAAGGTCCTGAGTTTGATCCGAGATGCCACCAAAAAAAAAAAAGAATAAATAAATAAAAATAAAAAAGGATGGGAGGTCTAGCACAGTGTAGAAGCCAAGGATTTAGTCATCAGTCCTTAAAAAGAAAAGCGAAGCTGTGCTTTGGGACAGTGTTAGGATTTGATAGTCTATAGCTTTAGATACAGTATAAGGGAAATTGCAAAGGCATTTGCATTTTTTTTGTTTGTTTTTGGGTTTTTGGGGGGTTTTTGGTCTTTTTGAGACAGGGTCTCCCTATGCAGTTCAGGCTGGCCTTGAGTTTACTTTGTAGCCCAGGCTGGTCTTGAACTCACAATGATCCTCTTGCATCAGCCTCCCGAGTGCTGGGGCTACAGGTGTGCGCCACCACACCCAGAGCACTGTTTGTTTTTGAAACTAGGCCGGTACTTTTTTTTTTTTTTTTTTTTTTTGCAGTACTGGGGATCGAACTCAGGACCCTGCGCTTGCTAGGCAAGCGCTTATTCCACTGAGCTATATCCCCAGCCCTAGACCGGTACATGAAATATCAAAGGAGGGTTGAAAACTTTGTCAAACTGGCAAATACTTCTCAGAAGAAACCTCTGACTTAAAAGGAAGAGTGGGGCGTCGTTCTAGAACCCGACATGAAATGCTGTCTTCGTTTCTCCAGATGAGTGGGTGAAGTGGAAACAAGGACTAAGAACATTGGGTTCAGGGAGCAGGAACTCAGCAGTTGTGCTGCTGCAACGGTGGAGTTGTAGGTCTTGGTCGGGTATAAACTCACAACCCTCAGATGAAGGATGTCAGGTGAGTGAAATTTCTCGCCCAGTTCTTGAGGTCTGGGAAGGGTATAGGACCAAACTGAAAGCTGTAATTTAAGAGCAAGACCCAGCGAGCACGGCCGTGTCCAGGGAGGGCTGGGCCTGCAAGGCAGGCAGAGTAGCAGCCGAGGTGACGGCATATTGCACAAATCCTAATGTCTCTTTTCAGCTCTGGAAGGCCTTATTTTTTTTATTATTCTGATTATGTGGGATTTCAGTGATGAGTTCATGAAACTGAGAACCTAGGCATTTCTTAGCTGAAGTCAAGCCACTGCTGAAGGAGGCCTCCTCACAGGGTAAAGCACAACTGTATTCAGGTTGGATCTAAACAGAATTAAACTCTGCCCTGCATGCAAAGGCTGCCAAACAAGTTCTGGAAGATCACCAAGAAGAAAGAGTTTCAAAGGCCAGACCCCTGCTATTAATCCTAGGGCTTCCACTTTGAGAGAGGCTTATATTATCCGTAGCAGCGGCCAGGGTCTTGGTAAGGTATCAAATACAAAAGCAACCGTACTCTGTGACCAAAGACATCAGCATGTCCAAATTGCTCTGCGTGAGAAATGACCAGTGGGCCACACATTCAAAGCAGCATTTAGTAGATTAAGATTCCAGCATACAACCAGAACGTAAAGATTTCCTCTTAAAATAAGACAGATTACACAGACCTGTACATACACTATAAACTAAAAATACAGTCAGAGTTTTCTGTGTGAGAATTTGACCATAGATGGTTTTGCTTTGTTTTAAATACCATTTGCGTCCAAATGGCATGAAAAGCCTGCCTCTCTCAGCTTCCAGGCCTGCTTGAGGGCTGGCCTGGCGGAAGGCCGTGGGCGCCGCATTTCCAGTGCGGGGCTCCTCTTAATCCCTTGATAAACTAACTAGAATTTGCCTGTCTAGTCCATAGAGTTGTACTCAGGCCTGTATCTTACTTGTATTTTCTCCTAAGTTGTAAAACCTGTTACAGAATGGTTATTGTTCAAAAACTTCCGTTTTTCAAAAAGAATCTTAATGCCAGGTAAGGCATTTGTTTGGAACAAGTGGGTGGCTGCACTGTGAGATTTATTTCAGAAAAGTACAAACTATAAAATTGTAAGTGCGTCCCTCGAAGACAGCACGTGTGACGCAGCCTCTCCTGGTGCTTTATGATAAAGAATCCATCACCACGTGCTCTTGCGTTTGTACCTGCATGACCTGCCTTCTGCTGACTTACAAAGTGTGGATGTTTGCAGGGTCTGGTTTCAGGGGAAGAACTGTATTTTTAGGAAAAGAAGCTTCCACTGGGACAGTGTTGTCCTGTGAAAACCCTTGTAGCCTTTCTTACAACTACAGCCCTGTGCTCAGAAAGAACGGACGCTGTCTCAAAACGTCCTCCTGATGTCCGTGGCCGGCTGTCTCCAGCTGGCTGGAAGACCAGGGAGGGTCGGCTCTGCTCCGTCACCCCTCTTGCCACCTCCTGGGCTCTTCTTTATGTTCCCGTCACAGATGTGAGCCCCAGAGGATGACTTAGACAAAGTAATTCACTGTTAACGATTCGAAAGTGAGCTGAACCGGCTCAGAGAAGGCAGGAAGCTGGCCGGTTTCCTCGCTGTGAGGCTGACATGGCTAGTGGTTACCGTAGGTTCCCAGCCTTCGTGCTTGTAAAAAAGGCATTCCCAGACTCTGTTTTATAATATAGCTGTGATTCTCCAGGTGCATCCCATTTTCTCCTGTGCTTTTTTGCCTTATTATAAAATATAAAGAGGGTAAAACATGGAAGGTATTACGCTTTAGAAAAGCCAGACCATAAAAAAGGACTTCTTGCAGCAAATAGTCACTGCAGAGTAAAACTTGGTGAACTAACCAAATGTTAAAAATAAGTAAGCTTGTGGCATCTTCTTCTGAATAGTCCTATGACATAAAAAAAGTCGAGATAACCAATTAAACTCACCTAAGAGTAAGCATATATTTGTGTGTGTGTGTGTGTGTGTGTGTGTGCGTGCGTGCATGTGTGTGTGTGTGTGCAGATTATATTCATAGGGTACAGACTTTTGTGTGCCTGTTAGTCTGCTGGAACTGTTATAACAAAGTGCCCCAGGCTTTTTGGCTTAAACCAATTTGTTGTGTCACAGTTGTAGAGGCTACAAGTCAAGATCAAGGTGTTGGGAGGTTGGTTTCTCCTGAGGCCTCTGTCTGAGCTACAGATGGTCCATTGCCCGTGTCTCACGTGGCCTGTCCTCTGTGCGCATCCCCTTGGTATCTCTGTGTGCCCAGGTGTTGGGGACCACTACAAAGTGGCTCAGAGCTGGATTTAATATTAACCAATTGGCTTTTCGTGTTTACTAGTGAGCTGACTGAAGCTTAAGCACCCTGTCTGCCCCCCCAACTAACTGCAAGGAGACTGCGGCTACAGGCATCTCACCCCTGCGGTGAAGGCCTTCCTGGAGATAACATAGTTCTCCTAACATACTGTATTACTTGGAGGAGTCCTTGAGGGGATTCCCACATCCTGCCCAGATTCCTGCATTTTCTTCAGTATCCTCCTCCCTTGTTTGTAAACCAGATAAACACGGGGCCACCCGGAGACATCTCTGGCTAAACTCAGAGAGTATGTTTTCGATGTTAAAAACCGGGTTGAATAACCCTAAGTTATTGCAGGCTGATCAGGCCGCAGTCTCCCAAGCGAGTGGACTGTGAAGGCTTAAATAAAATAGACAATGGGAACGATTTCAGGGCCCCAGGAGGACTAACTCTGCTAACAGCTTCAGTATTCCCTGAGTTTAGCCAGGGGCGTCTCCGGGTGGCCCGTGTTTATTTGGTTTACAAACAGGGGAGGGAGAATACTGAAGAAAATGCAGGAATCTGGGTAAGATGTGGGAATGCCTTCAAGGACTTCTCCAAGAGATACAGTGTGTTAATTTAGGAGAGCCCTGTTATCTCCAGGTAGGCCTTCACTGCAGGAGTGACATGGTGTGTGTAGCACAGTCTCCTTGCAGTTAGTTGGGGGGGCAGACAAGGCGCCTAAGCTTCAGACAGTTCACAAGCAACACGGAAAGCCCATAGGTTAATATTAAATCCTGCTCAGAGCCACTCTGTAGCGGTCCCCAACACCCAGGTGTCCTCTTTTTCTACGGACACCAGCCTCATTTTAACTTAGTCATCTCTTTAAAGGCCTGGTTTCCAAATGCAACCACATTCTGAGATACTGGCGTAGGGCCTTGACCTGGGAATGTTAGGGAGACATCATCAGCCCATCGCCCATCTGGGTGTACAAAAGTATGAGAGCAGCGGTATCCCCAGTGGCCTGGCCACCTGGAGTGAAATTGAATGGAGACACCCGCAGCTTTCCCTGTGTGCTCCGCCGTGTCAGGCTCAGTTCAGAGGCCTAACCCTTTCCCGTGCTCTTCCTTTTCGGCAGGCCTGGCAGCTGAGATTCAGCCACCTGGTGGGCTACGGTGCCAAGTACTACTCCTACCTGATGTCCAGGGCCGTGGCGTCCATGGTTTGGAAGGAGTGTTTCGTACAGGACCCTTTCAACAGGTAAGGAGGGCAGGGCCAGTTCATAGAATCTCCCCTCCTTCATCACAGTGACCCCTGCCCTCCACACCCAAAGTCAGTGCCCAGAACCCAGCCCGGGTGGCAGGAAGTGGAGGTGCCACAGCAGACTGAGGCCCTGACTCTGAGGCCCGCAGGGGGCCACACGGGGGACCCCGATGGGCTGGTGTGGGAGGCGCCTCTGCTTCCACGCGAGTGGCCTCCGCTGCTTTCCCATGCTGCGGCATGTGTGCTGCCCGTGTGTCCAGTTGCAGCTCTCCTCGCGCGCCTGCCGCTATGCTTCCTGCCACCTGGGCCGGCTCCCTGACCAGGGCATAGGCCTCCAAGAGGTTGCCTGCGTGAACACTGTCTCCCCTGTGTTCTGCCCCACTTGGGAGCAAGCAGCGCTGTTGCAGACGCGGCTTGTTGACATCTGCACCCAGTTTGTCTCCAGAAACAACCTCTCTGCCTGCTTTTGGCACACTTGCCCTCGCTAGGGCGGGAGCCTCGAGGGAAACAGTGGCGGACGGCCCCAGGGCTACTGTCCTCATGGCCTCTGATGCCCTCTGCACGCATCCTGCCCTTGTTCTTGCCCCTGGCCACAGTTTGCCACACACACCCTCCATCAGGGTAGCCTGTGGTTCAGACGCGCAAGTCTGCCACTTTCCTCTCACAGTCGAAAGCAGATGTTCGTGCGTGCCCAGGCAGTGCGTCTTTGGGTTAGCCTGTGGGTGTAAGCCTGGAGGGACGTAGTCAGGAGGCCGGGACAGGTACATGTCAGTCACCATGCCCCACTCCCCCAGAGGAGACATCAGTGGGCGTGGGGCGGGGCTGGAAGCATGGGGATCTGGCACAGGTTTCTGGTCACTCAGCGAGGCTGGGTAGATTTCCGCTGGGAGGAGAGGTGTGGGGGACTTCAGGCCAGACAGAGAGGGTGCGAGGGACTTTCTGCCGCCCCCTGATTTGACCTCCTTTGAGTCATCCTCACAGGACTTCCTCTAGCAGGGACCAAGAGGAAGCCCAGGTTTGTCCTCAGGATTCCTCGGAAGGCACTGTCTTGGAAAGCAAACCAGCAATTGTGGTCTGGTATCATAGTTGTTTAAAGCATTTTATCTCCTCAGCACCCAAGTAAACACATTTCCAAATGCCTCTCAGGCAGTTGAGGGAGAAGACTGTTATCTTCAGTGCTGTAATACGGTTAAAATAGATTTTTAGTGTCCATCATTTGCACCCGGCACTGACAGTGGCTTGGCAAAACTGTTCCCGTTTATAAGAGTAAGCTGAGAAACCCGGCTCAGGTGATCGTGTTGGTCTCCCGCTCTTAGTTCTGTGTCCCGGCCACCACCTCCGCACTGTTTGGCTTCTCATGTAGCTTGACACAGATTGGGGTTTTTCAGCAGTTAGTAATCACGTTCAGTTCCCAAATCTTGTGAACTTGAGTCTAGTGTCATAGAATTTTAAATGTTTCACAGCTTGGTACCCACATGTTATTTTGTCTTCTGCCCTTTGCACACTGCACAAGATTGCTCTGCTTTTCAGATTTTATTATTTTCAAAGGGTCTACAGACAATCTGGACTATAGTACAGCAGTTTGAGGGAGTGCAACTCTCTACTCCAGATTTCTATAAAATGGGCAAAATGTCATCTTATTTGAAGGAGCTATGCTGGGAAAGCACACACTGTTTAAAACATGAATTTCCAAATACTTCTATCTTGGTTATGTGTTTCTTTCTGCCTGGACATGTAGTTGCTGGACTTTTGTGGACCTGTGAAAGTAACCGGGAAAAGCTCTCACTGGACTAGGAGGTGCCACACTCTGTCTGGAAGTAGGCTGTGAAGAGTGGCATGGGCCAGGAGCCCTCACAGAGGGCAGGGCAGAGTTATGGACTGCGCCCCACTCCATACAGGTCCCCTACTCTGCCTTAGTGCTCACCTTGGGATATGACTACGGTTCTGTTTGGTGCCACTTGCTTTTTTGGTGCCACTTGCTTTTTTGGTACCAGGAATCGAACTCAGGACCTTGTGCTTGCCAGGCAGGCATCATGCCACTGAGCTTTATCCCCGGTCCTTGGTGCCACTTTTGATCCTCTAATGCTATCAAAAGGTCCTATAAGAGACTGTCCACAAAACTTTCGGTATCAAAACTGATGAACAGATGTAAGCAGTTACATTGAAAGAATTGCATTTTCCCTAAAATATAAAAGATTATCATTAAAGAGCTTGTTTCCAAGTGACATTAAAAATGTTCACTGTTATTTTAGTGTTACTCTGTTATTTGCCATCTCAGTTACATAGAATAAGGTATCATCAATTAATGATTATATAACGCATTAACTGGATAATCCTTGCTACACAAAGAGGCACCTTGCTAACAAAACAGAAAGCCAAAATTACAGTTACCCATTTACAGTGAGTGTACTGCACCTGGCTTTATTTTTAGAATCATCTACAAATCAAAATTAGAGTTTTAGGTGCAAGGAAATAATAATCTAGGGCCCACTGGTCCCAGGGTGGCAGCTCTGAAGAATGTGCGTGAGTGTGGCTCCTTTGGGAAACATGAGTGGATGCGGCCGGCGGGCTGTGGGAGCGGGTGTGTAACACAATCTCCTTCTCCCCAGGGCCGCGGGAGAGCGCTACCGCAGGGAGATGCTGGCCCACGGAGGGGGCAGGGAGCCCATGCTCCTGGTTCAAGGTAAAGGAAAGCCCGGGAGCTGGCTCACTGTGATCTGTGGGTGTATGGCTTATATGCTTTGATGTCAGCTTGAGTTATGTTTTTGCACCATCTGTGATGAAAGCCATTTTATATTTTCTCCACATTTGATTAATGCCTTTCCAGAGACTCTTAACTATGTATTTTGTTCTGAGTATCAATGGAGTTGGGTCCCAAATAGCAAAGTAATTTTTGGTCACAGCAGATCATATTTCATAGCTTTCAAAATGTTTCAAAATAATTTCTAATAGGAAATTATTAAATTTGTCCTAAATTCTCAGAAAATCTGCCTCCAGAATTTAACAGGTCACGTGTAGTTTTCATCCTAAAGAACTCGTTTATTTCTTATTCCTTTATTTTGTTTTCCACTGAGATGTTCCAAAGCATCAGAGTAGATTTTTTCACCTGTTAAAGAATCAGAACCTGCCAGGAATATAACTCAGCAGCACAACACCTGCCAGGCAAGCACAAGGTTGTGAGTTCGATTTCTGGTACCACACACACACACACACACACACACACACACACAAAATGTCCTGTGATTTTTTTTTAGAGTGGTTTTAAAATTTTTATTAGTATATTTTGCCATATGTGAGGATCATTTTCATTGTAAAGAATTTGTACCTGTACATGATGTCTTAATTCTTCTTTTTCCCTGTTCCCCTTCCTTCCCTTCAACCCTTCTTCTGCTCCCCATTTACAAAAGCTTTGTTTCTGGTTTTTTTCCCTTCCATTCTCTTTTTAAATCCTTCTCCCTTCCCCCTCTTCCCTTCCTTGGTCCCCGTCCCATTTGAACGTGTTCTTCCTATTCCCCAGTCTGTCCTCTCTTTTGCTGCTTGTTTACCTTTTGGGTTTCTCACACACGAGAAATCATGTGATATTTAAACTTGTGTCTGATTTATTTCACTCAAAATTATAGTCTTGAGGTTAATACATTTACCTAGAAATGACAAATTTATCTTTCTTTATGGCAGAGTAGTACTCCATTGTGGTAAATATGAATACATTTTCTTTATCCATTTATCTGTTGATGGGCATATGGGCTGTTTTCAAGATTTAGCTGTGATACATTATGCTGCTATAAACATGGGTCTGCATGTATCGCTGTGGTGTGAGGCTTGTCACAGTTTTGGGAAGATACCTACAAAGGCCACACAGCTGGGTCCTTGGAAACTCTGGTTTCAGTCTTTGGAGGAATCCTCTGATTTCCATAGTAGTTATACCCATTTACACTCCTACCAACAGGGGAGAAGGTTCCTTTTACCCAGAGCCCCTCCAGCATTTGTCACTGCTTGATTTCTTGAGGACAGTCATTCTTTCTGGGGAGAGATGGAATTTCAGTGTTGCTTTAATTTGCACCTCTCAAATGACCAGTGATGTTGAACATTTTTTTATAAATTTATTTGCTCTTTGTACTTCTTCATCTGAGAAGTATTCATTTCAGGTGCCTAGTTTTGGAGTTGGTCTTTAAATTTGAGGGGTCTTGATTTTTTTAAACTTGTTTATATATTCTACATGCTAGGTCTTTGTCTGAGGAGTAGCTTTTTCCCACGCTGGGTTATCTCTTTATTCTTTTGGTGGTTTCTTTTGCTATGCAAAAGCTTTTTAATTGATGTGATACTGTTTGTTGGGTTTTTTTGGTAGTATTTCCTGTGTGATGGGTTTTATTCATAAAGTCTTTGCTGTAGTAGGTTTTTTTATATAAATATCTTTGTGGAAAGTTTAACTGTAAATAGAAAGGACTATCATGATTTTTCATGGAATGTAGATATTGGGAGATGTAAATATTGTTGGATATACTCAGTATGTTGACAGTTGTATTTACAGGCTGCACCTTCTGGCTGACAGTTTGGTATGTAGGAAATAGTAACTCCCGGTGTTTAGGGGTGTATTGTGTTCCTTGTGGTGGTTGAGTGGGCCCTGAAGCACAGTCTTTGGTCTGATTTCAGTGCCCCTTCGCTGCACCTTCTGACACTCTTAGCCCTTTTTAGCAGAACACTCGATCCCTGCCCTCGGCACACCGTGTATTCATACATGTTTCTCAAGGGCTGATTGTTCCCCAGCCCTGCTGTTCTGGAGCTTTGTCAGGCAGGGTGTTCTCTGGGCTCCAGCACCTCATTTCAGGGCAGTTTGCAAAGCTAATCAGCGGCGCAGTGACTGCACAATGTCCTTCAGTCAGGGGTGGGGCGGGCCTCGGGATTGTCCTCTTCATGCAGCGTGTGTCAGCATAGCCCAGCGCACCCCTGGATCTTCACTGGCTGCTCTTGAACCTTGCTGTATCCAGAACTGTTTCTGTTAGGTGTTTCAGTTTAGGTTTGTGAGTGTTTTGAAATGGAACTGGTTTTGTTGCTTTTTGTTATTGTCGTTACTGGTTTTTTTATTTTAAAAATTAAAAAACCAACAAAACAACAATGATGACAAAATGAAAACAACACAAAAACAACAAAAACGGTGCCTGACCTCAAGACAAAATGATAGGAATTTACAGTGGTTGCCAAATTACACACTGTCATCTTTATCGAAGTTGCTCAGTCCCCCAGCCGTAAGAATGTAAGATTGATCAAGCAATCAAAGACAGTAACGAGTCAAAATAAATAAATAGAATAAGTTTGAAAAACCACTGGAACTGATGCAGAGCTTCACCATGCACAATGGTAGGAGTTCAGCAATGGTTGTTATACCACATATTGTTTTCAGGTCAGTCATTCTGATTACCAGATTCAAGCGTGTAAAATTGGTCAAGAAACAAGAAATTTTAAGCATTGACTGTTCCTCTCAGTAAACTGCAGACATCAGCAGTACACCTACTCCAGCTGCCCTTCCATGTAAACTGTGTCGTTACTGTTGAGACAGGTGTCACTCTGTAGTCCAGCCTGGCCTCCACCTCCTGGCCTCAAGCCGTCCCCTGCCTTGACCCCTCGACAGAGCTGGGGCTGCAGCACGTACCACCACACCAGGCTGCTACTGGCTTTGTTCTGTTCTGTTTGGGGCCCTGAGGATGGAACCCATGGCCTCGCATGTGCTCAGCGAGCGCTCTACCACCGAGCTGCATCCCCAGCGCTTGAATTCTTTTAAGTGATTTCCATGTGCAATTCATCTACTCCCCTTAGCCAACCTTTGAGGTATGAAATACCATTATCCCCATTTCACAGACCGTGAAACAGGCCGGGCCCCTGCCCACATCGAGAGGCAGTGAGTGGAAGAGCCAGGATCTAAACCTGAGGCTTCTCGCCCCGCCAGGGCCTTCCAGCAGCCCATGAAACAAGACATCCAAAAGGGTCTGCTGTGGACCCAGGCAAAGGCGAAATGAAATCGCTCGTGCAGTGAGCGGTTCATGGTGTAGATTCTGTGCTTGGCTTAGCTGCTGGTTTGCAGGGCGGCGCGCAGAGTCCGCCAGGAGCTGAGAAGTGGGAGATGCACCCAGACCACTTCCTCGCAGATGTGCTTTCTGATAGGCATGGTCCTCACTAACCATGGTTACTTTATCTGTTTCGAGACCAGGCTTTGCATGCAGTGTGCATATAGATGTGAATTCCCATATGGTTTCTTTCTTTCTTTTTTTTTTTTTTCTTAAAGTCTTTTCACAGTTTGTTTTTTGGCTGGAATGTTTTCCTACTCTGCTTCTGACAGCGGTGCCACTGCCTGGCTAAAAATCTCTGTTCTTTAAGACATTTTTCTGTTAGGAAACTTAGTATTTTCTGTACTCAAATTCAGTCATGAGAGAAAAATAAGCCCCTGGTTGGAACCAGAAGTGCTGAAGTATTCAGATTCTGGTTTGCGCAAACAACACAGTCACTCTGCTGTGATGTGTTAGTGTTTTTTCGTGTTGGCCCCGCAGATCTCGCTAACCTGCGTGATCTGGCGCATGCCAGAGGGGATGGGGGACCTGTGAGGAGGCTATGCCTGTTGTCACTCTGCAGCACTGGACTTAGAAGCCCTGTAGTGGCTTCTTGTGTACTTGCATGACACAAACCTGCACCTCAAAACAGGATGTCTTAGACAATGGCTCGCAGCTTTCACTTTGGGTATGTCTGTGGCATGACGGGTAAAATTACTGAGATAGGTGATGTAAAAGCATTCTTTGCCTAGTTGGTATTACTCTTCCGTGAAATGTGACTTTTTACAGATGCTTCATACGCTTTATTTTACCAGTTACTAGATAAAGAGTTATAGTCAGTAGCAAAAGACAGACAGAAGAACATCTGCCTCCAGTTACGCATCTCCCTGACCAAGTCACCACTCTCATTACCTGACAGATGCAGGCTGCAGTTTCAAATGGACTTCTAGTCACTTCTCAGCCAGAGCCCTGGGTCTCACACTTGGGTCCTTGAATGATTCGCATTCGCAGAAGCCAAGCGAGCCAGCTTCTCCTCTGTGAATACTAACACCACACAGGTGCACTTGAGACCCCTCATCTTTTCCGGAGTGAATCGTCTCTGAGGAACCAGGCGCTGCCCATTCCGAGCCCCTCTGCTCTCCTGGTTCCCGCTAACAAGATGAGCCTCGGTGGCCAGAACCCTGTCTAGAGAGTCCTGGAGGACGCAGAATTCTTTCTCTGTTTTCCCTCTGGTTTGGCACCTTCCTCAGGTAAAGGATACCGCTGTGTAGCTGCAAGTCCCTGCTGCCTGACTGCCAGCTACCAGCAGCTTCCTGTGCAGTCTTTGACCCAGCTCTGTGGGGAGGGACCCTGACGCATTCCTATCTGCTTCTCCTGAGTTTCAGTCCATGTTGGAAAGGTGTGTGTGGGGGGGTGTGACTGCACACATGCACACACAGAACAGCAAAGAGAGCACCGCACGCAGCGCAGCCTCATCACTTTATACACACGAGCGTCTAGTTACTCCTCCAGGGAGCGCAGGCTGGATGGAAACCACCTCACTTAGCTGCCGAGGATTCTGGGTGAGTCCAGCTGGCTGTGGGCTGTGAGCCTGCAGGTTCCTGCTGTGCCTTCTGTACCGCACAAGACTTTTTGCCTTGTGTTAAATATTCCAATTCTGAGTCATAAGCGAACTCAAAACTTTTGCTTAAAATAAACCATGACATTAGGACATTTTCATTCATTGTACTTTTTTACAAAACATATTTTTAAAGTATTTGAAGTATTGCTGTAGTAAGAATTATACAAAGTCCAGTTTATGTTGCTGTCATTTAAATTTATTTTTAAAGATAAATGTGCCCTGAGCCCTGTGTGTTCACTGCAAGGAAGTAGTGTCTGTCCTTACTAGGAAGTGGGGTTGTTTCTTACCGCAAAAGGTAAAGAGTCGGATGATACAGCTCTTGAGAATAGAAATGTTACTGTTTTAGCAGCTGTACATCGTAAGTGATTTGCTTATCAGGTTTACGTACTTGCTCTATGTACTATTTTATATACTTGCTCTATGAACTGTTTACATACTTACTCAATGAACTGTTTTGCATACTCTCATGAACTGTTTTGTCCACTTGGGTTTTATATTGTCTAAAATCCTCAGGTAAATGGCCCTTGCTGAGTGTTTAGGTTTAGGTTTGGCTTATTTTTCAATAGCCAGGGTAAAACAAGCTGCTACGTTGAAATGCTGTCATCTGCCAGGTGTTTTCTGCGGTGTTGCCTCACTCAGTTCCTTGTAAGGCCAGTCCCAGTCTCTGTGCATCACCAAACTGAGACGAAGCCCATTTCCCTCCGCTCTCACCTTGCGGGGCCATTCTGGCTCAAACTGACTGTGTGTAAGCGGAGGGTAGGAGATGTAGGTGACCTGAGCTTCCAGGCTTCAAGGATCCTTGGGGGACCCCCAGCCCCCCGACCTTACTGTTCCTATGTCACGGTTTAGATCTGAAATGGCTGGCAAAGCCTGGTGTTTGGTGGTGATTGGATCAGGGGAGCAGCTTAGCCGGCCTACGGTCAGGAGGCAGGTCCTGGGGGCGGGGTTTGTGGGGGAGGCGGGTCACCAGGGGCGTGGCCAGGAAGGATGTCTCTCCAGGCTCCGCCTTTTACTCTCTCTGCACCCGCGTCCCCCCTCCCCCAGCAGCTTCCCTGCACCCAGACCCTGCCACCATGCCGCCCACCGTGAGAGGCTGGCAAAACCTCTGAAATGTGAGCCAAAATAAAGCTCATGTTTAGGGTGTAGGTGTCAGGCGTCTGTCCTGGCAGGGAGGAAGTGTCTTAAGACATCCTGTGACACGGAAAAGACCTGCCTGACACCCACTGGTCAACAGGAAACGTCTTGGTCCTTTTTCCCTTGAGCCCTCTGACTTGGCCGGCAAAGCCAGCCACACAGTTACTAACGTTGTAGTCAGCACAGGCCGGTGGAAAAGTTGTCGCCATTGCCCAGTACGCCCGACCCTGTGATGGGGCCCCTGCCTCGGCCGGTGACAGCACTGCACTCCCTTCCTTAGTCCTTCCACAAAGACCCGGGCGGGGGGGGGGGAAGGGGAAGGCTGAACTCCCATTGTTCGCATTCCAGGATGCTATTTATAAATAGTAAACAATTTTATTTCTGTGCTCCTTTCCAGAAAGAAATCCAGCTTTATTTTGTAGCTCTCTGTCAGAAAGCAGTTTCTGGCTAAGCCTCAACTTGAGAGCTTTTTAAAAACACCAGAGATCAGATAAGGTGAGAAGAAACAGGAGATAAAGGAGTGGATTCTCAGAACGCTAAAACTCCCTTCCAGACTGACTCACAGAGCTGAGTCGAGAAGCCGCAGGGCTTTACCGTAAGCTGATTAAAGTCCCTTAATTATTCCATTTCTGCAGAGCTTTATACTCACCAAACACGTTCACTTGTGCCCTGATTATGCTGCATCAGCTCTGCTAGCTCATTAAATACTATTTTTGTTCACAAACTGACCAGAGAATTATGGCTTATACTCTGAAAGGTCACCCCATATTCTAAGGAGATCAATACTGGCAATCTATACCGATAACTGAATCATGGCTTTTGTACCATGTGGGCCCCAGGAGCGCCGAGCATGCCCAGCACCGGACACTACCAGGTTACCCCCACTCTCCAGTGGGAAGAGCCAGGCCTCTTTGGAGAAACGGTTTCTTGGCCTGGAGACAGGCTGCTACAGTAGGAGCCTGCAGCGTCCTGTGGCCTCAGAACCCGAGGCTCAAAAAGCCAAGTGTGGGGAGGTGTGACAGGCAGGCACCGCTGACAACTCCTGCAGGCCAAGGCTGGCGCGGTAGGGGCAGCCAAGTGGTGCAGAACTGGTGTGTAACCAGAGTATGAAATGCGGTTCCAGAAGGTCGTTCTGATACAATGATTGAGTAAGTACGAGAACAGACCGATCTCCTGAGGAGAGCAATTCTGAATAATCATGGAGTGTCATGCCCCTCCTTTAAGGGTGGGCTGTGCAGAATGACTTCCTTTGAAGGAGCACAGTGGGGGTGGGGGACGGGACACAGGACCGGACAGGACCTCAGAGCAGAGAAACAAACCCGGCCCTCAGCATCTCAGCCAGGCAGGTGGGCAGGTCAGTGTCGTTGTGACAAGGCGTGTGGATAGCGTGTACCCTTGATGTGCAGGGACAAGGACACTGCACCCCAGTAGTCCTCTGCCCTGAAACCTGTAACCCCGACGTAGTTATGGGCGACATCAGAAAACCAAACAGGACACTGTGCTGATACCTGAGACACCGGCGAAACTGTCAGAGCCCAAAGCATGAGGAGACATGCCAGCCACGGGTAGTGTGTGCTCCTGAAGGGGTCCTGCAGCAGAAACGGACCCACGACGAGAACAAGGCAGTGTGAATAAGGCAGGCATGTGTTAGTGTAATAACACTTTCTGCATGGGCTCGCTAGTTGTGACACGTGCCACCCAGTATAAGATACTCATGGTAGGGGAACTGACTGCGTGATGTGACTCTATACTGTCATAATATTTTAGTGAACGTTAAAGTATCTGGAGACTAGAAACTTACTCAAAACCCTCCGTGGTAGGATTGTCCATAAAGGCAGTCAGCCGACTGTCGCTTCCAGGGGGGTGGGGAGGCACACAGATGCCAGGGGAGAGGAGGAGTCCTGTGGCTCACAGTGGAACTGGGGAGGTAAACAGACGTTTACAGGGCACTGTGGGTGCTAACAGGGTTTCGGATCATTTTGAGGATCACGAGGAACCACGGGCAGTGTCTTGCTGGCAGACGGCAAGAGTGGATTTCCCGTTCACAGTTCCCACTGGCAGCTGAGGACAGACACATGGGCAAGGGTGGCGGGAAGGACTGACTTGAGCCGGCTCCGCATTGGCGATCGCCCGTGAAGGGGAAGGGTGGCCACGACGGGACGAGCGGGCAGTCAGTGTGAATGGGAGTGGACGGGGAGGAGTACTGTGACACAGACCGGCAGGTCGCAGGCTGACACGGCACGGGGCGAGTGAGGTGTCAGGGACCCCAAGTCCCTGCTCCAGCTGCTGCAGGGGTGGAAAGGGTAGAATTCAGCATAAGAGTGGGGCCCCCAGCTCCTGGAGGGACCCTGTGTGGGGCCGCCTGTGGCAAGGCCTCCTCCCTAAGTCATCCTAGGGACAGGAAACCGGCCTTTTCACCCTTATTTCACTCTCCAGCGCGCTGATGCGCAGGATGACACATTTATTCACACTGACCCAAAATATTTAGTCTGCTTTAAAAGTTTGACGTCTTGTTAACACCCCATCTTAGTTAACAAGCACTGATGCTCTTTAAATAAGCTGATCGCCAACCTAATAGTCCAGATACACTTATCGCCTGACTTTACTGTCGGTGTTATTTGTACAAGATGAATTTGATGGCAGTCAAGGAGCAGTAAGCCCTGTCTGTCAGCAGAAGTACAGCTGATGGCTCAAGTAAGAAAGCTAAATAAACATCATTGCTCAACCCTGGGTAGGTTCATTTTCCCCACTGTCAGAATGATACACAGTTACTTAAACAGAAGGCATTTTACATTGTTTTATAGCACTGGAAATTAGTAGAAGGTATTACTTCTAGTTTTAAAACATGCAGTTAACTTTTAATCCTTCCATCTGATTAATCCCCAAGTGTTGGGGTTGTGTGGTCAAAATCCGGCATGCTCAGTAGAGGTATGCAGCCTTTGGGTGGTGGTCCTGTTTATTTTCTAAAATGTCTCTCAGCTTTTTAGATTTTTAACCAAGTGGGATCTTCAAGGAAGAAATAAGCATTAGCGCATGACAGGTTTTGCCTGACCGAGCCAGCTCTGTGCCCCTGGGCGTGGATCCAGGGTAAACAGATGCCAGGATGTGCACAGAGGCCTGTGCCTGGCTCGGCGTGCCCACCCCGGAGGGTATCGTGGCCTTGTCAGGGATGAAGAAGAGACCCCCCTCACACAGATTTATCAGTGTGAAAAGGCAGGTGATCACACAGCACTAGGGTGCCAAGGAAAACTGCTGTGGGAGGTAAAGCATGCGGATGGCTTGCTCCAGAACTGGTGAAGTTCTCTGCTTCTCCCTCTGTGCTCAAGGGCCTCCCCATCCCTTTCCCCCTCCTTACTTTACTTACCTCCTGACATAATGGTAATATACTGGTTTATTAGTGTCTGCTCCCAGGAAAGTCTCAGCTCTGAGGGAAGTAAAACTGATGTCCTATTCAAGTCCGAGTCTGCAGTCCTGTAACAGGGCTCAGTGTGTGGGATTTCAGTAAAGATTTGTTAAATATCAAAAAAAGACTTAAAAGGTCAGATGTTTCTTATGCCATTAAAAAAAAAAAGTTGTGGTTATCAGAACAAGAAGAGGTATTTTATTTTTGTCATAAAAAATTTCCAAGTACTTTGTCAGCCTAAATATTTTTGTGAAGTTCTAAAATAATGGAGAAGAAGAAATGTAGCTATCAGCAGTACTATATAAGCGCGTGCCCAGACTCACCTGTCCTCTGACTTCCAGTCAGTGTCTCCTCTCAGCAGGCCGGCCGTGCTGGGCCCCTGCACCCCCACGCTTGCACTTTGGGACCCCTCCCGCCTTTGTCCTTTTTCGGTCGAGGGCTTCCTTTGAGAGGAAGCCACTGCATCTAAAGGAGAACCCTGCCATTTGCCGACCTGAAATGGCCTGTTTTATTCTTTGCAGGGCTTTGGCCCTAAATGCTACATGTATAGTATATTCGTCACACAGTACATAACCAGTGTTCTGAAAAATAGATCACTCTTTTGTTTTATAGTGGAAATCTGCCTGTGCAATCTAGTAAATCAATAGAGTTATCTGTGAAATTGACATGAAAATAGATAATGCTTTCACTATGGTAGGAACTAAGGTAAATTCCGCAACACAGTTTGAGAGGCAGTGGCTACCCTATGACTACTAGTAATGTGTGAAGTCAGCTCTTGGGGCATAATTAATGCAGAGGTAACTAGATCAAACCTAGACCTGGGCCAGCTCGTCCCTGGAGCCTTTGGCCTTGAGCGTCTCCGTTTACTCTCTCCCTGTGTTTTGGCTTCCAAGAGCTCATGCTTTGGGTCTGCCGCCCTTGTAGCCTGAGGTTGAAACTGAAAGAGCATGCTCTCATGAAGTGGTATTGCTCTCCTGTCCCTAGGTTAGTGACTAGAAAGCAACCTGATAGGATAGAAACAGAGTCTTGTTTTAATTACTCTACATGTATTGAGTATTGACTGCTAACTAGGCACTTAGGGAGACACAGAAATGTTCAAGAATAGTATATGAGCCCAGCTTTGCTAGAGACTAGAGGATATGTATGCATTCTGTGGCAATTACAAACCGGAGTCCCCTCCGAAAGGTGAATTTCAGAAAGGTCCCTGCTCTGGGCCAGTGCAGCTGCTGCAGAGGCCGGGCTTGGGGACTGCAGAGTGTCCTGGGTTTCACCCCTGCTGACCCGCCCAGCCAGCTGCCTCTGTGGTCTGACGGATGAGGCAGCTCCAGCGGTAAGCACGGCTGGGAGGAAGTGGTAGCTGCCCTCAGGGGCTCTCCTCCAACCCAGGACCTCTTACCTCTGCCTCCTGGATAGGGGCCAGGCTGTGGAGCCTGCGACCCACTTTCACTAGATGCTATTCCTGATATGTCCCCTCCTAGAGACAGGTCTCCTTCCATAGAGCCACACCCACCCTCACAGTGCTGCTCAAGTGCACATTCCTCACAGTAGGAAGGAAAAGGCCAGCCTCTGCGCTAAGCGCGCATAGGATTTGAGAGGCAAAGAACTAAAGCTGAAACACAAGGTCGATATTTCAAACGCACAGATACACAAAAGAGAAAATGTGTGGGCACCATACATAAAATGATGTAAATGTTCCAACACCCTGTGATAAATCTGCTTATCATGTAGCACACATGTATACTAATAAAATAACACAGTACTCCATAAATATATACAATTGTTGTGTCAACTACAAGTAAAAATTTAAAGGTATAAAATAAATATTTTTTAAAAACAAAATCAAATGTGGCCCTGTAGAAAGAACAGCAGTTTTTCAGAGTTGTAACTAAATTGACTCTGAAATACCAGGAGTAAGCAGTTTCTGAGGATTGTTGGTGTTTTGATTCATAGGACAGAAAACTACATAGGGCTGTGGTATTAGAAACTTTATGTAACTTTATGTAACTTTTGCAATGAAGGGTAACGGAAGTCTCGTGACATTCATTTCTACATCAGAAACACAGCTGGCCTCACCTGGAAAACAGAGATCCCTTTTTTTATGCTAATTTGACCACAGAGCCGCTATTATCCTTGGATTTTGTTTTTATTTTTGTCCTATTTGATCCTAACTGTTCCAGTGACCACCTTGAAGGGACTTCTTTTTCCTGGTAACGGGATGGAACACAGGGCCTTGCACCTCCGCTGAGCCCCCTGCCAGCCCCTGTAAAGGTGACAGCAAGCCTCCGGGAGAGGAGCTTGAAACAGGCAAAATTTTAACTATTTATTCTTTTGAGACCACAATCTCTGTTTTGCCCGACTTGTTCTTACGTTCCTGTGCTCAAGTTAACTTCTTGCTCCAGCCTCGCAAGTTGCTGGGACTACAGGTGTGTACCATTATAACTGGCCAGATTTTTAACTGCTCACCAATAAAAGGCTAAATAATCATAACAATGGAGATATAGAGCAGATTTTATCTGAAGAATTGAAATTGATATTTTTTAACCAACTCTTAGGAATCCTGCCACAGAGCATAGGGACAGGAAAAGGTCTCCTGGCTAAACTGGATCATTTCCTGTGAGACATTCACAAACTGTCTTCTCGTGTTTGAGTCTGTCAGCTAGCACTAAAAGAAACTTTTCCCTTTTGACTATTATTTAACATTATTAGTAACGAGATTATAATACAGAGAGAGAAACTAGGGAAAGCACACCTTTTACAGTAGCTTCTAAAGAAAATGAAATACTTAGGAATCAATCTAAGAAAGGATGTAAAAGATCTGTACAGTGAAAATTAACATACCCTATAAAAGGAGATCCAAGAGGATATCAGAAAATGGAAAAACAGGCCTTTCTCTTGGATGGGAAGAACCAACCTAGTGAAAATGGCCATACTCCCAAAACTGTTACACAGATTCAGTGCAATCCTGGTCCGATACCATTAGCATGCCTCACAGAACTGGAGAAAACATTCCTAAAATTCAATTAGAACCAGCCATCCTGAGCAACAAAGGCAAGGTGGGGGGCATCACAATCCTAGACCTACAATTATACCACAAAGCTGCTGTGATAAAATCAGCATGGTATTGGGGAAAGAAAAAACAGGCCTGAGGATCAGTGGAACAGAATAGAAAATGCAAATGCAACCCCAAACACACTCAACCAGCTTATCTTTAACAGAGGAGCCGAACAGGTTCACTGGAAGAAAGGTGCCTCTTTAATAAATGGTGCTGGGAAAACTGGCTCTCTGCATACTGAAGACTAAAACTAGACCCATGTCTATCACCACGCACTAACCTCAAGTCAAAATGGATCAAAGATACAAATATTAAAATAGAAACACTAAATTTATTGGAAGAGAAAATAGGTGGAAATCTTGAAGACATAGGTGTAGGCAGAGACTTCATGAACAAAACCCAGGCTGCAAGGGAAATACTACAAAGAATCAACAAATGGGATCTCACCTTACTAAAAAGCTTTTGCACAATAAAGGAAATCACCAACAAAGTGAAATGACAACTAACCCGGAGTGAGAAAAAATCACAGCAAATTGTCCCTGAAAAGACATATCTAGAACATACAAAGAATTGAAAAAAGTCAGACCCCCCTAGATTCAAAGGACCAATCCAAAAATGGGCATCTGAGATGAATGTATACTTCTCAGATGAAGAAATACAAATGGCAAGTAAATATATGAAAAAATGTTCAATATCATTGACCATTTGAGAGATGCAAATTAAAACAATGCTGAGATTCCATCTCACTCATCAAGATGTCAACCAATAACAAATGTCAGCAAAGCTGTGGAGAGAAAGGAACCCTTCTCCACTATTGCTGGGAGTGTAGACCAATGCAACTACTGTGAGTATCATTGTGGACATTGCTTAAAAAACTAGGATTGAGGCTGGGGATATAGCCCAATGGAATAAGCACTTGCCTGGCAAGCGCAAGGTCCTGAGTTCGATTCCCAGTACCACAAAACAAAACAAAAAACTGGGATTGGAGGTCCCATTTGACCCAGCTATCCCCTTCTGGGTATCTATGTTTACAGCAGCACAGTCTGTAACAGCTAAATCTTGGAAACAACCCAAATGCCCATCCACCAAGGAATGGATAAAAAAAAGGTGGGTTTTTTTGTATAATGGAGCACTATTCAACTATAAAGAAGGATGAACTGCAGACTTTTATAGGTAAATGGATGCACCTTGAGACTGTGCTTATAAGTGAAATAAATCAGACACGTATGTTTTGTCAACATGGTATTATCTCCTTAGTATGAGAAACTGAATGAGTAAATAAGACAGAGAAAAATATGTACACACACACACACACAAGATAGTTAAGATAGTTACACCGCTGGTTTCTCTTAGTTTATTGAAAAGAAAGGTTTGTGCTAATATTGTTCTGACGAGATGTCATGCCTGTATCTTGCACTCTGAGTAACTACTACGAAGACAACAGTATGCAATATATTCATTATTGTAACTCTCCTACTGACCTGTTTTGAAACTCTCTTTTATTGCTTTTTTTCTCTTTACAATAAATAAATAAATAATAAGCTTTTTAAAAAGTAATACTAGAGTATATTATGTGTTTAGCATACTTAAGCCTGATTTTCTCTTTTATGTAGTAGTTCACCTATACATTAATGTTTTTCTCATAATCCCTTTTTAATCTTGTAATGTGCACATCTCAGATATTTGGACAGCAGTATCAGTTCCTTTTCTTGCCCCGCATGTACAGCAGAGTATGTCCGGTACAGGGTTAGCTTTTCACCCTTTGCTGCAGTGCTGAATGTGTGCCTGGTTGGCTTTAGTGGGAGAGTCGGGAGGAAGGCCAACCTTTACCTATATCTCCCCTTCAAGGAGTTTAAACAAAAGCAAGCTTTAAGAACATTCTTATAGTCTTAAGTCACACACTCAAAATCATTGGAATTTCTACACTGAATTTATTTTTATCTTCCTGTTGTGTACATACTTTACACTTTAGGATGGAAGTTTTATTAAATGCTATAATACCCTCTATTTCGATGTTCTGAAAATAAGTCATACTGTATGGTGCGAAGTAACATCTAAGGCTAATTTCTGCTCCTTTGTGTATCTGGGTTGAGAGGACAGGGGAGGATTACAGTCAGTAGTAACAGTAACAGTAACTACAGCTAGAAGCCTGTGTCCAGCATGTTTCAGGTACCTAGCACTGTGCACGCTGTGTGTCACTTAATCTCCGAACCCCCCGAGGGTGCTTAGTAACTCATTTGCCTGAGGTTACTGAGTAGCAAGAGTAGACCTAGGACTCAGACTGAGTCACTGTGACTCATCCTGTGTGGGCTGGTAACTCTTTCAAGTTCTGTCTCAGGTAATACCGGGAAACTTTTCCTTCACAGATGTACCGCTGTGCTTTCCCCCTTGCTCTCTTATAATTTTTGGCAACTGGATTGCCTTGTCATAAATGCCCCGATGCTTAAGGAAGATAAGCGGCATTCTTAGAGCCAGATGTCATGAGGGAAAATCTACCAGGTGGCATAAGCCAGCCGGGTTGTTGAAGAGCCCATTGCGTTACATATAGTAAAGTGACTTCACAGCAAAATAAGCTCTGTCACATGAATGTGTATGTGCAGCGAGGACAGCACATTGGCAGGAGCCTTTTCTTGCACAGCATAGAAGGAGTACATGAGAAAAGCATACCGTGGAATTGCAATTGGAATTTGGTAGCTCTAGGATTACAACATAGTTTCGATAGTAAAGGTAAATGGCAACCCAGAATAATAGCTAAGCAAATAGAATCCCTAAGCTCTGGCTTACTTCGATATTTGCCCAGCGCAGCCTCTGAAATCCCTGAGAGCTTTTTGGAAGAACTGGAAGGGAGCACCTGCTTTCTCAAGGCCGAGCTCGCCTGTAAACGCACGGAGTTTTTGAGAGGGTGTGTGCGTGTTTAATGTGTGGGTGTGTTTGCCTCAGGAAGACGTGGAGCTTCAAAAGGCAAAATGTTTTGTAACTCAGCAATGTAACTGTAAATTGAATTACTAAATCTGGTGATGAAATTAAAAGCAGAGTGTGTGTAGGGGGCTGTTTTTGCTGGCTCAGCTACTCCAGCAGTTCAGCGGCCCGTTTCAGCCCAGGTACCACTCCCTGGAGAGGAAGCCCCTTGTTGGACAGCGATAGCTGTTAACCCAGGCTTGGGAGCATTAGAGTTCTTCAGTTCAAAGGAAGGGAGGAATTTCACTTTGGCTGGTAGTCTCGTTTCCCCAGGAACTGATGATAGATAGTGAAGATCCACCTCCAGCAAAAGGCAGGGTAAACCACAGCCCTGCAGCAGGAGGCAGACTTCAGCGTGCAGAGAGGGGGCCACACAGCTGCCCCGGGCTTGAGAGAAGCAGATGTGGAAGGAGAATTCTGAACTCGTAAAATGCACTAATGTTTTTCCCAACTTCCAGGCCAGGCTTTGTAGTTACACTTCTCAGTCTATCGGAGCAGAGTTTGTCACGTGTAATTATTTCAGCATAAAAAGAGCCATTAACTGACAGTGGATTTTTAGGGTTGCAGTTGGTGTTGTAGTACTTTAGATCTTTTCTTAAAAAAAAAAAACTGTAGTAAAGTGCATACAACGTGTAGTTTACCATTCTAACCATGCTTAAATACACACACAGCATTCACAGTGCAGCGGGGGCAACTGTCAGCACAGTCCGCTTTCTCAGCTTTTCCCACCACCCCAGTGATCTCCTCTTTGTAAACCTTTTTCACACCTGGTAACAGGAAGGAAATGGGATTGATATTAGTTAGAGCTTGTGTATTTCTTGTGTTAGTCAAAGTTGTCTAATAGAAAGCAGAAAAGAGTAAAATAAGCAATGACTCAGGAACTAAATAACTGATAATTGCAAGTTTTATGATAATAACCTAAATACTTAATCACAGACCGGTGTTTTGGAATTAAACTTGTGCAAAGATAGTGAGCAACCTCATTCTTCACCCCTTGAACCAGGAAGAAGGTATCCATAAACCTTCATGGTTGATTGTTGTTACAGCCATTTATCAGGCTATTCCCTGTGTTGCCTTATTGAATCTTTACAGCAGTCTCGCAAAGTAGGTGATTTATGCCAATTATACGAACTTAAAAAGTTCTGTTAAACACTTAATACCTTACTTTTCCTCAGACTGCTTCTAGCAGGACTGAGGCTTAGGGACATCAGAGGAGTGGTCTGAGGTTCCTTAACTAGCTGTTTAATCTCCAGTAACCACTTAACAAACACTGGCTTTAACTCTCAGAGTAGACTTCCTTCCTTAGACAGTTCTAAAGTTCTATTAGAAAAGGTGTTTTCCTGTTACTCCTTTGCATCTCTTCAAAGGAAAACTGTGGTATAGTCAGAAGAGGAGAACCAGGCTGACATTTTAAGTTTAAAAACATTGTATGTTGCTAGGTCCATTTCCACTCAGCCTCAAATTCAAGCCTGCGTGATCCCACCAGGCTGGTAAAGAACTACAGGGTGGTTGCTCTGGTGGTTTTCACAGCTGGGCTGTCAACCTGCTGGGGTCTCCCAGGACATTTCCCTTTCAGAGCCTGCGCCTTCTGTTTCACCAGACTGACCCTAAATAAGTGATAGCTGCAGGCCTTAAATATAAACCTGGCTGTCAGAACTTAATTCATCAAAGCAAGTGCAGTGTTACAGCTCAAACATGAGAGGATGATTAGCCTCTAGCTTAGATTTTTTTTTTTTAATTTTAAAGACAAAAGAATAGAGACATATAAACCAGAATAATACAAAAACAATATAGGAAATAACAAATTATAGAGAAGATAGTAGGGAATTAGCCCTGGATGCTGTTACATAATGTTGTCTTCATATTTGTTACTCAGTTATACAGATGATGGCTCATTCGATTAATTAATTTTCTCTACCCTCATCTCTGTTGTTCTCCCACCCAATCAATCATCTTCCCTCTGATAATAACTGTACTTTTTGGTTTATTTACTCCCTCAGGCTCTCACATTGGGAAGAGACATGGCTGCTTCAAATTATGCTGTAACAAACATGTGTGCACACAAATTGCAATGGCAGGAGGTGGAAAAGCACCCATCCTCAAAGACGGTAGATAGGCTGGGAACCAGGTTCACTATGATCAAGACCCCACTGACAAGCCCTCAAGGCCATGGGGAGTCTGGTCCAGTTGGCGGGCTTACCCTGTGAACCGCCAGGCTCTGCCTCGATGCAGCGTCCTGGAGGCCCGGTTGAGTCCTCAGGGTCGCCCCGCAGACTGCAGGGCTCTGCCCCATCGAGGTGCTCCTGGGGGCCCGGTTGGGTCCAATGGGGTGCCTCCGAGGGCTGCTGGGTTCCGCCTCAATGCTGTGCTCCCAGAGGTCTAGTCCAGGGTTTTCATGTAGCCTAGAGGGAGCCCACCTCCCCCCTCAGGGTGCTGAGCTCCCTGTCAAGGCCCCCGGAGTTCACTCATAGGCCACTAGTGTCTCCCTGCAGACCTCCTATGGCTCTGTGGAGGCTACCCCCACCCAGGCAGAGTACTGGGTCTGCACCCTAGTTCCAGGTCTTCACCTTCTCCCACCTCTCAATCTCCAGTGCTGCTGCTCCTCGCCCCTTGCAGCTGGGCATTGGGCACACTTACGATGCTGGGCACAAGTGGCATGAAATCTCCCCCACCTGTGCTCACTGAGGTAGTCCAGGGTGTGTGCTAAGCTTAGTTATTAGTTCTAGGAGATAATTGGAGGGTTTTCTCAGGTCTTCTGTGTAGAGTATGTTGTCTCTTGGACTCCAGGACTGCTGCTTTTCATGTAATTTGTCGCTGTGGGTTCATACAAGGTTCATATATACAAGCAGTATGAAGATCCTCTTGGTGCTCATATTAGCAGTTTAGGGTGAGTCCTGAAGCTTGTGGACTCATCCCGTTGCTGTTGGGAACACATGTTGAGCACATGGGTCACCAAGACTCAAGGTGCTCAGAGAGGGAGTTCAGGGTGGGAGCTGAAGCCCAGTAACTCAGCTTGTGCTTCCTGCTTGGTGTTGGAGTGAGAAGGGCGTGAGGCAGTGTGGTCCACCTCCATCTGCAGCTCTCTCTTACTGCTGTGCTCCAGTTCCCGTTTGTTCTTTGGCTGGATCCCTGGGAATTGCTGTGGCCCTGGGGTCGCTGCCACTGCCCTCTGCTGCTTTCTGCTGCTAGTTGCTCACACAGCGGAGAGGTGGGAGGCCACAGCCTCGGGGCAGGTGTAGAGCTGGGTGTGGTGGGCTGTGTACTGGTTCCTTTGACTCCGCCTTGCCTCAGGGCGCTGATTAGAAAGGTTGCTGCAGGGTGGGGATGCTGCTTTAGTGGCTGTTGTAACTTCTCATCCTCACACTGGGTTCCACAGCTCCTCCCGACTGCTGCTGCTGCCTCTTTTCCAGGCTGCACCATCTCCACTCTGGCTTCGGCCTGGCTCTTGGAACTGCCTGACCAAATTGGGAGGCTCCCTGGAGCACGGGCCTCCAAAGCTGAAGCTTCGAGTGCCAGAATGAGGGAGCGAGCCAAGGGTATATATGGAGCAGTGACTCCCTCCTCTGCCTGCTCTTCCTCTAAGTGCGCCATGGCAGCCCGCTGAGGTTTTCCTCCAGGAGAGGTCTTGTTTGCTCTTTGTGAGGGCTTCAATTCTCATTTCAGATCCTTCCTGCGTCCAAGAGGCCCACTTCTCTCCTTCTTGTCTTTCCCATGTTGCTATATTCCAGTGTCTGGGTGGCGATCCTCCAGGAGGATCTTTTTCTGCTATTTACCCAGTTGCCATCTTCCCAGAAGTCAGTTCTAGCTTGGATTTTGAAAAACTGATGAACTGTTGGTCCTGGCCACCTTGGCCTCTGCGTACTGTCCACTCTTGACTGGTATCAGAACGTCACCCACCTGGCCCCCAAGTAAGAGTACCAGGTTCATTTCTCCTGGTTACAGGCATCCAGGCCATGAAATCCCCTGGCACCTGCGGGACCACAAATAGAAGGACATTTTCTTCCCTGACTCCACAAAGAAACAAAGAGCCAGTTCCAGCAGACCCATGATCAAGCACTGTCCCACATTGCATCTTCCTGGATTGGACCCTGCATACCACCCCCAACCCCTGGGCAGGCAGTGTGACAGTGAGGCCACCCTGCCTCCCTGTGGCCAGGAAACCTCCCTGCTTCCACAGGGAACAGAGAGGAGAGACTGGGCATTATTGCTTGGTTTACTGGTACTTGGTCAATTTTATTTTCAATAACCAAAGGAGCAAACTTTGAGTCTCAAGGGAGCTGAGGCATGGTTAGGGCCTTCCTGCTGTGGGGTTCCTGGGGCCAAACCCTGGTGGAAGGGAGTCCCGACTCTGTGGGAGGTCAGCATCTCTGCAGTGCGTCTACCTGTCTGTTGAACCATGTCCAGGAGGCCGCATCTGAGCAGAGCCCACCAGTGCCTGTACTGACCACTGCCTCTTCTCAGGCACCCTCATTCGGGCGTGGTTACTGTTCTCAGGCTCAGCAGAGAAGGTGCAGAGATTGTTTCTGAGGCTTCCTCTGAGAAGAGGCAGTAACTGATCAGCACAAAGTACTGTTCCTCAGGCTGTTGCTAGTAATCAAGACACAGGCTGCTTTTTTAATTTTCAAAATAGTCACTGCTCTGGTTGCCCAAGGTTGCTTGTGTCTGGGAGGCTTCTCAATCCAGTCCAAGAGTCACCACCCTTCCCACCCCCAGCTCCTGCCATGGCTCCTGCCATGCAGCCCCTCCCCCTCCACCACAGAGTTCTAGGCTGCTTCTGGCAAACTCACCTGACCATTTATCTGGGTGGGTTTCCAGCTAGCCCTCCCTCGTGGGCCTTGGCCATCCTAACTTTGAACAGTGTCCCAAACAGATTCTAGCTTTGCTTGATGCAATTGTGTTTTCTTTTTCACTTGAGAAACAAAGTTCTAGGAAATAGAAAGTCATGCATCTTTCTTGTGTAGTGTTTTTCAGGTTGTCGGGTGAGGGCAGGTCTGTCTCCTGTTGAATAGATTCCCTCTCATCCTGCAGAGCTGCACTGCCACCCACGAGCATGCGCAGAATCCCAGGAAGCCCTGTCAAAGGCCTGTCCTCGCCCACCCCTAGTTCTGAATCATTACATCCCAGGCTGGCCAGGACCAAGACTTTACATCCCTTGAGCTAGTAGGTAGAGCTCAGCAGTAGTGGCAGAGCAAGCTGCATTGCTTGGGGGGGCCCTGGGTTCATTTCCTACCCTGAGGGGGAAAAAAGAGAACTTACATTTCTAACAGGTTCCTAGGTGGGACCCACTTGATCATAATTTCTTTAAGACTGAACCTCAGTAATTTTTATGTATAACTAATAAGTAATATATCATCATCTATAATTCTTTTTACCAGCCTTTAATTCATGTTGGGCACTCAAGTGTAGAGAAAGTGAAGCAGCGAGTGGGAAAGCCCCTTACGAAGGCTCTGTTTGTGTCTTTGATCCTTGTCTTTCACTAAACTTTGATCAGACTCGACCGCAAATTCATTTTACTGGGCACACGTGGTTGGCGTTAAGCGATATATGAAATAGATTCAAAGGGTAGATGTAACTCTCTTACTTCTCTTTCAGGCTTAAAGTGATTCTCTGTCTTTTAATTGCTCTGGTAATCCCCTGTGTTCTTAAACGTTAAAGGATACACAAACCATTTCACCCCAGGCGCTTAGCAAGGGAGCCAGAACAGAACTCTGTCTTTGCAGAGTTGGTTTGGAGGCACAGACTGCCAACCAGACGCTCCCAGGCATGGAGCAAGCAGAGCTCACTGCACGTGGAAGCCCTCCTGCCCTCGTGTCAGCCCTGGAACCCGCGTGATCGTATCACGTATGGTAGCCAGCCTGGAATGCGCATCCTGCACCTCTAGTTCATGAGACTCATCGCTGCTGGGAGCAGGGCAGTCAGAGTGCACAAGTTCTGGCTTGTGCTGGCTTTTTGTTAGCCCATGTGCCTTTCGGGTAAAATGAGGAGAGAAATAAAATCTTTCTTTGACTGCTCATCGGATCCTGTCCATCGCTCCTAAGTAGAACCAGTAGAAGAAACAACTTTGTGTTTCCTTTTTACTGCTTTGTACCATGTGTGGTCTGATGCAAGTTTGTTTATCTTCTATTGCTGTTGACACTTCTCTTTTTAGTTGTGAAGTTATTGCTTGTGTGTTTGAATCCTTTTAACAAAGATCTGCCTATTTCCCTCTAGTTAGGTGATTCCCCCATGAAATCATTTCTGAGCTCCACCCGCTTGTGCAGTTGAAGCTCCAGCCTAAATCCCAGGAGCTCCTGAGAAGGATGAAACTTTATCATCCCACCTTTAAAATGAAAACCTGGACATCTTCATCAGCATTCTTTTTTAAATTCAAGTGCTCTTAGAATGTTTAAACTATATACATGTATAAACTCCAACCTCAGTTTTTCTTACTTGCGGATTTTTCTTTTGATTCTCTGTGCAGGAATTAGTTCATGCTGATACCTGCAAAACATTCTATCTAATTAGAACGAAAATGCCATAGCAATGTAGCCAGAGAATTTTTGCCCCAGTAACTGTTACTCTTAATTCCTTCAGGTCCTGATCTCTCCTCCTTGTACCTTCATCTTTAGCAATCACAGTACATATAAAGTTGTAAGCCTCTTAGCTCACACCATATTTTAAGAAAAAAGATCACAAGTGTGTGTGTTTCTCTTGTTGCCACAACCAACATTCTGTAGCTGCAGGAATGGTTTCCGATGGAAAATTGGAGGAGAACGTGTGTCAGTGAGGTCTGTCTGCCAAGAAGGAGAACCCAAGGTCATATTTCTGTTGACGGTTGGTTGGGCTGAAATGAACCACCAAAGGCACAGGACAGCCAGACTTGTACCTGAGTAGCTCAGCTCTGAGTAAGTGGCTTCACCTTCTGACAATTCAAGTCATCTAATTATAAAGGACCAGTCCTATAATTATAGAAATGTTCGACTTATTAAAAGAAAATGGTGCACCAGGTTAGCTCACCTGAGTGAAAGCCATGTTGAAATACTTTCCCTAGAAATGTGCTCCAGGTCAAGAAATGTGGCACACCCTAAATGCTAGAGACGTCTTTATAATCAGATTGCGCCCACTTCCCTAACAGTCACACCTAGAGGTTACAGTGTCGGTGACCAGCAGGCTCCCACCGCGCCCTTATCAGTGTCGCTTTTGCCTAAGAGAGGCCCGGTGTCGTCCATGGGAATTATGTTACTGTAAGCAAACTACATTTTAGACTTTACTTTTATCAATAAAGCGACAGCAGTGAAATTCTTCTCCAGTAACTCTCCCTTCTCAGCTGTTTCCCAAGAGGGGGCTATTAGAATTGGAGCTTGAATTCGATGGAAATATTTTGATCTGCACTTAAAAATATCCTCTGTTGAAAATTTTCATTCAACACGGGTGAGTGACTAGCATGGAAAATACTTGTATCTTGCCCTTACACAAAATTAGAATCTGTTACAATTAACAAATTGGAAAGCATTGACATCTGTCCCCCTCATGGCCCCCAATCCGACGGGTGAATGCACCTGAGGTAAGTGGTAGACCTCGGTCCATTTTACCACAAGGGACTTCTGTACACGTAGTGTCCAATGGTGGTCAATATCCGTTTACTTTTTATGCAAAATTTTCAGACAGTGGAATGCATAAATCCTCCAGGACCCATTTAATGAATTTTGAGATCTGTGTACACTGTCACAGCTCACATCACCACCCAGGTACATGGCCATTGCCATAGAAAGTCCCTGTGCCCCTTCTCAGCCAGCTCTAGAGTCTGCGTCTAATGGCCACTGCCATTCTGGTTTTGTTCACCATGGAATAGTTTGGCCCGTTTATGACCCTTATATAAAAGAAATCAAATAGCACCCTCCTTTGCATGAGGCATCTTCCACTCAGTGTGAGGTGCCTGAGCTCCCCTGTTGCACGTCTGAGTAGTTGGTGCCTTGTTGCTGAGTGATGCTGCATTCTATCTGTGCACACTCTGTTGATGAAGGCCCGTGTTGTTTCCAGTGTGGGCTGGTACATGACATACACTTTTATTTCTCCTTGGTTAAATACATAGGAGTGAAAGTGCTTGGTCACAGGGAGGTGTGTGTTCAGTTTCGTGAGAAGCTGCTAGACCTTCGCCGCGGTGGGCTGTGTCACCGCACCCTTTCCCTGCAAGGCGCTCAGCCTCGGGTTGCCTTCAGCCTTGCCGGTGTTTGGTGTGTTAGTCCAGTTAACATTAGACATTCTGCTGGGCGTGTGATTGTATCTCATCGTGAGTGATTTCCTTTCATTTCCTAATGAGTAAGAGCCTTGAGTGTCTTTGCCATGCCCACTAGCTGTGTTTATGTGGATATCTTCGTGAAAAGTCGTCTCTCGTCCATTTGCAATTTGTCAAATATCTTTTTATGATGGATTAGAGTTCCTCATGTATTTTGGAGTCAGTCCTATCTGAGATACTTTCTGGGTATTTTCTCTCACCCTTTTGCCTGTTTGTCCTCTTAATGGTTTCTTTTAAAGACTAGATAGATGTTTTATCTTGATAAAACCTATCAATTTCTCGGGGGGTTTCTATTGAGATACGATCTCACTATGCAATTCAGTGAGGTCTGTCTGCCAAGGAAGTAGTTTTGCAGTAGTTTTACGGGATGTGCGTGTGTGTGTGCACGCACGCACGCACGCACGCACGCACGCACGCACGCACAACCTTCAGTGCCAGTGCACAAGAGCTGTCCAGCCCTGAGTGTTCCCTGCTGAGAGTGTGAGTTGAAGCAACGAGCTTGAGTGCTACGATCTTTACCTTTGGCTTCTTTGGAGTGAAGAACAGAGATCAATGCAGCTTTTTACTGAATTCTTCATGCGGCGCCTCCTATTACTTGTGTTATCTTTATAGCAAATTTGCGCAGTACCTTTAGCAAATCTGAGTGACGAAGCTATTACGTGACTTCTACATTACACAGAAAGTTGCAAAGATAGGTGTTCTCTAAGGCAGGAAAATCTGGAGGAAAGTCAAAAACTTGATTCTGATGTAAGAGTTCTATGAAAGAGTTAGTGATTTTGAAGCACATAGAACTTGATAGTAAAAAAAAGAACTTGATAGTAAAACTCATTAAGTAACTAAACTTATTTATCATTCCAGTCGAAGATAACTAAAACTGCTCAGTTTTCTAATGTCATTCCAAGTGAGTGATAATAGCTGCAATAACAAAAATTCCTGAGAATATGCTTGAGCTCATACCTCTAAGGTTAAGTATGATTAGCAAGTAAAAGCACTTGAAAACCATGGGTAGCTTAGAGTTCACATCCTGCCCATGACCTTAGGAAATGTCCTTATAGTCGAGTTATAGAGAAAAATGTTCGCCCCAGACAGCCAGGGGGTGTGCCTGGTGCACAGTTTGCCCTGGGTCCTGACCCCTGGGTCCTGGAGCCACGGCTGACCTTTCTTGTGCTTGCAGGTATGTTGCAGAAATGTCCGTCTGTCGATGACTTTGTGGACGCCCTCGTTTCTGACCTGGATCTGGACTTTGAAACTTTCTTCATGGATTCTCAATAATGGAAACACTTGACTCATGCAGATATTTTTTTTTTTTTTTTTTTTTTGGCAGTACTGGGGATTGAACTCAGGACTCTGCGCTTGCTAGGCAGGTGCTTACTCCACTGAGCTATATCCCCAGCCCGACTCATGCAGATATTAACTCTTCGGAAATGTTGTAGTTGTGAAAACTCATTTCTGATTTCATTATTCATTTATGTAATAACTTCTGGCAAACCTCTAAGTGATGGAACTTGGAATAAATAATTTGTTGGAATTATACTTATTTTCTGCCTGTTTGGCAAGTTTTTGAACATATGGAAATGTACTTGGTGAACTAGCAAACTCCACATGTAAAGTGCGGGGTACAGGAAGTTCCTTAAAATTACCAAGCTCCCCTGACTGGTTCTCCTTTCTGTTGACTTTTAACTGGCTAACTTCAAAACTTAGTTAAAAACAGAATCATTTTAACTTAGGACACAATTTGAAGCACTCTTCAGAAAGATCACGCCTGAAGTTAAGAATGATTACCATTTCTCTCCAGAGGTCGTGGTGCACACCTGTAATCCCAGTACTCTCTTCAGGAGGCTGACACAGGAGGATCACTGTGAGTTTGAAGCCAGCCTGGGCTGCATAGTGAGTTCAGGACTATCCTGAGCTATGTAGTAAGACACTGTTTCACAAAACCAAAGGGGGGAAAATTAATACCAGTTCTTAAAACAATTACACTATGCTCTAGAAGTACCCGTTGAGTTGTCATTACAGAAACCAAGGACAGTTTTGAAAGTACTTAGAATTATTTGTTTTGGGTTTTTTTTCCTTAGTATTTAGGCACTACATGCAGATAGCATCAGAACAGAGCGGACTCGAACCTGTGCTTTTGTGGCCTGACTGTCAGGATACCATTAATGAAACATTCCAGGGGTCAAGCAACACATCAATCAGGAAACAAATTCACGCTTACCGGCCTTTGTCCAGAACCAAGCTCCTTTACTCCGCTGAACACTATTACTGCACAGGTGTTAGTGTCAGGAAAGAAATCATTTAATGGGGTTTTCCCACCATCAAAGTCAAAAAGTTAATTACAGCTTTTCAGTTTAGCAGGCTCTCTCTACTTTTCACTAAACAACCAGTGGCAGAGCAGAAAAATCTCCCAAACTAAGACACACTTCAACCTGTGCATAAACTATGAGCAATTCGTACAAGCTCATAAACAGTTGGGACCAAGGGCAATGTCAGCAGGCTCCCACCTGTCCTGGTCCCCTCCCTGGACAGGTCCCCTCCTTGGGTAGGAGGCGGAGTGACCGTACCACGCTCACCACTGTGCATGGCCAGGCCTCTTCATGCTCTCCCCAGCCGCAGGTGTGTCACTGGCCCGGGTGCCTGCAGGCCGTTCGCAGGAAACACGGCCACTGCGCAGAAAGAAGCACACTGGGGCTGGGCCGCTGCTGGCCACAGGCAGCGCCCCAACTCGGTGCCCAGGGGGGTTGAGCTGCCCTTGTGCCCACACTGCCCTCCTCAGTGTCCAGCGAAGGAGCGAGGTCAGGCACCCTCAAGGACTTGCACTATCAGCACCAGCACGGCTCCAGGACTTGGAGAAGCCCACCTGCCTGTGTGGCTTGGCCCAGACCAGAAAGGTGCTGCAGCGCCAGCCGTGGGTCCCAGTGGTGAGGAGCCCTGCATCTCGGTCAACTGCTTTTCAGCTGGGTGAGCAAAATAGGAAACCGTATGGAGCCTGTGCACAAGCATTCTTCAGAAACAGCACAGGGAAGCACCTCGCAGAAGGTGGGGGAAGTCGGAATTTAACAATTGCTTTTAGGGGGAATTAAAGCATGTGAAAGACCGCTGGGATTCTGGAAAGTTGAGAATGCCTGGTATTTATGGAGCGGACAGCCATTTTTAAAAAAGAAGCAGCAAAAGTAAAAAGACAATAAAATAAGCTAGAGACTTGGGAGACAGGAGGAACAAGAAGAAACTGGGCCACGGCACACTGACTTCAACACTGGGAGAGAAGGGAGTTTAACGATAATTTAATCATAACCCAGCATATCCCAGTTTCAGAACAGTCCTCAGGAACTTCTAGTGACCCATGAGCTCGGAGGGCCTGGGTGTTGAGTACTTTGAAAGGTCACTGTGCACGTCGCAAACCCTCAGTCAGAAAACATTCAGCACCTCCTGCATGACCCGAGATTTCGCAGATGTTTGATTGGGGGCCTACCTCTCTCTACAGTACCTGCTGGCATTTCTCAGGATACTGGGAAGTAACCGCTCAAACTGTTCAGCTGGAAATAGCAGGCTCACCTCTAGGAGACAAGAAACGGGACCCAGAATGCAAGGGGTTATCACCATTAACACCCTGAAAATAGGTTTGAGAGGTAAAGGCTGAGATGCAAAATGACAATCTCAGATCATAAGTGGGTACAGGAACCATGTTAGCTTTGTACCCTTCTTTTAAAAAGGTTAGAAGAATGAGTAATTTTGACCAAAAGCCAAAGAACAGAAAATCTCTGCAGAACTTCTAAGAGTGCAGTGGGGTCCTTGCCTCCCCTCGGCAACAGCTGAGTAAGTCATAACAGCAAATTATTTTATTAGGAATATTTTCACTTCTCAGAGTAAACCTATAAGCACTCCCCTTCCGTATTATGGTTTACCAACAGATTTAAGTAGTTTCAATGATAATTTAAAATTTACAGTTTTATTAATCATGACAGTCAAAGGTAGGCATTTTCTGAAGACAAGCTTGGCTAATATAAGCAAATTCAGAAAACATCTCTGAGTCACTCAGGAAACAATTTTTAGAGTCCAAACCTTAATGAATAGCCAAAATTTAGCCTGATTTGGCCAACATAATTGAGATAAAATCTTGCTAACAGTAGTGCTCGGCATTGAAGGATTTTCCCATACGGTCATCTGTGACGCTCATCAGCTGTGAGAGAACAGTGTCAGCCCATGTTATGACTGGGGCAGCTGGGCTTGGCGACTGGCCCGGGGTCAGAGAACTGCTCACGGTGGATGCGTGTTCCCATCCGCTGCCCTCTCCTCTCCTGTGTCTTGCAGGCTCCGAGGTGCGCGCCTGGACGTGGCGCAGACTCTGCCACGTGACCCTCACAGGCTGCTCGCTATCTTCCTGCTCACGGAGGCCGGAGCCCCGGACAGGAGGAGGGTAAAGCACAGTGTGCTGTGAGGTCACACGTCAGAGCAGGGAGACAAGGACTGGAGGCGGGCGGGCCGGTGGCAGGGCGGGGGGGACAAGCAGAGCCCTCGGCGTATTCATCAGGGAGCTCGGTGTTGGCAGATGGTGCCGAGGTGTGCTTGGGTAAACATGTCAGCCACAGCTTATCTCAGTCATGACTCAGACATGATTTAGGAGCAATGTGTAGGAAATGGGGATGAGCACAGGTCTTATCAGTTGCCAAAGACTCATCTTCAGGTTGAGGTTGCTTAGTTCTCATCATCTAACAGTTATGAGCTGTCCTCCAGGTCTGTGTCTCATCTACAAAAGTGCCTCGGAGGGCCTTGCCTGTGCCTTGATGAAATGTATGTGTCTTGGGCCGCAGCACTCCCGTTGGTTAGCTGCACATCCTCTGCCTCCAAATATGTCATCCTCAGGCAGTCCTCTGGGTGGGCATGTGAGAGAGGACACTTGCGAGAGACCATACAAAAGCCAGCTCTCACCAGTGTGCTGAGAGGATTGCTTGTCCAGGGTCAGCCTAAGCCACACAGTGAGAGACCCATCTCCAAAAGAGAAGTTATTAAGTATACATGATTAAGCCCTGACTTGGAGTTGTACTACAGGGCTGCTGTGATAAAAACAGGGTGGTACTAGGAAAAAAAAAAAATCAGACCTAAAGATCAATGGAACAGTTTAAAAGATGTGCACACAACTCTGGACAGACTCAGACACCTTATCTGTGACAAAGGTCCAAACATATTCACGGGAAGAAAGTGCCATTGATAAATGATGCTTGGGACACTGGCTCTGCATATCCCGAAGACTGAAATTAGACCCGTATCTTTCACCATGCACTAAAGTCAAAATGGATCAAAGATCTAAATACTAAGATGAAAACATTAAATTTGCTGAGAGATAGAATAGGTAAAACTTTTCAAGGCATTGGTGTAGGCAAAGACTTTATGAATAAATAAGACCCCGGTCACTCACACAGGACCTATCACAAAGAATCAACAACTGGGATCTCATTGAGAAGCTTTTGCACAGCAAGAGAAACCACCAACAGAGTAAAGAGACAACCCACAACGTAGGAAGAAATGTTTGCCAGTCACTCCCCAAAGGATTGAGAACATACACCGAGCTCAGAAAAAAAAAAAGACCTCTCACATTTAAAGACCCAACCCACAAATGGGCATCTGCAATGAATACGTACTTCTCAGATGAAGAAATACACGACAAATAAATACATGAAAAATGTTCAACATCACTGGTCATTTAAAAGATGCATATTGGGCTGGGGATATAGCTCAGTGGAATAGGCGCTTGCCTAGCAAGCGCAGGGTCCTGAGTTCGATCCCCAGTACCGCAAAAAAATAAAAATAAAAAAATAAAAGATGCATATTAAAACAACCCCAAGTTTCTATCTCGCTGCAGAAAAAATGGCTATCATCAAGAAATCAGCCAATAAAAAATGCTGGAGGGGCTGTGGAAAAAAAGGAACCCCTCTCTACTGTTGGTGGGAGTGTAGACTGGAGCAACCACCGTGGAAATCAATGTGAAGAGTCCTCAAAAAACTAAGATTGGAGGTCCCGTTCAAACCAGCTATTCCCCTTTGGGGTATCTTTTCAGAAGTTAAAGACACTATACCACAGCAACACATGTGCACCCATGTTTATAGCAGCACAATCTGTAATAGCTGAATCTTGGAAATAACCCAAATGCCCATCAATGAGGAATGGATAAAAAAAGGTGGGTTTTTTTCATATAATGGAGTACTACTCAGCCAAAAAGAAGGAAACTGGAGACTTTTATGGGTAAATGGATGCAACTCGAGACCATACTCATAAGTGAAATAAACCAGACTGACACGTATAACCATCCCTTGGACTCAGAGACGCAGATGGCTCTCCCTAGAGCGGGCAGGCTCCTGCCATCCCTGAGGGCCTGAATAGAGGAAAGGCTTTCCATCTGCCTGCCAAGCGGGGACGTTTCTTGACCTGTACTAAGACCGAGGGTGACCCCATCATCTCCCCTGGTTCTCTGGCCTTTGGGTTCAGACTGGAATTTCATCACCAGCTTTCCTGGCTCTGCACAGCTCGCAGGCTTCTGGGACTTCTCAGCCTCCGTAACCACAGGAGTCAGTTCCCTTGGGACAGACTGACAGACAGATGATGGACAATAGGTAGGCAGTAGGTGCATAGGTAGTAGGTGGTGCATGGCTGCAGGGGTAGAGGGTAGATGATGATGGATGGAGAGAGAACCCTGTGGATCCTACTTCTCCGGAAAATCCTGACTGATAACAACCCATGAAAAAAGTGTGGGGCTTTGTTTCCAACTTACATGAAAGGAGGAAAGAAAGGAACGAGGGAAACAAGACCACAGCAGCCTCAGCCCAGCTGCACCCGTGCGTCTGGACATACACAGACCGTGCAACCTGTTGCTGATGTGTCTTCCAGAGTAGCTTATGGGAGTACTTTGGAGAGGAGACATCGCCCTCTAGCACAGAGCTCCCTGTGGCAGAGCCCTGACCTCTGCGTCCAGCCGATACACCCAGCAGAAAGAGGGAACTCAGGGCAGTGAAAGCCTCAGCGCCAACATCAGTGGCGAGGGGTGTTGTTCTTTTCGAGGCTTCTTGTGTTGACTGAAGCAGGAAGTCCAGAGTTAATTTTGGCTCTTCCCAGTCTTACAGGCAAAGGGGCTGTGTAAGTCGGAGCAGGCAGGAAGCAGCTCCCTTAGGAAGGATCAAGCGTTGCAGAATCCTCCAGCCTGTGCCTTAGGACCAACCCATTCTGAACATCTCAGTTTTGAGCTTTTTTCAACTCTTTAAAACGATTTTGGGGTCTAGGATATAGCTCAGTGGCACAGCACCTGCCTGGCAAGCTGGAGGTCCTGAGTTCGATTTCTATACTGAAAAAAAAAACCCTCTCTGTTAAAGTAGACTTATTAAAATTCATTAAATTTAGTAAAAATACCAGATTGTGTCTCTGTTCCTTCAGATTTTGCTTTTCAAATCCAGTCTGGACATACCTAACAGCAGGACTTCATATTTTTAAAAAATAGAAAGATAGGACCATGTTCTGGACGGCAGGAAGGGGATGACCATGCACCGACACATCAGGGAAGTGTCCGGCCCAGCTGGAGGCCACCGGGGAGGACTGAGCCTCAGCTGGTTTCTTGCAAGGGGGTCCTGGTTACAAGAGCTGGGTAGGACGGAAGCACGTGAATCAGCACTTAGCCCCTTGGCATGGAGGCCCGAGTGAGCACTGTGGAGGGAGATTAACGGTAAGCAGCGTAAACCCTCTGGGCGCCCGCGGTGTTTCTAATAGCGCTCTCCTTGTGTGCAGACTGCTTATTACATAAGCCAGTTCCATACCGCAGGTGGCTCTTTATGGCTGACTTTTTCTGAGGTCCTCTTACCCGTAAAGCCCTTTTTACCTTGGAAAAGAAGAAGAGCAAGGAAGAGCCTCAACAGCACATTTAGGTAATACCAAGCTTCCACAGAGGAATC
>PVLD010000826.1:0-243796 GCA_004027595.1 Dinomys branickii
AGTTCAGCAGGCGGAGGTCAGCTGCAAATGCTGCTCCAATGATTCCTTCTCTTTGGGAGAATGTCCCTTAAGCTTTCTGCTGAGAGTTCCGCTTAAAAGGCTGTACAGATATTGGTTAGATACTCCCTACCTAGTGACCTGGGTGAGGTGTGTAAGACCGCTCCCCCGCCCTCCCAGGGTTCCCTGCAGGTATAGGGATAGATCTCCTCCCCCACTCAGAGATCTGGTCGCGAGCGCCGATATCTCACCAGTTTTTGGAGTCCCTGCAGGCATGAAGGTTCCAAGGTGCCAGTCTATCCTTTGGGGCTTTCTGCGCGGCCCGCCCAATGCGCGTGAAACGTGGGACCGCTGGGCATTGCCGCCGCCAGAGAGCCGATCTCTGTCGGGAGTCACCGGAGAGCTGCGCTGGCTCGGGAGGCGGGAGGGGCCGAGCTGTTCGTGTTCTCAGGGCGTTATGACCCAAGCAAATCTTCCTCCCCACTCCCGGCGTTTGGGGCCCTCCGCGCGGCCCGCCCGACGCGCGCGAAACGTGGGATTGCCGGGCGTCTCCGCCGCTAACAATCCGATCTCTGTCGGGAGTCGCCGGGGGGCTGCGCCGGCTCGGGAGACGGGAGGGACCGAGCCGGCTGCGCTCCCACGGCGCTTGGACCGAGTCAAGCTTCCTCCCCGTGCGGATCGTCCCTGGCTCCCAGCGTCTGGGGCTTTCCCACGTCTCGCCCCGGCAGCCTGGTCCGCCCTACCACATCTCCCCCGGCATCTCAGAGAAATGCGCCCAGTTTGAACTTCCCAGCCGAGGTCCCGGCATTCACGCTCGCCAAGTCTGTCTCGAGCTGGTGGTGTTTATTAAGGAGGATCGCTCCCTTGCTGCTCACCTGGTCGCCATCTTCCCATCCGCTCCCTTCACGTATTCTTGAAAGGGAAATTGACAGGTTTACTCAGAAACGTTGGCTAGAGTCTGCAAACTTGAAAAACAAGCAAAGCTTCAAGTATATTTATTGCAATATTATCTATAACACAAAAATTTTGGAAACAATCTAATGCCCTTAGATAAAAGCTAGTACACCAGCTGTGGTGCATCCTACAACTCTGAGGGAATATGGAGAAGGCTTTCTGCTAATAGGAGTGTCTGTTAGGCTGACTGCACTGTGAAGAGTGAAGATGTAGGAACACATTTCTCTATGCATGTGTGTGTGCACGCACATCACATGTGCATATGTTGACACATATACATGTATATGTACATAGGACATAGGCATTGTGTCTCTATGATCACCACATAGATACCACTACATACTTATTACATATATGGACAAACGTGTGTGTTCATGTATATAATGTATGTGTATATATATGTGTGTGTAGGGGTTTAACAGACATATATAAACACATATTTAATTACTTTTGCCAAAAAGAAACACTAGCATATCAGCTACAAACTAATAAAAGTAGTCACCCTTGGAACATAGAGTACGGCAGATGGGCAGAAGAGAGACTTTTATTAATCTAATTTCTTGTGGAGTTTTAACTTTAGAATCATACAAATTATTCACATAAGAAAAGGAAGTTTTAAAAAATAATAATAAATAAATAAATAGAAAAAAAAGAAAAGGAAATTAAAAAGCAGTCTCTAAAAAAATCTGAAATAAATAAACCCAACTGTATACCAAATTTGTGATGTTTAAGCACACACACAAAAATTAAGTGATCTTACCACAAGTACAAGGCTTTGATTGCACATACTTTAAGAGAAATACAAGCTGGGCGTGGCAGTTCATACCTTCAACCCCAGCACTTGGGAGGCTGAGGCAGCAGGACAGTATGCTCAAGGCCAGCCTGAACTAACTATGCAGCAAGTTCAAGGCTGCTCTGGACTACACTCCACCAGGAAATACGAGCCTGCAGAGAAGACCCAAATCCAGAGCACCATCCATGCACAAACACTGGCTGGGTGAAGAGCCGCAGACACTTTATTCTTTAACTTTTGTTTTTCTTTTTTGTGATACTGGGGATCAAGCCAGTGCTTTAGACATGCTAGGCAAGTGCTCTAACATGAGCTACATTTCCAACTTTTTAAATTTTATCTGAGACAAGGTCTTGGTAAAATTTCCCAGGCTAGACTTGAATTTGAAATCCTCTTGCCTCAGCCCCCTCAGTACCTGGAATTCTAGGTGTGTTCCACAGTTATTGCTGGTGGGAGTGTAGAATGGTACAATAACTTTGGATTCAGGTCAGCACTTTCTCCACAAATCCAAACTGGTCCTTACCTTACGGTCCAGGAACGGTGCTCCTTAGTATCTTCCCAGTGGAGTTGAAAGCTTCTGTCCACACAAAAACATGCTCACAAATGTTTGTAGCATCTTTATGCAAAATTGTAAAAACCAGAAAGCAACCAAGATGTCCTCAAGTAAGTGAATGGATGAACAAACTGTGGCATATCCAGACAATGAATATTAACTAGCACTGAAAAGAAGTTAGTTACTAATCTACAAGAAGACATGGAGGAAAGTATTACCCACTGAAAGAAGCAAATCTGAAAAGGCTACATGCTGTTTGATTCCAGCACATGATATTCTGAAAAAGTCCAGAGTGGAGACAGTAAAATAACAAAATCAGTGACAGCTAGGGGTCCTGAGCAAGGTGGGATAAGCAGAGGCACCCAGAGGCACTGTGGGCAAAGTACTCTTTGCAAAGCTGTCAGAGTAGACAGTGTCCCTGTGCATTTGTCCAAACATATAAAATGTGCCAAACCAAGAGAGAACCCTAACGGACCCCGCAGTCCTGGGTGAGGTTGATATGTCATGGAGCTCTCTCAACTGTGACGATGATCCGCTCTGCAGGGGACACTGGACCAGGCCCACAGGACACGTGCCCATCAGTGGTCCACGAACCTAAGGCTGCTCTAAAAAGAAACTATGTCTAAAAGAAAAACACATGACTGATTGGCCCTTTTAATAACTCAGAATGAAAACTAATAACAAAAATGTGGATGTATTTTGATTGCAGGTTTAAAATGTGCCTAAATACTTCACTCTGCTCTGTTTATTGTTAAGGGAGAAAGAGGGAGACACATTATAAAGGAGTGTGTGGGAGAAAGAACCAGTCTCATGCAAACTCTTTCTCCTGCCAGCCTACTGGGTTTATGCATATGAAAGAGAGTTGAAAACCTGGGAACAGAGGTACCCATACAATTCACCCGGAGAGGCAGTGCAGATGAAATCCAAAGGCCACATTTCATTTGCTAAGATAACCAGGAATACAAGGTCTACTACACACTGATGTGAAATATAAGGCACAGAAAAAGTCATGCAGGGAAAATGAATGTGTTCCATGGAAGGAATACTACCAAGAGATCAGTTTTGATTTTTTAATGTCGCCATTCTTATAGACATGCTATTAAGTAGCCAGCAGCAATAGGAATCTTCGCACATATTTATTTAATTTATATTGAATTGCCAAAATCTACCTTTATTCCTTGCTCTAAAGAGACATATCTTTTTTCATCTTGTCCTTTATGTTTAAAAATTCTTTCAAAAGCAAATACTTTACTTTAAAAAAAATCACAAAATTGCTAACAGGCAAAAACCAGGAAGTTGCATTTCAATTCAGATAAACTTCAAAGTGAGACAGGGTATCCAGCGCAGCCACTGTCTAGCCTAAAAAAATAAAATAACATTGAGGATCAAATATAAACAAATGTGTTCTTGCCTTTTTCTCATGTTAAGTTTTCCTTATACTTGCCACAGGATCAAAAAGTGGCATTTTCAGCATATCCTCTGATTTGTTTACTAAGTTTTCTTTAGAAAATGTGAAGTCTTAAAGACCAATTGGGTTTTGTAATTTTAGACACGTGTCTCATCTAAATCTAAGTTAAACTGACCTTCTTTAAAAGTCCTTCATTAATGTCCTTAAATGTTTGCCTCTTACCTGCGTAATCTCTATCCAAAGACTTTACATGATATCAAGTAGCTAAAGATACATTTTCCTGAATGAAAGTCTTCCTGCTTGTGTATTTAAGTGCCTGATGTGAAGTGATTATGAAGCCAACCCTTTTTAATGCTGTTCAAGTCACAAAGAGAGTTTAATAGCTGCTGCAAAAATAAGTTTTTTACAAAAGGCATATAAAATTCACTTGATAAAATATCACAAAGTTACACAAGGAAAGAGACAAAATAAAATAAATTCCCCTAATGTACCGCAAATATCAACCACCACACACTACCTACAAGCCATATGTTTTTTCCATCTGTTCTGTTATCATCAACTAAATTTATAGTATTTGGGCTATCAGAAGGATTGTCAAACATGAGCTAGGCATGAGTTTAAAACCTAGGTGTTACTGTTAGTTGTTTCTTCTTTCTTTTTTAAAGAAGCAATCCACTTCTAAGCCCATCCACCATCAATGTATTTTGGGGGTTCTGATTAATACTCCTGCATATCTTTGAGTCAGTCCTCAGCAATCTTAGATTGGCCCTGGAGCCACTAACTGATCAATCACTCACTGCTTTTAACCCTTCCGATGATGGCTACTACACAGGAAGCTGGGTGTCCCAACAGTATATGTGTTTCTTCCAAGAGCAGAGCCTGGCTTGTGGCTGTTAATTGGTAGATTAGGGTGTGTAGTAGGCAGATTTCTGAAAAGACCCCAGGGATCCAAGCCCCTGGAAAAGCCCCTCCTCTTGAGTAGGAGTGGACCCACCAGTGCCTTCTAGCCATGGAATATGGCACATGAGGGCCGGTCACCCCTTGGTTAGTGTAGGTTATGGGGTATCCATATTATCCAGTGATAATATTAATTATTATTATCCATATTATCCTGTGACCATATTAATTATCTAAGACTCCAGGACAGCAGGCTGCAGTCAGAGGTTGCACAGCTTTGAAGCAGGAAGCCTCCATGCTGAAAGGACTCCTCCAGGAGCTCAGAACAGCTCTAAGTCTGCCAGACAGAGAATCTTCAGCCTGCAGCCACAAGAAACTGAATTCTGTGAACTTGTGAATTTGCAAATGAGCCTCAAGCCTTTGCAACAGTCATTGTGTAGCTCACACTTCAACTGCAGCCTGTGAGGTCCCATGCAGAGGACCCAGGTAAGCTGCCCTGGACTCTTGACCCCTGGAAACATGAGATAACGAATATGTATCACGCTAAATGGACAAGTGTGGCAATTTTCACATAGGAATCGGATATACATGATACCATACGTAAGATTCCAGGGGCTTCAGAAATGTCAGTGAGGCCTGACATCAATGGCCAGGGATTCCAGGATTTGTCCAAACCAAAATCCAATATACAGGGGAAAGTATCATGAATATTCCCAAACTGTGTTAAGGAGACCTACAGATACACACTGTGATCGGTTTTATCAAGGTTTCACTCCCTCCCCTGCTAGACAAAGTATTTCCCCCCAACTTCAATGATGGTGGTTGAAGCCCTGTGAAGGGCAGAAGCTCCAGTGTTGCAGCCATTGAGGAGCTTGGAAAAAGGTGCACAGGTGTCAGCTGCCCCTCAACCCCAAGGACAGCTCTGGCCATTGTCTCTGAGGCCAAGTCCAAAGTAGAGCAGCCTGCTGGTGCAGAAGAGTGAGACCTGTGTCCTAGAGTGCTTGCCACTTGGATCAGGGTTATTTGGTGTACTTATTACTGCTGCTTCTGAGTCGCAAAGTGCTGTTTGACACAAGTCCTCTAGCAATGCAGTTAAGTTAGGTGACTATCTTAATACCTCAAGACATCTTGTAGTATAAAATCAAAGACAAAAACTTAAGACAGTCCTTATACTGAATTCTAAAACAAAGTTCAGAAGGTGACTATCAAACCTCTCAGAGGAGTTCAGCACTCTTCAATATGCCAAATCACAGTTTGCAATAAATATGTCATTTGACAATATCTTCATAAATTATCATGAACTCAAATGTTTGTGGAAGACATATTTAAAACTGACCTCTAATGTCAACCACAAGCACTTAAAGCATGAACAAAAATAAATTTACTCACTTTACATTTCAAAGAAAAGCTATCACATGAATGCACCACATGAAGAAGTTGTTGAAATTATGGAATATGTACAAAAAGAATTATATTTAAAGTAAAATGCTCTCTAGTACATACGTTTTAATGGATCCTGAATTTGGGTTTTATATAAACTCTTTTCTCTCTCTCTCTCTCTCTCCCCCTCCTTCCTCATAATGGGGAAAGGAATATAAAACACTCTGAATTCCAAGTATGCTATTAAATTAAGATGGCTTTTCTATTTAGCTCCAAAAATGTGCCTAGAATTAAATATTCTAGGATCAATATTATTACACAATTGCATGCAGTCACATGCATACAAGGTATATCACAACTTATACCAATAATGAATGACTTCACATTGCAGACAAATTAGTAAATAATATCAAACCTGAATTCTTCTTTAAGGTTACCAAAAAGAAGCATGACATGTGCATATGTGTCTGTATAATATATATAACATATGTTATGTGTATTAAGTACCTAGATAACATATAGATAGATAGAGAACATATATATAAAATCTAGTACAGGCCTATGAGTCATACTAAAAAAAAAACCACCTTTCCACTGCTGGGAGGAAATGCATGACATGCACAAGCTCAAGGAAAAAAGGTTTGTTCTGGCTCATGTTTTTGGAGGCTGCAGTCCAGGGTTACCGGCTCTGACTTAGAAGCACCATGGAGGAAGGGCGTGGCAGGGGAGGCTCTTCCACCCCAGCAGTCAGGAAGCAGAGAGACAGGAGAGAGACAGGAGAGAGTTGCAGGGACCAGATGCCACCTCCAAGGGGGCACCCGTAACCCCCAGGTGTGCACTAGTAACCTCCAAGAGGGTACCTCGGACACCACTCAAGGTGGCAGTCAAGATTAATCATCATGCTGGTAAGAAATGAACAATTCCTTTCCGTACACTGAACAAGAAGACAGAAAGGAGATGGAGACCATCGAGAGCTCCTGGGCTACACAGGCAAGGCCATGCAAATTCCATGGAGCTGGTGAACTTTTTCCCAATATTTTAGTTTGTATCAGCTTTTTCAAAAGTATAATTTTAACTAAAGTAAATATTTGAAAATCCTAAAACAATTGTCAACACTGAAAAAATCAAGAATTTGCTTGTCATCCTGTAGTAAATCCTGGCTTAAACAAAAGCTACTCAGGGAAATGTTCTGTATGAACACACACTAGGGTCTCAGAGTCACCCTTACAGGTAACTGTAGGTCATGGGGCTGCCTTGTGAGCCCTGAGCTTCTCCTACTAATTTCTGAAAGTGTAAATATATTAAACAGAGATGCCTGTGACCCAATGCTGTGGTAGAGCCTTTTCCCTGATGGATGAAATGTCTGTAATGAGTTCTATTCCTTCACTTGTTTACCAAGAACACATAATGCTCCAGGTTCAACTCATGGCATCAGGACAAATTACAGCTACTCAGTGTATTTTAGCATGTACTTAGTGGGAGCTCCATAGATGAAGCGGTGTCTAGAAGAATCGTGTGATAGAGTAAGCTTGTGTACCATATTTCCTTCAAGAAATCGGGGATCTGGATAGCTTCAGCCTCCCTTGGTTCTGACACTGTGAAATTTCTTTCATGATAATTCTCTCACAGGGAAACATTCCTTTACCAAACTGCAGGAGTATAAGAATCTAGTACACAGGAGTGAATTGTCTGTTATTTGAAACATTTAACCACACTGCACTTCTTCGATAGAGCGCTCACTTTTACATTCTCCTTTGAACATGCCGCAGCCACGTGGATGTGTGCGTGTGGATGTACAGATGCATGTAGCTACAGAGAGAGGAAGGAGAGAGAGAGGGAGAGAGGGAGGGAGCTGTATGTGTGCACATGCATAGATGTTGAAAAGAATTCTTCAATCTCCATTATTGGTAGAAACCACTGATACGCATGGTTTGGTTAAATTATCCCTGGCAGGTTTATTATCTACTCTTTTCCCCTGCTGTTAGCATGTGTAATTGTATGGTTTTAAGAACTTGAATGACTCACCATAAAGCAAGCTGAAAAAATAAGGGACAGATGTGTTTCTATGTATTTTTTGAGGGTTGCTAGGATGGGAACCCTTTCAGCTAATTTCGGAATCTCTCCTCCGAGGTAGCTTTGGCCTCCCTGGATCACCTCTCCCGGTGCGGGCCCTCAGCCTTTGGTCCCCAGAAGGGTGGAATGTGCCCGCCACTGTGAGGGCCACCCGCCACCGCAGCTCTAGCACTGGGCTCCTGCAGGCTGGGGAAGGGACAGTGGCCTCTGCCAGAAAGGCTCAAGGCAGGGAGCTTTGTCTGCTCTGAAAACACAGCGAGGTGCTGCCTCCCGCTCTTGAGAGATGATTAATAGGAGAAAGCCAGCAGGTCATTTGTGGGAGGAGATCATAAAAAGGATGAGCGCTGTTGATCAGATTTCAAAACTTTGGTCTTGACCCTTTCACTGCAGAGAAAAGCCCACCCTGTGGTTAACATCCTCAGAGGGAGACAGGAGCCAAAAGTTTTAATGAGAGGTCAAATTGGCAGCAAAGGAGTTGAACTTTCATAGTTCCAGGGTCAGACAACTTTTCAACAGAGCCCAAGTCCTTTCTTTTTTAAATGGAGACAGGATCTCATGCTGTCACCCAGACTAGCTACCCTGGGACTAGCAATCCTCCTGCCTCAGCCTCTCAATAGCTGTGATTACAGATGCCTGCCCTGGGTCCCACTTCAACACGAGTCCATAAACTCAATGTGGACAGAAGATGAGGCCCAGATGTAGATGAGGCTTTGGGTAGAATAGTGCGTTGCTTTTAAATGAAAGCATCTCAGCAGTGAGGTGCTGTAGCCTAGGCACCCCCACTTTCAGGGAAGGAGCTCTCCTAGGGGTGCAGGACTCCTTTCCCTCCAGTATCCCACCAGGCTCGCTCGCACTCTCCCCCAAGGGGGGGAACCCTGAACCTGGCATTGGTAGCAGTAGAGGCTGACTCTGACCTTAGGGTCCCCCAGATGCAAGGCCCCCTGAAGGAGAGGAAGCGGCCTACACACCTTAAAACTGGGAACCAGGTGCGGGAGGGAGAGAGCTTGTGCCTGGCCTCTGTGCTTTCCTCTGCCACTGCATGGACCACAGGGAAGACAACCACAGGGGCCACGAGGAAGGTCGCCCAGAGAGCAGAGGTGTGCCTGCACAAGGCAAGGCAGAACAGCCCAACCCAGAGTCCCCCGGAGGGTCCAGGACAGAGGGCTTAGGACGCGTCCTCTTCACGAGCCGCCCTCTGCATCCTCCTCGTGCTGCCTGATTCCTGCACCAGAGTGTGGACTCCAAAGGCCGCCTCTGCTTGTGACACTGCGTAGCTCCGTGACAACCAGGACCAACGCAGCAGTGTGTCAGACAAACAGACAACCCTCTGCAGGATGTGCTGTCTGTCCAGCCCCCACCCACTGGGTGGGAACCGTGCGTGCCCTGCCTGTCCCGCGTCCCTACCTCGGGGAGAAGAAGGGTATCGACCATGTTTCACACGCGTGGATACAATGCTGCTCGGAACTTGCTTTTCTACCTGATAGTAGGTCCTGGCTATTTCCCTGGTCTTTTCTGCTTGTCTGACCCCTACAGTGGCAGCATAATCCTCGTTTATATAAACACGTGAGTTCCTTTCCCCCAGACCCTACTAATGCGCTGTAGCAGCTCGCTGTCAATCTGTCTGTAACTTATACCATATGCGTTAAATGCTAAAATAAGCATTTTTAATGAAGGGATTTATTAAAGTCCCAAAAATGTAAATGCTGATTAAAAGATGTGTAATTTTTAAGTTGACAGCTATTGTCCTGTTTTCCTCTGAAATGCTGAATCATCGCCATCGAACACGAACATGGTGTGTGAGGATGGCCATTTTCATAGCATTTATTTCTTATAGTTTTCCATTAAACTTTTTGAGATAACAGTAGATTTGCGTGTCCCCATTCAAAAAAAAAAAAAAAAACTACACTGAGATCTGCCCCCAGTTGCCCAGTGGTAACAAAACCCTTAGTGGGACATCACAGCAGGGTGACCTTGGCGCAGCAGAGTGACCTTGGGATTGTCCCGTGCCCCTCTTGTCTCCGAGCGAGCACAGCGAGGCCTCGCCCTGCAGTCCCGGGGGCAGTGTGTTGACCCCGCTGTGGCGTTGCATTGCTCTTGTGAAGCCAAGGAGAGTCCTCTCATCTGGGCTTGCTGAAATTTCCCCATGAATGGCCATCGGGACTTGTCAAATGCTGTTTTAGACCAACAGATGTGAGAATGTCATTTATCTTCCTCAGCCTGTTAACATGTAGACTGGGTCATTGATTTTCAAGAGTAAAACTAATTTGACATAACTGGAATAAACTCCACTTGCTCATGTCGTATAATTCTTTGTATACATTATTGGTTCTGTTTGCTAATATTTTATTGAGGATTTTTGTGTCTAAGTCCACCAGAGATATTGGCCTATACTTTTCTTTATTTTGCATTCTTATCTGGCTTTGTAATTGGAGTAATATTGGTACCTTCCTGTTTTTCTGTCTTCAGGCTACATACAAATCCTACCAATTTTTCACTTCTGATATTGCTCATATATTCCTTTATTCTTTTCTTTGTGTTTCCAGAAATTGGTCAATTTCATTGGCTGGTTTGAAGAGCCATCTCTTCTTTTGATTTTGTTTTCAATTTTATTGATTTCTGCTTATATAGTATTTATTTTTTCTTTATTTTGCTTTGCTTTTTCTGGGTTACTGAAATAGAGCTTAAATACTGATTATGGACTCTTGCTCTTTTTCATTGTGCACATCTATTGCCAAAAATCTTGCTGTCAGCACTGTTTTAGGTGAATTCTACAGATGTCGATATGTTGTGTTTTCATTTTCTTTTTTTTTTTTTTTTGTACTCAGAATCAAACTCAGGACCCTGTGCTTGCCAGGCAGGCACTTGTGCTGCTGAGCTATATCCCTAGTCCATGTTTTCATTTTCACGCCTTTAAATGAGTTCCCATTTTCCTTGAGACTTCTTTTTTAACCTATGCATTATTTAGTGTGTTCTTTAGTTCCCAAGTACATGGAAGAATGTCTGTTATCATTCTAATTTAATTCCACTTTGGTAAAAGAAAAGACATTGCATAATTTTAATGCTTTTAAATTTGTTAGCATTTGTTTTGTGGCCCATGATGTGATACATCTTAGTCTACATTTTAGATAACACTCTTCTTAATTTTTGGAAAATATGTAAGTAAAAATGAATATAAAATGTAAGTTGACACTTTAAACTTATTAGTAAGTGTAATTCTGTCACAGTTACTACATTTTTGTAATTCTTCTCTTACATGCTTAAGTTCTTTATCCCTTTTTAATTGGTCAACTTTCTCTGCCCTTGCAGAAGCCACAGACAACAGACTTTTGTAGATCAAATCTTTTTACTTGTAGTTTTCAATGTCTGTAGCTTTTCTACATGCAAATTAAAGTTCTTAGATATTTTAATTCATCAAAATTTCCCTCTGCATCTTCGTCTCCACGGCTTGCACAGAGACCTTCAGATTGCTTTCATAAAGCTATTTACATTTTTCTAGAATTTTTATCATTGCATTTTAAAATTTGATTCACCCAAATATTAAAAAAAGGAACAATACCAAAATACAAACACCACAAAGTAAGAACATTAAAAATGATACAGGGTTTCTAACCAAATGATAAGGATTAATAGTGGTTGTTATATTACATACTTATCTTCAATGAAGTTGCTCAGATTACCACATGTAAGAATAGAACATTGATCAAATCTTTAAAGAGAATAAGTAAATAATAATTTAAAAGAACTTTAGCGACAATACATAGTGGCACCTAAATGTTTTTAACACTAATAATTTTATCATTACTCTTCCATAGATAGTGTATAGCTAAATGATTCGATACTTTGGGAATAATTCACATTTGTATTTGAGTAGGACAGTGATTTTTACCCATGAAATTCAAATTAAAGGTGATCCTTCTTTTGGAATAAATAATAGTCACATGGGTTGAAGATGGCAAGTTTTAGTGTAGTCTGTTTCCTCCCATGTAAGAGATGCTAACTCATGGGCAACGCTCTCCTTTCCTCTCCTGTCAGGGGAGTTAAAGTTTCAACATAACCAGAGATCTGTAGAAATAAGTATGCACTGTCCACCAACAATCAGCTGCATGGATTTCTTTCCTCTCTCCACTCTCCAGTGTGCATTGGGTGCTTGCTGTATTGGGATAATTGTGCCCTATACAACCCACACACCTAAGATGCTCAATTCAAGGGCCTTTAGTATATTCACAACGTTGTACAACTGTCACCTAATTAATTTTAGAATGTCTTTCCTCATCTTCCCTGACACAGAAATGCTGTGTCCCTTGGCTGTGCCCACACTGTGCAGGCAGTCCTCATCCTCATGTCAACCTACATTATATATTCATTTTTACTTACATATTTTCGTAAAATTAAGAAGAGTGTTACCTAAAATGTAGACTAAGATACACCATATCTTGGGCCACAAAACAAATGCCCTGGTCCCCGCCACTGGGAAGGGTCCCACCCACATGTGGCCTTGTTGATACCCCTAAAGTAGCAGGTCCGTGTCTGTAGAAAGCATGCTGATGAAGCCACTGATCCAGTGGGAAACTCCAGTGGGCCTGGCTTTGAAGCCCACTTCCCATGACCAGGGCCACTAGCCTGAGTGCTTGGGGTGAGCCTGGGTTCACTGATGGGCATCCTTCCTGCCTCTACTCCCACTGCTGCCTCTGGTTACCCACATCCTCCCCCTGTTCTGACACTTCATATGCATTGAGGCACACCATGTGTACTCTGGCTTCTCCCAGGTGACCTAAAGCTTTGTTTATTCATGATGTGTGAATGAGTAGCCTGTTCCTTTTCATTGCTAAGTAATATTTCATTATAAAAATTTGTATAAAATACTTCATGACATACATGGTATGAAATATCTCATGCATGGTATGAAATACATGTAAAGTTGCTATCCATTCTTCAGTTGACTGACACTTGAGGTTTTCTGTAACAAATACATCTCCTATGTAGAGGTTAACAAAACTGAGCAACAATGTTGTACAAGACTCCAAGAAGTGTCTTTTTGTGTACTCATTTCTCTTGGATAAATTCCTAGCCCATTGTTAACTTAATTAGAAACTGCCAACTTTTTCCAAAATATTTGCACCACTTCAGTCCTACCAGAATTATATGGCAGTTCCAGTCATTCCACATCTTAAGTAATATCTGGAGAAGTCAGTCTTTTTAACTTAGTTATTCTCGTATCTGTGCAATGACATTTCCTTGTGGTTTTAATTAGCATTTCTCTGATGATTAGTGATGTTAAGAACCTCCTTGTGGGCTATTTCTACATCTTTCTTTGCAAGGAGTATATTTTTGAAAATCTAGGGACACAAGGAGATACTTTTTTTCTCTCTCTGCTTTTTGACTTTTCTCCCTGTTAGCTTTATTACTAATGGAAACTAAGCTATAATTAAAAAGTAGTACATGGGCTAAAAATATAGACTGTTCAAAGAGGTTAAATCTAAATATTTAAAGCAAATGAACTGAATGGCTAGCGTTGCACATAGAAAATGCCTCAGTACCATCCCACCACATAGCTGTGATCAAAACTGCCTCCAGCATACATCACAGGAATGAAGGGCAACAGGCCCAAGAAGCCTCAGTGAGCTGCCTGGTAACCCCAAACCCAGCACTCTGGTCCCCACCACCATGAAGACAAAGACACCAAGTCCTGGGAAGCCTCAGGACACTTGGTGAGCCACCTGAGAACACAGGATGCTGCATTTAGCCCTCTGCCACCATTGTGTGAAGGACCTCAAATCCCAAAAAGCCCGAGACCCTGTGCTCCTCCCCCACCCACTGCCATTGTGGGAAGGAACCTGAGTGTGAGAGAGACTTGGGATTCTCAGCAATCTGCCTGGGACCCTGAGACTCTGTGCTCTGCCTCCTAACACCATTGCAGGAAGGGCTCTGAATCCCAGGAAGCCTTGAGAGCCTCAGTGAGCTGCCAGAGAGCCCAAGGCACCATGCTCCACCTGCCACCATCATCACATGAATAAACCGAGTTCTGAGAAACCTAGGGAGCCTCAGCGAGCTGCCAGGGAGCACCGAGACCCTATGCTTCACCTTCTGCTGCCATCTTGGGAATGACTCTGAGTGTGAGGAAACCTACAGAGCTTTGAAAATAACAAAATGAAGGAGAAAAATGCAATCTCAGACCTCCACCCCACTCAGAACAACTCCAGGAAACATCAACATAGAAGAACTTGGAAGTCAGACACCTGAAATTTCTGAAATGATAGCAACTGAAGTAAAGAACCAACTGCATCAGGCTATAAAACAAATCAGATCAGAAACAATCTCTCAGGTAAAAAAGAAATGACAACCAGAATGAAAGAATTGCTCAGCATATCAAAAGAAGACATAGATTAAAAAAAGCACAAAAAGTGATACAAACTTTGAATGAACAATATAGGAAAGAATTAAAATGCATGAAAGAGATTCAAAGAGATATTCAGGAAATTAAAAATTCCCTTGAGAGCTGGAAAAACTGCTTGAATAAAACTGATGATAGACTTTCAGACCTTGAAAACAGCATTGCAGCTAGTGATCATGAAATGAAAGATCTCTTAAAAATAATAAGGAACCAGGAAATAGCAATTCAATAGCTACCAGATGAGACAAAGTAAAACAATGTAAGAGTGATACGTGTCAAAGAAAAAGCAAGAGGCAATATGAAGACATAAAAAGAGACTGTTTGCAGAAGTAATGGCAGAAAATTTCCCAATCCTGGGAAAAGAATCTGACATACAGTAATGAGGCATATATAACACCAATTAGCCATCACCAAAATAAATCTACACTCAGTTGCATAATAATCAAGATCTCAGAAACAGAGCAAAAAAAAAAAAAAAGAATTTTAAAAGCTGTGAGAGAAAAGAAACAGATCACCTATGAAGGAAAACCCATCAGAATCATGGCAGATTTCTCAACACAAACCATCAAGTCAAGAAGAGCTTGGAGTGAATTATTTCAGGTCCTGAAAAAAAAACAACTTCCAGCCCTAATGATGTACCCTGCAAAACTATCTTTCAAAATTAATGGAGAAATAAGATACATCCATGACAAAGATCAACTGAAGTAATTCATGACCAACAAACCAACCCTACAAAGACTACTGAAAGATATCTACAAAGAGATAAAAATGACCACAATTCCAAGAATGACAATAGAGAAGAACCTCCAAGAACAGCAAGTAATTAAGCAGAGGGGGAACATATGGAGCCAACAGTGGGAAAATAACATGATAAAGATAAGCAATAACCATTAATGTAAATGGTTTAAATTTACCAATCAAAAGAAACAGAGTGGATCAAGAAACAAAATCCAACAATATGTTGTATTCAACCAATGCATTTAACTCAAAGGAAAATTTATAGATTGAAAGTCAAAAGATGGAAAACCATTCTTCATGAAACAGGACCCAGAAAAAAGGGGTACCTATTCTGTTTGTAGACAGTGTGAACTTCAAACCAATAGTGATCAAAAGAGATAAAGAAAGTCTATATATTCCTGTTAGGGGAAAAATGCAAGAGGAAGAGATAACAATCATAAATATATATGTACCAGATGTGGCTCACCCAACTATATAAGACAAATTTTAACAGACATGAAAAATCAAATAAACAAAAACACAATTGTAACAGGAGACTTTAACACCCCATTGTTATGAAGAGATGAGCTAGACAAAAAATCACCAAAGAATGAACAAAACATGTGAGTAAAGAATAAACCAAACATGTGAATAAATGGACTTAGTAGAACTTTACAGAATATTGCACCCAACAACATTAGAATACACATGCTTCTCAGCTGCACAAGGGATGTTCTCTAAAATAGACCATATATTAGCACATAGATCTTAAGTAAATGCAAAGGAATTGAAATTATCCCATTCATATTTTCAGACTGTAGTGCAATGAAATTGGAAGTTATCAAGAAAAGAAATCACAAAAACTCCATAATCACATGGAAATAAAATAACACTCTCCTCAACAACCAATAGCTCACAGATGAAATTAAAGAAGAAAATAAACAATATTTATAATAAAATGAAAATGCAGATACAACCTACCAGAACCTGTAGAATGTAATGAAAGCAGTCCTCAAATGGAAATTTATACAGTGGATTCCCAAAATAGAATGAGCACAAATAAACAACCTTATGCACACCTCAAGCGTCCAGAAAAAGACAAGCAAGTCAAGCCCAAAGCCCAAAGAAGGCAGGAAATTATAGAGATCAGGGCAGAAATTAACACAATAGAGACTAAGAAAACAATACAAGGAATTAATGAATCAAAGAGTTGATTCTTTGAAAAAAATAGATAAAATTGATAAGCCCTTAACCAACCTTATCAAGAAAAGGAAAGAAAAACACAAATCCATGGAATAAGGAATGAAAAGGGCAAAATCACTACTGGTGCTGTACAAACTCAGAAGATCATCAATACCCACTTCAAAAATCTTTATCTCATGAGATAGAAAACAGAAAAAATGGACAGATTCCTGTATACATATGAATTACCAGAGCTGAATCAAAAAGATATACAAATCTTGAGTAATCCAATATCAGTCAACAAAACTGAAAATGTAATGTCTTACCAACAAAGAAAAGCCCAGGTCCTCATAGATTCACAGCTGAATTCTATAAGAAATTTAGAGAAGATTTAATGCCAACTCTTCTCCAACTTTTTAATGAACTAGAAAGGGAAGCAATTCTCTCTAGCTCATTCCTGGCAGCAAGTATTACCCTGCTACCAAACCCAGACAAAGACCCAACCAAAAAGAGAACTATAGGCCAATATCCCTAGTGAACATAGATGCAAAAATTCTCAATAAAATACTAGCTAATAGAATGCAGCAAATCATCAAGATCATACACCATGACCAAGTGGAGTTCATCCCAGGAATGCAAGAATGGTTCAATATATGCAATCAATAAATATAATACATCATATCAACAGAACCAAAGACAAGAATCACGATCATCTCAATAGATGCAGAACAACTGCAGAACAGAAAAAATGGAGAACAACAAGTCTAACACTCATTCATGATAAAAAAAACCCTATAGAAAGTCAGAATGGATGGACTTTACCTCAATCTGATAAAAACCATCAATGACAAACCAACAGCCAACATCATACTAAATGGACAAAAACTGAAAACTTTTGCTTTAAATTTAAGAACAAGACAAGGATGTCCACTGTCACCACTCCTTTTCAACATGGTTCTGGAAACATTAGCCAGAGCAATCAGCTAAAAGAGATAAATAAAAGGAATAAGGATAGAAAAGGAAAGGACAAAGTGAAATTATCTTTATTCACAGATGACATAATACTCTACATGGAAGACCCCAAAAACTCTACCAAAAGACTCCTAGAATTAATAACCAAATTCAGTAGTGTATCTGGATAGAAAGTCAGCACTCAAAAATCAATAGCATTCCTATACACAAACAACAATCAGACTGAGAGAGAAACTAGGAAAACCACACCTTTCAAGATGGCTTCCACAAAACTGAAATACTTAGGAATCAAGCTAACAAAAGAAGTCAGAGATCTATACAGTGAAAATTACAGTACTATGAAAAAAGGGATTGAAGAGGATTTCAGAAAATAGAAAGACAATCCTTGCTCATGGATAGGAAGAACCAAGTTTTATTCATTCATGAAGAGGGGAGTGGCTTGAGGATGAGTGACTGTGAGAACCATGGGAAGTAGGTGAGTGCCATGAGCTGGGCTGGATGGGAGGCCTGAAATCATCTCTGCAAATACAGAGAGAAGGATGTGCAGAAAGAGTAATCTGCATAACACAACTGAGATAGTATCTAATGTTTTGCAGTTGGTGCTCCAACTCTGACATGTAATGTTTGAAGCCCCAGGAAGTCACAGCCTCTATCTCAAGGCTCGATCCCAGCCGACAGCATGCAGCATTGTCTCACACATCCTGCCTCATCCCAGCTGACTTAAAGGAACAATGGGGGCTCCGGGGAAACACGCCTGCCACCTCCAGAGATCACCATCAGCACCTCAGCTAGACCAGTATGCACTGCTTAAAGCCAATTAAAAGAATAAGGAAAGGGCCCTGGCCAGCTCTGTACATATCAATATACGGAAACAGGGTCAGGCTCATCCAAAATGATAGCAATTGCTCCTCTTTCGAGAAGAGTCACCTATGTGGTCCTCCACAAATAGCAAAAGCAATCCTGGGCAACAGAGGCAAGGCAGGAGGCATCATAATCCCTGACTTGAAATTATACTACAAAACTAATGTGATAAAATCAGCATGGTATTGGCCAAAACAACAGACTTGAAGATCAGTGTAACAGACTTGAAGATTCAGCCACAACCACAAACATACTCAGCCACCTTATCTTTGACAAAGGGCCCAAACATGTTCACAGGAAGAAAGAGAACCTCTTCAATAAATGGTGCTGGAAGAACTGGCTCTCCATATGCCAAAGACTAAAACTAGATCCATGTCTACCACCATGCACTAAAGTAAAGTCAAAATGAATTAAGATCTAAATATTAAAAAAAAAACACTAAATTTACTGGAAGAGCAGTAGGTAAAAATCTTGAAGACATAGTGGTAGGCAGAGAGTTCACGAACAAAAACCAAACTGCACTGAAAATACTTCAAAGAATCAACAACTGCGATCTCATCTTACTGAAAAGTTTTGCACATCAAAAGAAATCACCAACAGAGTCGAAGGAAAGCCCATGAATTGGAAAAAAATATTAGCCAACTGACCATCAGAGAAAGAACTTTTACCCAGAATATATAAAGAATTTCAAAAAATCAGGCCCCCAAATTCAAACATCCAATACAAAAATGGGCCTCTGAGATGAATACGTACTTCTTGGATAAAGAAATACAGATGGCAAATAAATACATGAAAAACTGTTCAACATCATTAATCACTTGAGAAATGAGAATTAAAACAACACTGAGATTCCAGCTCACCCAGAAAAATGGCTATCATTAAGAAGTCAACCAATAACAAATGCTGGAGGGGTTGTAGGGAAAAGGAACCCTTCTTGGAGTTTCTGGTGGGAGTGCAGACTGGTACAATCACTATGTAAATCAGGGTGAAGATTCCTCAAAAAACTAGGATTAGAGGTCTCAGTCAACCCAGCTATTCTCCTTCTAGGTACTTTTCCAGAAGAACTGAAAACATCATACCAAAGTGACATATACACACCCATGTTTATAGCAGCACAACTTGTCATAATTAAATATTGGAAAAAACCCAAATGACCATCAACAGAGGAAAGGATAAAAAAGTTGCGTTATTTTATACAATATAGCTGAGTATTACTCAGCTATAAAAAAGATAAACTTGAGGCTTTTAACAGGACATAGATACAACTAGAGACCATAGCCATAAGTGAAATAAATCAGATCCACATGTGTAAACATCATATTGTTTCCCTAGTGCAAGAACCGGAAAGAATAACTAAAACCTGAAAGGTACTATAGATATTGTGAGAGGGAAAGAAACTGCTCAAAAGGAAAGAACAACTGGGATTAGAGAAAAAAGGAAAGAAAGTAAAAAGGAAAAGAAAAAAATATATATACACATCACACACACACACACACACACACACACACACACACGTTAAAATAATTGTACTACTAATTTTTGTTGGTTTATTGTTAATTTCCTATCACCTTGGTTTGAATTCTATATCATTTTATTGTTTGGAGGTTGTTTTGTTTATGTCTTTGTTTTTGTTATTTAGTTTTTATTCTTTTTTCTTTAAAATAATAAAAAAGAATGAAGGGCAGCTTATGCCATGTGCGGCAATGCTGCTTTCACAAGTTGAAAAATATAAAGGTGCCTTTCAGAGCAGTCTAATGTGAGGTTCAAAAATCTTAAATGTTGCCCTCAGAGTAAGCATTTTGGGATGAACACTCAGATCACCTTTCTTGGCTGTCACAACTTAGAATTGGATTTAATGAATGCATTAGGAAACAGAGCCTGTAAAGAGTTTAATAAAGCTGACAAGAATCTTGTACAATTAATCTTAACAGATCAATTTACAGCAGTTTTCAAGAAACCAATTGCTGTAGTTAAGTTAAAACCTTAAGAAACCTTAAGGATAACAGAAAACAATTGTCTTAGTTATTTTTCTCTTGTTGCTGAGACAAAATACCTGACACCTAGAATTACAGAAGGAAAGGTTTATTTGGCTCACAGTCTGTGGAGGTTTCAGTCCATATTTGGCTGGCTCCAAGGCAGGGTGACGCATGGCAGGGGGCAATCATTCATGGCGGCAGAAGACAGCAAAAGCAGCAAGAGCAAAAAGGAGGAGTGGCAGCAAGCAGCCTCTTTCTCTGCCTTACATATGCAAACTGTCTGCCTCAGGGCAGATGTAGCACTCACACCTATGACTGCATGAGGCTTTGGGAGGCCATCCGGAACCAAACCATAACAACAATGTACACACATTACCTGGATACAACAATAGAACTGGTTTGCACACTGAATGGTCATATTAAGAATCTTTAACCTGAAATACCTGAGCTACAATTGGCTTAAAGAAAGAAAAAGAAAGATAAAGAGAGGAAGAAAGGAAGGAAAGGAGGGAGGTGGAGGGAGGGAGGGAGGGAGGAAGGAAGGAAGGAAGGAAGGAAGGAAGGAAGGAAGGAAGGAAGGAAGGAAGGAAGGGATTTCAATTTCTTCCTGAAGTGCCTCAAAGAAGTCAATTTTCCTTAAATATTTAATTGCTAGAGGAAATAGTCTCCGAAAAAAGAAGAGAATCTTTTCAAAGGAGATGAAAAGATCAACCATTCATGTAAAGAGCTGAATACCTAAAAGATACAAACTCAAATTCTTTCAGAAAAAGTCAATAAAATCATTCAGTGTTATCAAATTCAGCTTGCCTGGTTCAGATAAACCTTACTGACTTAGAGAAGTCTGTAGAGGTCAGCTTTGGTCAGCTTCCCCACTGCTGGACACAGTGCTGACCCCACACTCTGTAGGAGAGGTTTCCTGTGGCTCAGTCCAGAGGTCAGTTGACTCAAGGCACAAAACTCGGGGTGGGAGGATGTAGTGGAGAAAGCTGCTTAGTTCACAGTAGCCAGAAAGCAGAGAAGGGGGAGCAGCCGAAAGGAGGTGCTGAGGACCTGATTCAGTTCCCAAAGCCATGCCACCACAGCAGACCCAGACACAGCCACATGTGTGCTTTTCTAGCACCCTGCATGGCTCCCGAGGTGACAATTAAGTTATCCATCACAAATGCAAAAGCTTCAAAATGTACTCTTACACATGCTACATTCCAAATGGGCTACTAAGCAAGAGAGAACTTGAAGGGGTTCTTCTGGATCTCGTGGCCCCTGAGGAGAGAGGGCCCTCAGGCTGTGATAAAATGCAGGGTCCAGTGTCAGACCTGGTCCAGATGCCATGTCCCCAAGGTCAGGACCAACCACCTCTGTCCTGACTGCTCCACAAGGCAGAACTGGTCCAAGTGCTCCCTAATCTGGCAGATACTCGGGACGGTTTTAGATCCCCCTGCCACACACACACATGCACACACACACACACACACACACACACACACACACACACACACACACACCTGAACAGGACACTGATGGCCCACAGCCCTGAACCTCACCCTCCTACCATATGGGTCTCAAGGAAACTCCTGAGAGAGGATTAAGGACAAACTTCCCAGAAGTCGCCTCCATCCAGGAGCATGCCTGGCTCAGCACATTTCACTGGTACAAGGAATGCGTCTCCAGCAATAGGGTTTGGTTTTCTGCACACAAACTGGAAACAAAAGCACATCATCTTCTGAGTTAATTTCATCTTCCAATGAATCTACTTTTGCAAGTCCAGAACTACAAAAAGATAACCTTTTTGTCCTTTGCTAATATAATTTTGATTTTTTTCTTTCAGTTTTATTGCGAATAGCAATGGTCCGAATGGAAGACACTATAATTTTTAAGTGTTTTGTAACTAGAAATTACCTTAAATGAACCTTCAGTTAACTGCTTCTATTGTATTCCATTGGTAGGTGATATAATTAACAACATGTTGCTACTGCCATATTTACTGAATTACTCTAGATACACAGCAAAAATCTTTTGTCTCCTAAAATAATTTTGAATTTTTCTTTTTTGCTTTCTTGTTCTTATTTTAGTAATTGTACAACGTCTCAAATGGAAATGTGATATAATTCCTGGAGTAGAGTTTTATAATTACACAGTATACAATGTGTGTGTGTGTGTGTGTGTGTGTGTATATATATATATATATATATAAAATAGAGAATATACACATTGTATATACATATATGTATACATTATATATATAAATATAATGTGTATATATTGGGTCACATTAAATTGTTACTAGCTTACTTGATTTCTAGGCAGTACCTAAGTCTTTTCTATTTATCCAGAAACACACACCAAAACTTTCCCTCATCTAAAGGATGTTTTCACTTTTTCTTTAATTTTCCTACTACAGATAAATGAGTATATATTTTCATAAAGAAATAAGAGATCTACCTGATAGATTATTCCAGAGAGGAACTTATTCTAAAGTCAACTACAAAAGCGCAATATAAGTAGGACTGAATATAATCATCCAATATCCTATGTAGTTTAAAAAAGTTGTCAGCTCTGACTTTGGGGTGTTTAGATAATTATTTTTTTTTTTGGTACAGAGAATCAAACTCAGGACCTTGTACTTTCCAGGCAGGCCCTGTGCCACCGAGCTATATCCCTGGCCCTAGATAACTTTTTGATATGTAAGATGAGCTCATTATCTACAGTCTAAACTTGGAGGCGGTGTCAGGAATGAACACATTGTGTTCCCGGGGCCAGCGACACCATCTGGAGTCACAGTGCCCACCTGCCCCTCTTATCCTTGAAGGAGTCCCGCAGTCTCTCTCTTCCTAGAATGCCACATGTCAGGTCTGTTCCCTAAGGTTTTCCCTAGATACCTGTCTCCTGCCCTGATGAAGCTCCTTTCATCCCAAGGGCTCATTTTAGTTCGTATTCCTTTGTTTCTTTCGCTGGGCTTTGCTTCCTGACTCCCTTTCATAGATGGCAAATCAACAGATTTCATCATTTACTTCTTTCATATGTGAAACTACCCCTCCTCCTCTCCTTTGCCACTGTGAGGACTCCTCTGTCAGGCCCAGACTAGGAGCCCTGCCCATCTCTGCAATGCTCTTGCATTCATAGGCTGCAAAACTCCTTTCAGGGTACATGAATATGCTGTGGGAGCCCATTTCAATGTGCTGGCGCTCAAGGGGACAGGACAGCCCAGAGAGAGGGTTCAGAAGAAAGCATCTCCTCACAGCACGGCCCCAGGAAGGTCAGTTTCTGACAGAAGAGGCAAGTAGGGAGTGCACAGGAGGCTGAAGCATGTGTGATAGTGAACTCCCAGAGACTGAGAGTGTCCCCACAGATGTCCTTTCGTATTGAGTTCTGAGTGCCCGTTGACAATGTCCACCTACCACATACGACTATCTGTGGACTCACCATGAAACGAATGTTTATTCCACCCCCCCTAAAGTCACATGTAAGGATTGTGAACCCCAGTGCAACAGTATTAGAGGTGGGGGTTTAGGACATGCCATGGAGGGTTAGTCCCTCATAAATGGGACCCCTGAGAGCTCTCTGCTTCTCTTTCAGTGACTGGAGGCTACATGGGAAGCTGGAGGCCTGTGACCTGGGAGAGGGCCCTCTTCAGACCATGGTGGCAGCCTCCAGAACTGCGGGACTCAGATTCCCCTTGCTTATAACCCGCCCCCCAGAAAATGCAGCTGCAGCAGCCTGAGCGGCCAAGGCCAAGCCATTCTTCTCACACATTCTGACCAGCCAAAGCAACACCCCTGCCACTCCAGGTGAGCTGACATATCTCCTGGGCTCTGGAAATCCTCTTCTTGTGCCTGAATTCTCACTCCGCTGCCTCCTTCTCCTCCTCACAGTCCTGAGCATCTGCAAAGCTCCAGTTCATGTGTAGCCTCCTTGGTGAACCTTCCCTCAATCGCAGAAGTTTGGAGTTGCTGCTCTCTCCGGGTCCACTGCACTGTGAGTGGCTCTGAGGCCAGAATCACAGTACGCCTGCTACCACGCCTGGATCCTTTAGTGGGTTCATTAATTCCACTCACAAGCATCTCTGCTATCTTTTCCTCTGTCACCTCTCATATTTCTAAAGCCTGCCACAGAGCTCGGCACACAGTTGACATTCAGACGGTATTTGTTGATGGTTAGAATTGTGTCTTTACTTCTGTTTCCAGCAGATGTCTACACCCACCTGCTGACTGTGGAGCGCATACCCCAGAGTACAGAAATTAGAGCAACATGGGTACTAATGCCATCACCACGGCTTCCGCTTGTCGTAGTTATCAGAAATCAAGATGCTGTTTCAGTAGCATGTGGGACTCTTTCCAAACCAAGCACTTTTGACAGACCCCGTGGTTCCCAGTTGGATTATATTAACTTGCTGTTGACCTATTTGCATTTCAGCAACTAGATCCTCCCTCACTAATAATTCAGCTGCATTAATTTTTCCATATTCAGGGTAGTGAGTATTCTCTCTCTAACCTCAGTATTTGGGGTTTGTGAAATAGGATATTCATATTAAAACCACCAAGAATTTGTGGTTACATGGCTTTCAGTATACCAGGAATGGAGCGCACATTTTTCATGTATCTCTACCCATGTTGTTTGTGTACCTCTACTTGGTCATGTCTAAAATAAATTTTCTGAAATCTAGGTATTCATCACAGACCATAAAGCAAAATAAATTAAATTATAATTTATTTCTGGGTAGTAAGTAAGCTGAGGATGATGTGTTCCATCTTTTGATGGAATGCAAATTTACCATTAAAAGACAAATTCTTCACTTCCAAAGTTTGAATAGGGTGGTGCTTTAAAAAGCGTTCCATCTGGTTAAATTTAGGGTGCTGAAAAAAGCCCACTATAAGAATATTCCCTGGCTCCAGACCCATAACATTTTTATTTGATTATGAACTGGATTCGTTTTCATTTACTTGAAGCACTTCCACGGCACTGGTTTTTTGCATTCTGCAACAAGACAAAGTTGTCACCATCCACGTTGACTTTGGTAATATTGTCTTCTCTGAATAACATGTTTCAGATGCACTGCTGCCAGGAGGAGAAAGGCTTGTTTGGAGCGGCTGACGTTTTTAGAGGCGCTTTCTGAAAGGGTTATGGTGTTTGTTTCTTTGCTCATTCCCGGCCACCTTATTCCCAGACTCATTCCATTCATCCTCCATCCTGCCCTCCTGCCCTCCACCTGCAACCAACATCTTGGCCTGGCATCTCTGTCTGTCTTTTGCTGCTCTAACAGAACACCGCAGGCTGGGAAATAATCAACATAGAATTGTGATTGGCTCAGGGTTGTGGGGCTGTGAGGTTAGGCAGAGGGGCTTCCTGCCAGGCCATAGCGTAGCTCCCTGTGGGTGACAAAGCCAGAAGGGGCAGAATCCATTTCTATGACAAACCCACCATCAGGATAATGTGCCCACTCCTCAGCACTCCTCACGCTGGCCTCTTACAGGTTCCACTTCTCAGCATTGTTTGCTGGGGACCAAGCACCCAACTCACTAACAGCAGGGGACGCGCTCAAGCAGCAGCACCTGTTGAGGCTGTCGGCAGCTCTGGCCTCCGCCCCATGTCTGCTGTTAGCTCTGGTCTTTGTCACCTTCAGATCAGGACCCCAGCTTGGGTCCACCACTGTCTCTTCCCTCCGCTGCCTGCTGGGTTAGGAAAGCATTGGTTCAAGCATCTCCTTCCATAGGAATTGGGTGTGTTGGTGGACAGAGACGCTGCTGGTCACACAGAGAGAGTGAGGAAGAGGAAGTGTGCGGAACCAGTGGGTCACCCAGTTTGCTTCCCAGCCACCCTCCCTGAAAGGCCAGGGAGTTTATGGGAACAGTGCAACAGACCTGAGCTGGGCATCTCTGGTCAGTTTCCAAGTCGGGGCCCATGTGGGAGTTCGCAGAGGGCCGAGGTAGGTGACAGAGCATGAGACAAGGACGGGCTGAGAGGGCCCCCAAGGGCAGAGCTGACGGAGCAAGTATTAAAGTCATGCGGAAGCCAAGGAAACATCAGTGTGGCAAGTGACTAAAGAGGACCTGGCTCTGTAAAGCCTTCCTGGGCTGCTGCTGGAGAGAACCAGCTGGCCGTGAGACAGCTGACCGCCTTGCCATGTCCGAGCTGACCACCAATGATATTCTCCTCGTGAAGCCCAAGTCACCAAATCCCAGTGACCTTTGCCCTTAGTGGCCACAAACAAGAGGCCTCCTCCTGAACATCATCTTGGTTTGCATTGTCTTGAACTCAGCTGCAGGGTGAGTGACCTCCGATGGGGTCAAGGCCAGTAAGAAAATGATGCGCAGAGACCCACAGGCTGCCTGCCTTTCCCTGAGCTTTTCTGGCTGCCTGCTGGCTTCCTCCTCACTTGACTCCTGGAGGAACACAGGCGATTAAGGAACAACCTCCACCCTCTGCAGGAGTCTCTCAGCCCCAAGGATGTTAAATACAGTGGTGCTTTCAGACCAGCCATGCAGCGCTGAGAGCCACGCACCAGCACAGGGTGTGGAATAACAGGAGACACCTCGAATGTGGAGCCACTTAGACGTCAGATTCTAGGCCTATGACCTGAGACAACTATAACAACTTCAGGTCTGCTTTGCCTTGGTTTCTTGTACATAAAAATGCAGATTTGAAAAACTCACCCTATGGAGTCGCTGTAAGAATTAGAAATAATATGTGTTACCCTCCAGGAAGAGTTACTTTGCCAGGACACACAGCCTAGAATTGTCATCTCCTGGCTCTCTGGATCCCCCTGCTCATCATTCATCTGATAACTTCCTGAGGTTCCACTGTGGCTCAAACACTGCTCAATGCTCACGAACAACTAGATAATTTGATGTAGATTTTTCCATAGTGGAATATCACACACAGTCATGGTAGCAGATTCTACCTCCTCCCAAAACTTTGATTTTGTTATGGGATAGAGAATTTCCCTGACTTCAGGATACAAATCAGGAATGATGTAAGACAAGCATGTGAACTGTATTCCCCTGTGCTGATGACCAGCAAGACACGTGGTCCCGTCCTGATCAGTGAGATTTAAACCAAAGCAGACAGGACTTCTGGGAATAATTCTCTTCCAAGACAGAAGAATAGACCTGGTGGCTCATATCTGTAATCCCAGCACTCTGGGAGGCTGAGGCAGGAGGACTGCAAATTCAAACACAGCCTGGACACCTTAGCAACTTGGTGAAATTCTCTCTCAAAAATATAAAAGGGAGAGGGGACAAGGCTGGGGATGTAGTCCAATGTGAAGGCCCTGGGTTTGATCTCCAGTTCTGTAGAGAGGAAGAGAGAGACAGAGACAGACAGAGAGACAGAGACAGAGGCAGAGGAAAAGTCCTTTCTTCCCCCAATCCAATCTCTTGTTGTAAAAAGAACAGATGCTGGTGATAAGGTGATCCATGGCAGCAGCAGATCCCTGTGGAGGCCACGTCCAGAGCACAGGATCTTAATCTTCTTGTGTTTGGCCACAGGAGGACCAAAGAGCCCGGTTCTTGGTGATGCTGCTGAACTACAAAGCAGAGCGGTGCCACTGCTGGCCACTGAAGCATCCCAGCATGGGGATGGAAACAGCAGGACCCAGGAGGAGGGCAGCACACGCTGTATGGCCCAGCTCCCAAGTGCTGACCAGGCTTCATCCAGGAGCAGGAACGCAGCACCACGGGGCAGCTCGCCAGTCACTCTCTTCCCATTGAGCCGCTGCCAGCCCCACAGGCAAAGGCACAAGGCCTTTGGGCTCACAGCACCCCTTGGTGCCCCCAGAAGATGAGCTTGCCTGCCCCCCAGAGCTGAATTTCAGCAAGGAGATGAGCCGCACCCGGATTTCCCCAGCAATTTTTTTTCTTGCCCCAAAAGCGAGGCCTCTACTCTCAGGTCCCACAGCACTCCCAGGTCCAGCCAGCACCATCAGCTTAGCATCTTCTCTTTCCATTCTTTGTCAGGATGCTGCTGGCAGAAAACCGCTCAGAGACATAACCCATTTGTTTATTTTTCAGGAAAGCATAAGTGAACATGCAGCAGCCTCTGAGAGCTTCCTCCTCCAAGAGAGCTGTGAGCGCATCCGATTTCCACAGGAATGTGATTACGTCCCGTGGGGCAGGGAGGGCACCACTGTCTCGCCACCTGTCTGCCAGGTGAGGGCTTCCGGCCTGGCACTGGCTGCGGATGCTGCGCCTGCTGGTCCAGCTGTGGGCTTGGGGTGTCCTCCCACGATCTGTGTGCCTGCGAGGCAATGGCTCCTCCAGGCTTTCACATGTGTTCTTTACTTTGGACTTAATCTTAATACAGGGCCTATCAAAGAAGCACCATTTCCCAGGGTGCACAGGAAAAATTCTAGCCCCTCCAGGAGGAGTGGTCAGCGCTGGGCTGATCAAGACTGCAGACAGATCTTATATGACAGCTGTTTCCGCCACCCCCTTTACCTGTGTGACGGGCAAAGCACTACGCTCATTTCACAGGGCACTAAGGCTCCGAGGCCTCCAGAGCGTGCAAGCATCACAGCTGGCTGGGGCCAGGACCTGGGCTCTGTCTTGTCTCCCTACCCCAGGCTACACTGCTCACATGATTGCAAGTAAAACAACAAATGGAGATGCTGGTTTTCCCTGTTTGTCGGCAGGAAGGAAAACCGTATGTCATGAGAGACTGTCACAATGGTCCTACAGAAGGAGCAGGCCAGGATGTCCTAATACAGGACGGGAGCCTGGAGCCACCTCCCAGTTCACGGTCTTGCCACCATCCGAAGTGATTGCCATGCATCCCCTTCCCTCCCTTGAGCCCCAGGAACTGCCTTTGCAATTAGCATTTTGCTGCCAGCTGAGCTGGGCCGAACCACTGGTCTGCAGTCAGCCAGAAAGAAAAACAGCAGCCAAGGTGCACAATGTGACTTTTCCCACAGTGAATGAGGCATTAACTTCCAAGTCTCTGACCCTTTAAATCTACGTGACAATATTTAATGGGAGGAGGATGACTAATATTTACGTTCACACTCTAAGCCTCAATAACGAGGACACGGTTACGCAAGGGGACTGCAGAGGCTCTCGGTTTCTGATCTGGCTCCTGGCAGCTGAGGCCCCAAGCTCTTTGCAAGACGCTTGAGCTCCACCTGTCCCAGCCACACTGTCAGTGTCACCTGTGGGGCCAGCTCGCAGGAGGAGGGACAAGGAGGAGACCCAGCCTGAGGATGCTGCTGGTCCACTGCTGCGTCTTCAGGATCTCAGTACCCGCATATGGATTTCTGCACAGTGTATCCCACCCTGGCCTGGTGTCAGACTCTCCCACCTTGCACCCCCAGAGCAGCACACTCTTACCAAAGAAATCGCCTGCCTGCTCTTGGTCATAATCCCTCCTCTGTGAAACAGCCAGATTGAACTAAGTCAATGCTTTCTATCAAAATCACCTGCTTCCAATATTTCAAATAATACAACCCTCAACTGTCTGACCCTCACTTCCCAATTTACTGAAAAAAGAACTCTACAGAATTTTTATGGATCTTGTTTTTATTTTACTTTTATTTTTATTTTTATTTTTAGGCACTGGAAATTGAACTGATTGGCCTTCGTGCTGAGTTATAACATGGTGCTTTTTAATTTTTCTTATTTGAGACAAGGTTTTACTAAGTGACCAAACTGGGCTCAGACTTGCAGTCCTCCATTCCAAGGTTATGGGTGTGTGTCATCACTCCTGGCCAGGAATCTTTATTTTCAGGAGACTTCTCATGTATGTATGATCCCAGCCCCAGTGAAGAACCACTGGGCTACTCAGCAACATCATTTAATTGAAGATAGGCAAACTCTTCACTCAGGAGCAGAACCACTTTCCAGAGTAAAGGCCCAAGTGGGCTCTGAGGACCCCTGGGCACTGGGTGCCACCTCCAGTCAGCAGGGAGCCAGCCTGAATGTGGTCTGAGAGGCGGAAGTGGGACAGGATGGTGCCCAAGCCACCAGAGTAGTCTCAGTCTGTAAAACACCAAATACCTTATGCATGGAAGCTAAATTTCCTGCAAGAAATGTTGACCTTATTATTCTTTGGCTATTAAAAGTGATCTCTCTTTCCCTGCCTCCACCCCTCCCTTATCTTGTGATAACTTTCTTTCAGCACCTGTGCAATCCTGTCTTTTGAGGGAGAAGAATGAAGAGCACAGAAAAAATAGTCTACAGAACCAGTTATGTTTTGCCTTACTTTTTTCTAACATGAAGCACCAGCCCAGCCCTGGCTCACCCCAACTCCCTGCTCCCCTTGGCTGGATCCTTGGGCCCAGAGAGCTCAACATCCCCAGTCAGAGCCACTCAGGACTTGGTGGCCACTGGGGACATCCAGAGAGTCTCACTTTCCCCTGCTTCTCTCACCTTGATGGGTTTTGCATTTATTCTGTTCTACTCCTTCTCCAGATATTTAAATAGAAACACCCAGCACTAAAATGAATCTATTTAATTTAACTTCATTTTCCCCCAGTGACTTCCAACTATATAAGACTGAAAAACCTCGCCAGTAAGAGAAAGGCCAAAATCAGCTGAAGCTACAATAAATGCAAAGTAATCCACCCAGCCTCCTACCTCAACAGTGCCCACAATGTCTGCCATGCGCCCAGCCCACACGAGGACAAACAGATGTGTGAGATGCCACACATCTCATGGCAAACAGGCAAGACCCCCAAGCCATTACAAGGTAGGGTTCCTTAACACAGGATGGTTATAGCTTATAAAACATCAAAACACCAGTCATTTATACAGGTGCCAACAAGTGGCATTTGTAATAACTTCTGAGATAGGCAGGGAAGTTTGTACTTTATGACTATTGATGAGAATGGTTGATGTGCATGGAGCACTTATAATTACAGGAACAATCCCAGCATCAGATCTTCAGTGCTTCTCAGTGTAATGGTACTAAGCTAAGTATTTTAGGAAGATATATCTTAGTCTGACATGATTCTTATCTTCACTTTGTATTTAGAAAACTGAAGTATAAGAGCGGTCACACAGGAGGCTCCACAAAGCACGAGGACCTGCACAAGGTCTGTCCCTGGAGTCTGTATGCTTGGCCAATTTGCCCAATTCAAGAAGGGCAAGTAGTTTGTCCACAGTAATCTGGACAGTGGGAAATGATTTTGACCCTTACATCCTGTGTCCTTCTATATTATAAACATCTCACAGGAATCTCTGTTGGTTCTGTTGGTGTCCCTCACAGGGACAGCCTGGATAGAGGGAACGAGCTCATTGTTTTTAATTTCAAGTTACTAGGATGGACTTTAAAGAGAATGCCATCTGTGAGTGAAGGAGTCCAAAGTCCTGCCATGTCTGTTAATACACTATATTAATTATTTGCAAACATGCAAAATGTAGATGAGAACTTATTTATTTTACTAAGAATTGAAAGCTCCCTGACTTTCAAGGGCCGGTTCACAGAACCAAGCTATTCATCAGAGAAAAGGAGCAAACAGGGGAGAGTTAGTAGAATTGCACATTTGGAAAGAACTGAGCAAGTGCAGTGATGAGCATCAGACTTCTATGTGTACTGCTGATGGGAGAGAGAGACAGAGATAAAGACAGAGACACAGACACAGACACAGACAGAGAGACAGAGAAAGACACAGAGAGAGGGGACACCCCCAAAAGGAAGAAATGCTACCAAAAACCTATTGACTACCTTAACTACCAGGTAATGTGAACCTGAAGCAGATTATTTTGCAAATTATAGCAACTACAGTTTACAGGGAAACCTCTGTGCTTTACAGGGAAGACCAGTATTTTATTTAGTATTCATATTTTCATCAAGGTGCTACAATTAACAACCTCGCTAAGAGAGGTCACAGTCCAACCCTTCATTAAAAAGAAAGAAGGGCAAAGAAAAACGAGGAAAAGCAGCTTAGCAATTATTCTCCGTAGGAAAGATGACTATAAAATAAGCACAGCTCATAAATTATTTGTAGACGTGTCCATGTTAGAATGAAATAAGATCTTTGAGGGGATAACACACCTGTGACATGGATAATTGCCCTCATTCACAGATCATAAGTGGTCTACCAGATGTTTAGCCCCACACAGACATATGTAAGGCAAAGCAGTAGGAGAGAGTGTCTCAGCTTAGACCAGAGCTAATCTTTTCATCCTTGATAAGTGCTCACGCTGTGTCAGCAGCTCAGCTGAGCAGGTAACTGGAATCACAGTGGATTCCCACTGTGACAGACCAACATTTCATCTCAGCTCTTAAACTTACAGAGAAACCCATAGGGTCATTAGCAGTCTCAAGTCTGAATTAGAAGCCCACACTTCTTTCATTTACTTTTTAATTTTGACAGATGTAAACTCAGTAAAATTTCCTTAAATTTTAAGGATTTCATCAAGATAAAGGAGACATTGCAGAGCTAAACAGAACTTCAATATGTGACAAGACACAATGCTAATGAAGATGATGCAATTCTGGAAAATAAATAAGGATTGCTTTATTATTCAAATAATGTTCCACTTTTACCATTTTTATTCTTTGTGTGAGTTAATCTACCAAAAGATGCCATCTAAAATAAAGGCTGAGCTATGTAGATGCAGAAAACACCACCCAGGGCATCTTGGTGCTGAGTCATGGACCAGGTATTCTAGTGGCAAATACAGAGCTGACTTCACAAGTTACTTTTTTGGGCAAAAGTCTATGACTCATTTGTGTGGTCAAAACAGTTGAAGCCATACATTTAAACATTACAACAGTACTGTGTGTATTATAAACTATTTGGTGGTGACATTTAGTAGATAAATAATAATTAATATTATTCACAAGCTCCCTCTCAGAAGAGTCTTGCAATAGAGTTATGAGATGATGAATGTCTTTTTTGACATTTCAGTGGGTTACTGAGGTCAGCATAACATCTCTCTCATTAACATCAAATCATTAATATGGCATGAAGTCAGGGTTGACGATTTCCAGGACAACAAACTCAAATAATCCCAAATCCATCCCCAGAACCCAGAGGCAGTGTTAACAATGCTGCCACACTGCCACTGCCACTCACTTCCCTGCCCTCTCTTCCCCTGGGTGCTCTCAGCTCCTTCAGGAAAAGCCTCTGGATAGAGCACACCTCTGGGGACAGAGCTGGACCCACACAGCCCAGAGAAGCAAGGGTGAGGGACAGAAGGAGCCTATGGCACTTCTCAGCTCTGCCTCCAGCTGTTCCAAAGACTTTTGAATCCTTATCCTCCCACAGTTTGTTGTACAAATTGTACTTGAGTTCTGTGAAACAACAGTTTCCTTTTCTGGGCTCAGCTCATTGACTTCTGTATCATACAAAGAGACTTAACAAGCCCTACTAAGCATATGCAGCTTTTAAGTGAATTTCTAAACATTTTCTTCCAAAATTATAGTTAGCTCACATACAATGTAAGAACCCTACTACATTATAAGCAAAGGCTCAGAGTAAAACTGAGCGTGAGGACCCGGGTGCAGGTCAGGGGTAGAGCTCACGCCTAGCAGGAGCGAGACCCTGGGTTTGATCCCTAGCACAGAAAGGAAGAAGGAAAGAAAGGGAGGGCGGAAAGGGCAGGTAGAAGGAAGCAAGGCAAATGGGCAGGAGGAAAAGTGGGAGGGAAGGAAATGAGCATGATACATTGAGAGAAAGAGAAACAATAAGCAGTACCAGAATGTGTGGGTTTTGTAATAGAGATGGAAAAACACCCTCATTTTTATCAAGAGGAAAATGAAAACGCAGCACCAGGAGCATGAGAGCATTGTAAGAGCTATTTGTAATGTGCAGCTAAGCGTAGGCATAGCATGGTGAAATCTAGACCTTAGAAATTATAGGTGAAGGATAAAAACAAAAAGTGCCAGGCAGATAACTGTAGCTGCATAGGACTGGTGGATACAGGATTGCGAAGGGCAGAATCAGAGTCCACATTTTATAACTATTGGTTAGGAAGAGGTAGAAATTGATATTCATTGCACACCCATTATGCCATTCATTGCTTTAAATAAATGTGCCTCCTTTTAAACATGTGTACACTTATACACAAACATATGCACACTCACGTCAACATACACTTTACTCTTTATTAGCACTTACAGGGTGATATGATCCCTGTTTTAACTGAGAAAGCTGAAGCTGAGATAGTAACCTTAAAGCTCCCAAGTTTACGCAGAAATACACAGAGAGAGAAGGACAGAGACAGGCAGACAGAAAGAAGCAAAGTGATGCAAATCCAAAACTGTCTGTCTCAGTCACTTTCTTACCACTGGGATAAAATACTCAACTCCTGGAACTTACAGAAGGGGAGGTTTATTTTGGCTCAGCTTTTAGAGGTTCCTGTCCATGGCCTGCTGCCTCGGGGCAGACGCAGTGTGCTGGAAGGTTCTGGCAGAAGAGAGCTGCTCACCTCATGGTGGACAGGAAGCGGAGAGCCTGAGGGAGCAGATGGAGTGGAGATAGACCCTTCCCTGTCACACTCACGTGACTCACCTCTTCCAACTTGCTTCTACCTCCCGATAGGGAGTCGATTACGATGCCCCCCGCCCCCATGACCAGTCATCTTTCAGAAGCCCCACCTATGGTCCTATGACCTTGTTAGGCTTTGGGGGCTCATACGTATGAACCAGAATACTAACCTGTTTTCTAATACCTCTCAGGCCTAACTGGATTGAGAAACAGAGGAGAGGGAGCAGCCCACATAAAAATGGAAACAGCCTGAAGGCAGTTGGAAATATAATCTTGATAATCTTCCTTAAAATAGTGCATGATTTCAAATCAATGTAATGTAGCTTTGAAAGCTGTGCATATCAGAGATAAATGTGCAAACACAAAGTAAGTAATGTCACAAAGTGATTAAAGCAAAGAAAAAAAGATTTACATAATCCAGACAGGAGAAAAAAGAAATCCGTGGCCATATTTACACTCAGCAAGGCCAACATTTTGTGCATGTGTCTCAGTCCTTGACCCGAGTGTTTAACACAGCACTTGTCATGCAGTATTTCAGTTAGTATTTTTAAATTTTGAATTCTTAATTAGGAAAAGGCTTTGAAGGATTTACATAAATCCAAGAGGTCTTAGAAGAATAGAAGAAAGATAACTTGATAAACTCAGGATGTTCCATTAGCAGTTATGAAGCAGTCCAGAGAAATCGTGATGCAAAGAAGGAAACCCAAGAACTTGAGGTCCCAGTACGGTTCCTTTTACTTTTACCTAGAAAAGTTTGGCAGAGCAAAGAAAAGACTGCCCTCAGGAGAAGCTGCAAGAAGCAGATGTTCAGACTGTGTTCTCTGAGTTTCTTCACAGTGATTCTTCCCTGATATTTACACTTGGTAGCTTCAGGTGCTGCTTGTCTGGGAAAGTTCTCGGCTGCCAGCTTCAGACAGGGCAGACAGCAGTGGGGCCGATCTTCTGTTTATTTGGGGCTTTTGGTTTTGGTTCTTGCTTTTTCTTGTGAATCATACTTTCATCGAGATTCCACAGTCTGCCGCAGATGGTCCTCGGTCCATACCATGTCATGCTAATGCCCCTCTCTACACAGGGGACTTAGAAATCAGTCATTGCTGTAAAGCCTCAAGTGTGTGAGACAAAACGAAGACAGAGTTTTGTTTGTTTTAAAGGTTAGCAGACAGACAATCAGGACCATTTTCTCTTACCTGAGAGTGTTCACAGAAGGCTCCCCAGGCTTCAGGTCCAAGCCAAGCTATTTTGTCATACCCAGCTGGACATGCAGTTTCAGAAGTCCATAGATAAACATATGACAGTAACCCTGCAGGACCTAATTCATACAATTGTAAATAATTTTCAATACATTTAGTTGTTTTTCAAAAATAATTCACAATAATTTTTTCCAAATAAAATTCTATGCAATTTTGCTTTCCTTTTCCAAAAGGAGTAAATACTATTACAATACTAAACATGGAGCTGCCTAGATTCATGTGGATTTGAGAAGGAAATGACCCTGGCCTAGACTCTGTGAAGTCTTGGAGGCTCTAGAACAACTCTGGAGTTCTCACATTCTAAGAGAAAAGCAGTGAAACGCAACATATGTTGTCAACTGCTCATGTTATTATCAGGAGGTTACTCGTTTACATTTGTTTTCCAGAGCCTTATGATGACACACGGAAGAGCAGAACACTAGCCTGTGTTGGAGCTGCATGGACAGCATGTTAAACAGCAGGACTGTGCTCCCTGCCCCTGAGTTTGCAGCGCAGGAGACCTGGAGTAGGACCCAAGGTCTGCATGTCCGACATGTCCCTCAGTGAATTGGTGGTATTGACCCAGAGCATACCCATGGGGCGTCAGACTTACACTCACTCACTGTTTTTCTAATGGGACTTAGGGTAGGCAGGAAAATGGGCTCCAGAGATGTTCAAACCCTAATCCCTGTAACGTGCGACCATGTGATGTGACAAGGAGGACAATTAAGGTTTCGGGCTTAATCAGCTGCCCATGGTGGGGGGCTGTATGCTGTAGTTGGGTCCAGGGTACTAACAGGATCCTTAGCCTTGGAGCAGGTGCAGGAGGGGAATGCTTGGGGGGGGCTACTAGCCAGTGCAGGCTCAGAAAGGGGTTGGGCAGCATCTAGGAGCTGATAAAGCCCAGAGGCAGATTCCCCTGCATGTCCCCAGAATGATTACGGTCAGGCCGAAAGCTGCACTGCGTCCCGGGGAGGCCACCTCCAGAAGAGACAGACAGACTCTTGCATTGCTCTAAGTCCACTTACAGTAGCAGCAGGAATCCAACACGGGGCCCTAGAAATCAAGTTTTGACAAAGCATTCCAGGAAGAAGTTTCTTACGGAAAAATAAAATAGCACCGTCTGATCTGATGTTCGTGTTCATTTCCTTCTTGCAGTGGGCAGGTGCTGTGGCCCAGGGAGACACAGCGCTGAGTCAGTTCTGGAGCCTAGGAGGAGTTGCTTCTGTGGGCTCCATCTACATCTACCAAGTGAGGAGCCGGACGGAGCCTGTGGCCTGGTCCAGTAGAGGCCTCCCCACGTCTCTGATGTCACAGTTCCAAGGCTCTGGGGTTTGCCGCTACCTCTTCAGTTGTCCTGTGAGGCCAGCAACACTGTCTCACAAACTCCTGGGTTGGACAGGAAGATAATATTTATCACTGACATAAACCAAGAAAAAGTTTTACTTTTAAGATGTTAAAACATAGGAAACAATGGCTCTGAATAGCTACTCCGGACCAGTTAGAAGTGTGTCACTGAACCCTCTCCACCTCCGTTCCCAGGCCACCTCACTGAACCAGTGTCCTGAGCCAAAAAGCAAGCCTCACTATCTCAGTCGCTGACTTGAAAAACAGCAAAAATTTACTGATGTAGTTGAGCGACTAATGTCTACTCCAAAAGGAAAAAATTTCCCTGAAACAATGTTATTTTTCCAGCTAAAATTCATGAAACCATAGTCACTAATGAAAGGGGTTGGGACAAGCTAAAAAGTTCAAAACCCAAATATGAATTTTACAATATTTAAGTAATGCTCATAGAGTGTCATTCATGTAGATAATTATGAAGAACCAAATTCTAGCCTGAAGATTAAATATAAAATTCAAAAAAAGTTAAAGTAACTTTATTTCCCCTGCCTAGTCCATTTCAGGAGCCATTTCCCAAAACACTGCCTATTAAAAAACTCTGTAAATACTGGGCAGAAACCCACACATGGGAACAGCATGCAGAACTCTTTGAAAATATGCCCAAAAATGTATCCCCTGCTACTCAAACAAGTTGGAGAGGGTTCAGAGAAGATCTGGAAAACTAACTTTAGGAGGAGACTTACAGAAGTTCAAGTTTTTTCATCCAGGAGAGACGTGAGTAAAGGGGGATCCTCGGACTGCTTTCATGCAGAAGTCCACAGCCAGCATCCACAGCCAGAGACACATAGGACTGAAGGCCTCAACCCCAGAAGGCCTGCTCAGGGTTTCGAACTAGGGCCCAGGAATGCACATTTCCATTGAGTGTTCTGACGCTGTTATTGCATGTGGCTCCTGGACCACACTTGTTGAGAAACCCTCACTGAGCAAGCAGAAGAGAACCCACACAGCTGCCCTGAATCTCTGCCACAAAACAAGTGAAACCCAAGAGACTTGGTTCCAGAGTAGAAACCAGCCTCTGGGACAGTGAGGGCTTATTGAAGGTGACCCTGTAAAGCAACAGTGTGGCACCCAGGGCACACAGGCAAGGAGACAAGGAGGAAGTGAAAACCTGCTGGCTTCTAAGGAGTGTTGAGGGTCTGTGACGGTGGCTCTTAAGGAGGCTGCTCAGATCAGTACATGGGGCTCCCTTGAGAACTTGTTAAAAATGCAAATTATTATTTGCACGATCAGAAATTTGGCCATGTTAAAGAAGGTACACAAAAAGACGTGTGTGGTGAAATGACAAATTGTCTCAGATCCCGGCTTTCTGGAGGGTGGCGGAAGCGAGGAGAGCAGCGGTTTAAAGACCACACCCTGGGCTGGGATGTAGCTCGGCGGTAGAGCACTCTTCCCTCTGTGAGCACCTGGGTTGGGCCACCAGCACCTCTTCTGCAAAAAAAGAAAAAAGTGTAAAAATAAGGCTGTGTAACAGGAGTAACATTTCCACCTGGGCAAGAGTGAAGACTGAAGATGGCTGGATGCTTGCAGCTCTTCTCTTTCCATTCCCCAAGGAGTTTATTACATTAAAAACACCAAGAAGAAAGTGCTAGTGTAGCTTTCTTACTCTTTATTGTTTAAATTATTTTTAAAATACTTATTTTAAATGTGCATTATTTTTAAAATAATTTCATAATTCTTTCAAGTGAGTTACCTTAAAAATATCTCCTGAGGAGTCCTTAATCGTGGTCTCAGGATAGTGAAGCACAGCTCTGGCCTAATGACAGATTCCTCCTCGGAATCTTTACAAAACATAGATGCTGAAATTATTCACCCAGTCTTTACTTCATTAACTCCACATTTATTGAATGAATACATCAATTAATTGATCCCACTAAGAAATCCCGGTCTTTTTTCCTTTTGACTCCAGGATGGTAATAGCATGGCACCAGGCTGTTCTGGGCCTCTCCACCCAACAGAGTAATGATACATCTTTGTTAGCAGAAGGCTTTTAAAACAAAACAAACAAACTCTGCTTTCAGTTCCTAATCAGAGTTAGTGGGCCCAGATGGAAAGCTTCAAGGACAACTTTTGTTTGCCAGCTTGTCTGCAGTGTAGGGGTTTGAGAGTGGCTCAAGGAGTGTCCCCGGTTCAGGTTCCCTCCTGCAGAAAATGAAGGGTGTCTGTGTCTCGGGCTGATGGTGGCAAACATTCCATCCCCCAGCGAGTGATCAGACACACATGTAATTAGTGGTCCCCATTCCAGAGAGAGGATGAGACTCGTTAATAAATCATTAGCCATTGTGAATTTTTATTTTTTCCTTTTCCTCCAACCACCCACATACTGGTGGCAAAATAGTCTGCAGCTATTATTTTTAACACAGAGAGCTTGGAAGATTCTGGATCCCTTTAAGTAGGCATTATGACCTCACAACTAAAGAATTATTAATGTAGTTAATTGTGAGGACTTACTTTTTTCTCTCCAAAGTGAGAGTTTAAAGCATTTTGCTAATTTCTCAAATAACTCCTTTTAGCAGGATCTATTTTTAATTTCTGGTTTTGAAACTCATGTTTTATAAGTTAAATTTAAGCAGCTCTAAGTTAGAGGCGGAACCTTATAATGAAAATCTGTTCCTCCGAGCCCTGCCTCATGCTGGGGTGACTCTTTAATAACACCTCGGAATGGTGCTCAGCCATTCTGCGATCCTGGCTCAGACTCCAAACCAACTGAATACAGAAAGCCACAGAGCAGAGATCAGGAGTTCTGGGACGGCCCCACATTGACCTATGTCTAGCTCTTCCCCATGGCTGTCTCAGTGTGCTGGCTGTCACCGCCTCTCAGTGCACAGATGTCCCCACATGACCACACCTTCAGGAGCTATGTGACAGCAGGTTTCCGCTCCAAGTCCCACTTGCTCTGTCTCCCTGTCTAACTCTGCTGGAGAGAGAAGATGTGCTGCTGGCCCTTGCACCAAGGAGAGGGGGAAACCCTGGGTGGTGCATGACCCTGCTGGGCTCCATGCAAGAAGACCCACAGGACTTGCCCAGCACCTCTTGGGCTCACTTTCTCTGATCACTTCGATTGATCATTTTGATTTTTACTCAACTACACATCTGTTGCTTGGTATAAACGCACAGTTTAGGACTTAGTTACAAACCTTTGTATTGCAAGAATAATCATTAGGACTTTCATACATCACAAGGGTACACAATATCAGAGCCCAGGAGAGAAAGGTGTTGAGAGAGGGAGCTTCTTCCCTGCTGAGTGGGGTGCAGGCCATTTTATAAATATCATTTCCGAAGATGCGTCTCTGTACTGTGGAGTGTCAAGGGAGAAACTGACAGAAAGCAATGCAAGTAACGCACTTGCAGTGAGGTGCAGTGAGCGAGGCCGTGAGCCGGCCTTGGGACCGAGCTCAGAGAGGCTCACCCTCTGCCAGAAGAAGCTGCGGACACCTGGGCTCCTCCCACACAGCCCTGCCTTCAGTTCTCCCATGTGTACTTTCCACGCCGTGATCCTCTTCTTGCTTCATTAATTCTTTTCTTCCTAGATTCATTTCCATCCCAGAAGTCATCCCCTTGTTCATTAATGTCCCCTACGCTGTCTTCCGCTTGTCCCAAGCACTCTAAATCTTTGCTTCTTCAAGTGTGGTGCTTGGACTTTCTCCTCTGGGTTCAGGGAGCTTGTCGGAGACAGCAAAACCAGGCGACCTGAACCAGGAGCTTCCTCTCTGCAAAGCCCTGCGTGATCTGTACGCACACCAAGGTCTGGGAACATCGTCTAGATATTTACATACTGGAATTAAGGACTACGCCATCATTACTCTAAAATAAAGTAGAAGCTATGACATTTCCATTCATTTCTGTTATTATCATTTGGGGTAAATATGGTGTCATAAGTTAAACAGAAAATCTAACATTACTGAGACAAGATCCACTTTAGTCTCTGTATCTTTTTATAAGTCAAGACAGAATGAGCTGAAAGAAAACATTTTATATATATACATATATATATATTGTGTGTGAAAACTTCATACACATATGAAATGAATGAACTAAACAAAACTAGAAACAACTGAAATATATATAATTCTATATATAATTCTAAATATAATTCTAAATTTATAAATCTAAATTATGTATTATTTATTAGCTATTTTCTACAATTTATAATTCACTCCCATTGCTATGATCACATTAATGAGCACTTATTAAATACATTTTCTAGGATTTTTTCTTTTTTTTTTTGCCTACAAAACCTAGTAGGACACACATCTTTCAGCAGCTTGCCTCTGGGGAGCAGTGTTCCAGTTTCCTTTACTCTCAGAGGTGAAGAAGGCATAACAGGAAAAAGTACAAAGCTTCTTCAAAGCCAGACTATACAGTAAGGTTGTCTGAGTCACCAGGTCCCTGCTTGGTGGGTCATGCGGGTCTTATTTAAAGCTTTTCTCTTCTGAGGTTGGACTCCTCTTTCTACCTTACTATCCATGTCTTTAACCCTAAAATTCTACCCCTAAATCTCTTCACCATCTACCTACTGAAATAATTAATGTTGTAGTGTTCAGCCTTTAAGAGAATAAAGTTATCCCTGTGACTGATAGTGAATTAGCATGAATTTATTTCACAGTAAGTTTTTCCTTTTTTCTCTTCTAAAGATGCCTTTATTTCTACCAGAATTTTACAACCAAGCCATTCCATTCGTCAACACAGCCATATTTACCTTTCATCTGTTTGGGGTCGTAAATTCAAAGATGCAAAGCAGTTTGTCATTTTTCAGTATGGACAAATTGTGCATAATAATACCCCACAATGGTGCGCTTTGGAGCCCCACAGCCTGTGTTCCCTCATTTTTCTGCACAAGTGTTGGGTGTGTTTCTCTAAGCTTCACTTCACAGCAACTATGTGTTTCTCCATTCACATTATACGTTGCCGAGTCTTCCTGATGTATGAACATTTTCACAGCTGTATGCAGCACACATTCATCTCCCTGAAGAGCTTTTTCATCCCCTTAGGATTAACATCAGGATAAAGCAAGGAAAACTCAGTCTCCCCTGCTCTGTTAGAACAGGGCTGGAAACCCCACAGTTTCACTGGCTATCGCTGAGAAGACAAGGTAGATTAGATGGCTGCGAAAACACCTGCTAAAGCCAAATATTAAGGTTGGAAGAAAATCATACAGGTACAACACTCACGATTTTTAATTCTCACTTTAAGAGTATTAAGTAATAGATGGTATCTTGAAACAGATGTTAAGATACCAAACTAATTACTCTACTAGACCTAATGAATATACAAAATAATATTAAATCCCCAGGGAACTTTAAGAGAAGTAGTAGATGAAGCTGCACACTTCTATAGAATTCGATAATATTTTTGAATAGTGTTAGTCTATAAAATGTCTGACCTGCTGAACTTTTTCATACTAAATATCCTAAGTAGCCCTTCATTTCTCATACAGTATATATTATTTAAACCTTACAGAAATCCAAGCATGCTCACATTTATGCCCTAAGCCAAATTCAATAACAGCTAAAAACGATTTCCATGTCCAAATACAAACGAGCACTGGGTGTGAGTAGAGTCTGGAACAGTCTCTCACCACCACTGCTTAGGTGCTGGTATATGATTCCCTGTAGTCTTTAAGGATGCACCCTCTCATGAGTGCTAGCCAGTATATCTGTGTAGTGGCTGCAGTTTATACTTTACTGAATATTTTCACCCTAACCTAGCAAAATATTGCTTATTTACTGGCAAGATTAGAATGCACCATTCTCCAACCTTCCAAAAAGCTATGGCTTCAACCTCTCCCTTTCACAGGAAATAAGGATAGCAATAAGAATTCTGCTTCTGAAAATGGGCTGGGGCAGTGAAGAGACCTGGACCCAGGGGAGGACCTCAGGGATGGGTCAGGGAGTGTGCTTCACTGGGATGACAGGAAGGATGGGGAAACCTCGGCCCTGAAAGTAAAATGTCAAAAGTACTTGTTGACATAAATGTGATCTCATCCAATGATCTAGGAGGAATTTCAGAGAAGAAAAGGCAGCAAAAGATTTGAAATAACTGAAGTAGCACCTCACGTATTCCTAGTTCCACAATGAGACAAGATTCCAGAAACTTGGAAATAGCAAGCCTAAGGTCCTACCCTAGAAAATCCATGTGTCTACAATATGCGATTCAGGAGACAGTTCAGGCAGTAGGAACAGTCAGAGGATCTGAGCTCTGGAAACTCAATGTTGGCTAAAATCACCTCATTGCTCAGCACAGCTCTTACATAAGGAGATGGAGAAATGGCAGAAAACTCTCCTCATTTCAACAAGAAGTTTGTCCTCCCAACTCAGAAAACACAAAATTTGTGGGATACTACCAGAGGAGTAGAGACAAATTTGTAGGTCTAAACACCTACGTTAGAAAAGACAGTTCTCAGATCAGTTCTACCTCAAGAAATTAGCAAACTAAGACAGAGATAACACAAGGTATACAAATGTGTAAGGAGTTATAAGATGATTGGCTTACAATGGCTACCCACAGTCAGATGAGGAAGACTGCAGAGGGTGTCTGCACGCTGGAGACTGAAGGATTCAGGCCAAGGTCTGGAGCTCACTGCAGCATTCTGAGGGAGTCCATATCAGGAGCCCGATGGGTCTGCAGTGGAAGGCTGAAGAGTCTATGCCAGAAGACCAAAGAATCTGCACCAGAAGCTAAAGAGTCTGCACAGGAAGCCAGGAGACAATGCTTAAGGTGAAGGCAGAGACTGGAGCTCATCTCAAGAAACAGAGGCAGATCCCTCCTCCTTCACTTCCCCTTTGTACCATCCAGGCGGCAAGCCGCCCTAGGATGGGTCTCCCACATCCTAGGATGTGGAACTGCTCAGCCAATTTAACTGAGCTTCTCTTACCCAAATTAACACAATCAGTCAACCACCACAATCCACCCCTTGTCAACTTGACAACCAAACACATTACTTTAAACAAGTCTCCAGGTACAAAGACAAGCTCATAAAGTTATAACTAGCCTGCATACAAATGGAAACACACTAATTTCTTCCCCAGAATTGAAGGCAAGTTTTCTTTGGGTGATGCTTACACTTAACATTTCAGATCTTGAACAATACAACACAGGTTTAACAATCCTTAAGAACCATCTCTAAGTATATCAACATTGTATTACATTAGGATCAAATTAGGAGAGAAATAGGTTGTAATTATAACCTCATTTCCTTAGCTCATCATGGGGTCATAGCTGGTGTTTAGAACTACCTTCTTCTGATACCTATTCGCTATTCCCTTGGCCTTTAGCAAGCACCTCAGCAAATCAGTTCTTTCCCTGGTGGGGTGATCCACCCTTCATTCCTGAAGGTTCTGGAACATTTGTCATTCTGCCTGGATTAGATTGTTATAGTCCCTATTGACTTTAATAACAGGGCATGGGGATTCTAAAGGTCTTCTGCTCTCTGTAACTTTTTCCGTTCCTCCATTGTGGAGTAGCAGTCCACTATTCCCTTGATAGTCTGGGTCAATTGCCTGTGATAACACTGTGACTCCCTTTTAGCTTGTTTCCTCAGAGGCATGAGGAGACCAAAATCACCAGGGCAAAGTCTTAGCTTCAGTTCAATGGTATCCTTGTTGTGCATTGTGGTACTCTCTGGAACTAAGATTTCTAAACTAACAGAGCATAAGATCTTGGGAACAGGAAGCAAAAATTTTCAGCCCTGCAAGTTATTGCCACCTAGCTGATGCTGTAACTGTGCCTTCAAAAGACCATTCCACTTTTCTGTCAATCCAGCCACTTCTGGATGGTGAGGAATATGGTAAGACCTGTGAATTTCATGAGCATGATCCCATTACCTCACTTCTTTGGCCATAAAATGTGTTCCTAGAAATGTTATGTGCAATTCCATGACAGTGGATAAAGCATTCTGTGAGTCCTTGGATGGTAGTTTTGGCAGAAGCATTACACGCAGGGAAGGAAAATTCATATTCAGAATAAGTGTCAAAGCACAGAGTACTGTCCTTTCCATGACAGAAGTGACCCAATATAATCAACCTGCCACCAGGTAACAGGTTGATCACCCTGGAGAATGGTGCCATATCAGGGATTCAGTGTTGGCCTCTGCTGCTAGCTTACTGGGTGTTCACCAGTGGCTGTAGCCAGATCAGCCTTGGTAAGTAGGAGTTCAAGTTGCTGAACCCAGGCATAACCTCCATCTCTGCTCCAGTGGCCACTCTGTTTATAGGCCCATCAGGCAATGACTGAAGAAGGAGGTTGTCTACTATCTATAGAATGGGTCATCTTATCTACCTGATTGTTAAAGTCTTCTGCTGAGGTCCCCTATTGGTGAGTGTTTACATGGGAAAATTATTCTTATATCCTTTGCCCATATGGAGGGGTCTATCCACATACCTCTTCCCCAAATACATTTGTCACCAGTTTTCTAGTTATGTTCCTTCCAAGTTCCTGACCGTCTGGCCAGACCATTGTCTGTAGTCCATGAATCAGTATACAGTTGCACATTTGGCCATTTCTCCTGCCAGGCAAATGTACTACCAGATGCACTGCCTGAAGTTCTGCCCACTGCCATGATTTCCCTTCACCACTGTCCTTCAGGAATGTTCTGGAAAGGGGCTGTCATGCTGCAGCTGTCCACTTAAAGGTGGCACCTGTATAATGTGCAGGACCATCCATGGACCAAGCCCTCGCCTTCTCTTTCTCTGATAGCTGGTCATATGGAGCATCCCACAAGGTCATAGGTGCATGCAGGGAGACACAAGGCAATATGGCAGGTGTGGGAGCCATAGGCACTTGGGCAACATCCTCATGTAATTTACTTGGACCTGCTCTGGCTTAATCATGTATACACCATTTCCATTTAATGATAGACTGTTACTATGTACATCCAATCTTATGACATTGTGGATCAGATAATCATGATAGGCAACTCAGGTCACATGATGACCTGGTATATATGGTCAAGCATTCAGGTTCCACTTCCAGGCCAAAAGGTGTTCTTCAAGTGGAGGGCAGTTGTCCAGAGATGATGGCAGAGCCTTGTTCCAAAACCCTAAAGGCCTCTAGTGCAGCTCACCTATGGGGTTCTTCCAGAGACTCCAAACAGCATCTCTCCCTCCCACTCACACTCCAGGTAGCACTGGATCTGCTGGGTCACATGGCCCCAGGGGCAGAGCAGGCTGCACAGCTTCTGGGTCTCTTGCAGGGCTGTTTTTGTTCTGGGACCCACTCAAAACTAGCAGCTTTCTGAGTCACTCAGTAAATGGGCTGGAGTAAAACACCTAGGGGAGGAATGTGTTGCCTCCAAAATCCAAATAGGCCCACCAGGCCTAGAGTTTTTGGTTGTTGGGGAGCCAGATGCAGTGACCTGTTTTTACCTTAGAGGGGAGATCTCTGCACACCCCACACCACTGCACTCCTAGAAACTTCACTGAAGTAGAAGGACCTTGAATTTTTGTTAGATTTATTTCACATTTTCTGGCTCTCATGCTTTACTAACAAATCCAAAGTGGTTGCTACCTCCTGCTCCTTTGGCCTGCTTAGCATAACATCGTCAATGTAATGGACCAGTGTGGTACCTCGTGGGAGGGAAAACTGATCAAGATCCCTGTGAACTAAGTAGTGACACAAGGAGGGCCGGTTAATAAACCCCTGAGGTAAACAGTGAAGGTGTACTGCCAGCCTTGCCAGCTGAAAGCAAATTGTTTCTGATGGTCCTTATGGATAGGTGTGGAGAAGAAGTCATTTGCCAAATCGACAGCTGCATACCAAGAACCAGGAGATGTGTTAATCTGCTCAAGCAAGGAAACCTCATTGGTACAGTAACTGCAATTAGAGTCACCACTTGATTCAGCTTGCGGTAATCTACCGTCATTCTCCCAGATGCACCTGTCTTCTGCACAGGCCCAATGGGAGAATAAAATGGCGATGTGGGGACCACCACCCACCCCTGCGTCCTTCAAGTCTTTGGTGATAGCAGTAATCTCTGCAGTCCCTCCAGGAATGGGATACTGCATATGGCTTACTATTCTACCAGGCAAAGGCAACTCGAAAGGCTTCCATTTGGCCTTTCTGACCGTAACAGCCCTTGCGCCACAGGTTGGGAACCAATGTGAGGTTTCTGCCAAGTAGTAAACACATCTACCCCAATTATGCAGCTGGAACAGGGGAGCTGACCCCAGGACCTGGGTCACATGACTCAGTGAGAAGCTGGACACAGGCAGTTAGGGGAGCAGACTGAAGGGTGGCTCTGAGCTTCCTGGCCCAAACCGCTAGAAGAATGGAATTGTTTCTTTGTCAAGACAGGCGTGGAAAGGAGTAGGTTTCCGAGAAGACCTGAAGCTTCGTCTTGAACCTGTTAGCTTTCATACCTAGTAAATACAAAAATACACCTTTATGTGGGCAATGACAGGCAGAGAAGTTCCAGAGGTGTTTGGAAGCTGCTCAGAATCTCTTTACCAAGCGACAGGAGGAGCGCCGAGTGCTGCCGGGGCCTGGGACGCACGGGTGCCGTTTGGTGTGTGGCGTGCAGTATTTGGAGGCCAGAACCCATCTCCAGGCGGCATCTGCCCCTGATTGCTGACATCTGCACTCACATTTTCCCTTCACAACCTCTCCCTTTTCCTTCACCTCCTACCACCCTTGACTTTTCAAGGCAAATATTGCAAATATTCTTTCAAGCAAGTATTCTTTGCCCATTTTGGGTGTCTAAGCAGCCCTGCGGTGATGGCTATGAGCCAAGGAATTTGTCTAAGAAACAGAACATGGGCTTCCTTGGGCATGGTGTCATTCTGCACAGAAAGAAGCTTGTCCAGAAACAAAACAGAGCAACATAAAACAAGGACCTCCCCCTCATTTTTCCTTCCTCTAGAAACCCTTTCTCCTTTTCTCTTTTCCAGAACTACTCACCACTCTGCAGACCCACCACCCTCTCCAGAAAGCCTACTGAGCCTCCAGGAGGTTTCTATGTCCAGCCCTGGCCACGAGACCTCTGTGCTCCATCTCCTGGGGGGAGGTCTGAGGGCCTAAGCGGGGTTTCCATCCCTGTGCTTTGGGTTTTGGACTGCATCATTTCCAAGGGCCTTTCCAACTCCACAATTGTATTAACTATAAAATAATTTAAATGGGTCAAGAAATCTCAATGCTAATTTGAACCAAATGCAGAACGGGGCATAGTTTATATCGAGCTCTAATCCTAATCACCTCAGAAGGGGATTAGTAACCAAAAGATTCTTGGTGCTCTTGACATCGCCAACAACAGGCTTTTAGCCTTGGTGAGTAAACTGAACTATGGTCTGTAAAGAAACAAGTGAGGAGACATTTACCTGCCTCAAGGGAGCCTTTGGAAGGTTCCATTTGTTAATTTCCTTTAAGTGCTTTGACTCAGCAAAGCATAACAGAGCATCAGTACCAGTGGTGTTATTCAGCTGTCTGAGCCCAGGTTTCCATCTGATGTGCCGAATGGTCTTTGGATTCTCACTGTGAAAGGCCAGTGAGGACACCAAAACCCTCCTGACTCCTCATGGAGTTGCCTATTTAAAAAAAGATTAACATTCTATAAATACCAATCAGTGAACCAACTTTTAAAAATAAACTAATTTATTCCAGCAGTGAATGGAAATTATTTTTATTAATATTAAAATTGTTCTTCTCCCATGATAATAGCTGTTAATATAATATACTAAGAATAACCTCATGTTTACTTGGTCCATGGGAATTTCTGAAAGCTATCAGAAAGAGTCACTGGAAAGGACCAGGCTAGCAAAACCCACAAATAGAGTGAGAAGAAGCTATTTCATAAAGGTTAGCTTTCCCACATAGAGCTGTTAATCTATAAAATTAAATAATGCCAGTGAAACTGGAAACATTTGGGGGAAAGAATAAAAGCTCAAACTGGTGATCTCAGATGTTCAGCTGGATACTCCAGCTGAGTAAATTTTCCGCACAGCTTTTCTCATGCTGTTTACTGGTGTGATTGTCTCTGGGTTGTTCTCAGACACGTGAGCAGGAAGTGGGAGAGGGTGGAGGAGCGCGAGGTAACTACTGTTCCTAAAATGTGATCACTGACAACTTCCATTTTCTATTCCTGAATGTGGAAAAATTCAACTTAATTATATACCTTTATAAATCAATTAAAAAGCCAAGTTTCCAACAAGAAAAAGAGCTTTACACCAAAATGAAAACTCTCTTTTGACCATGTGGCTTGCCATCTATCTGTCACCTTCTGAATTTCCATTAGAGAAAGAGAGTGTCATTTTATTAAGAATGTATGCATAGATTGCATTTATGTAGGAAGGTGTACATTCGACTGTAAAAATCAAAACAGAAGCAGCAGATGGTCCTGCTGCAACCCAAGAGACCACTCACCCAGCAGGCATGGGATGAAAACTTCCTTTCCGCAGCGCAAAGATAGGATACTTGGAATCCCTGCCCCAATTTTCATTTAATTATCAAAGTAGAGGAGGACAAGAAGTGCAACTGACTCCTCAGTCGTCATTTATTTAGCCGTGCCTGGAGCAGCACGATGGTCAGAGGTATCTGCCCAGAGACTGCAGTGCACGTTCCATTCGGCAGTGATGACTCCTTTACACCCCAGACCCTCACGCAACCTTGTAGGTATAGACTTCTACCATTCACATTTTCAGAAGAACACTGGGGTTCTCTTAAGGACGCACTCTATTTAAGCTCAAACTTAACACACATGAGGCATGTTTTTCTTACTGCAAATATAGTTTGCACATAACAAAAGAGGCCACTTGAATGCTGTGCTTGCAATATAACAATTTGGCATCTCAAGTAGAAAGGCATCTGTCAAACTCTATCAGCGACCAGCTTGCTTCAACAAGAGGAGTGGGCTTAAGCAGGAGATGTGCCTGACCCTCCCTTCCTCCCTTCCCTTCCTTCCCGGAGCATTGTTCTCACCGAGGGTCTTATTCAGTCTCCCACACGAATACTGTGGTTAGCTCACTGAGACACAATTTGATCACCGAGGCAAGAAGCTGACCTGACAATGTCTAAATTTGTGTTAGTCAACTCTAATCATAATATAAATAGTGTGGAGGAAAAACCCAGAGGAGAAATTGATAAATATATTCTGTTCTACAGAAATACCTCAAAATAAAAAATTAAAAATTAAAGGGCCGGGGAGGTTGCTCAGTGTAAAGGCCCTCCTTGCATATGAATCTTTCATAAATACTCCCAAATGGACAGCAGCAGGACTGTCAGTGCTCCACCCTGTCCCCAGGATCTCCTGCGACTGCTCAGGAGCACCAGCTCCCAGGGTGACTTCAGTCCTCATATGGGGCTGCCCTGGTGCCAGGATGCACTTTCAGGGGTGCATGCAGCCAGCCAGAAACGCCAGGCTTCACCATCCCCTCAAGTGCAGTTCCTGAGCACTGACTGATTGCAGCAGGATAGTGGTCCAGCTTGCTGGCCCCTAATCAGGACACCCAGAAGTGTGACCTGTGTGGTTTTCCGAAGTCTCCTGGGGGACCAAGCTCATTCCTGTCTGTCTTGGTCACTTTCTCATTGTGAGACACAAAACCCAATGCACAGAACTGAAAGAAGCTAATTTTGGCCCACAGCTTCAGAAGCCTCAGTCCCCAAATGCAGAGGAGTGGGGCATGGACAATGCAAAGTGGTGGTCAAGAGACAGAGAGAAGGGAGGAACCGGAAGCACAGCTCCCAGGTCACATCTCAGGCAGCTGCCCCTCCCCACAAATCCCGTCTCCTAACAGCAAGTCAGCAAAGAGCCTGTAAGCAGCTTACCTTCCCAGAGACATGTCCCTGAGCACAAGAATTCAGGGTGACAACTGACCTAAACCACAACGCTGTCACTCTTTCCTTAAAGTGCACACTACCTTGGGTTTTCCCCTTCCTTCTCAGATGACCCCCTTCCCTTGCCAGTTTTTCCTGGAGACACTTCTCAATAAGTCACTTCCACAGGGCTCTACCTCAAGTGCTGCTTCTGGAGAGTCCAGTCTAAGACAGCTGGGACCACATGTGCTCTTTGAAAGCAGACTCTCAGGATAGGCTTCTGAAACGGGATCATTTGCTGATCAGAAGGCAAGAAGAACCCATTGTTGGAGTTGAATAAAGTGACAACCACCCTTAGTGCACTACAGCACCACCATTGATAATCAAGACCCTGTCTGTGACCTGGGTAAAGGCAGGTGGTAAAAGGTCTGTGGAACTTACAGTCCAGTTAATGATTCCAGCAAAAACAACTCCACCAGCTGTTTAAATGTACAGTATTCAACTTCTCTGTTCCTTTTCCATTAATACACTGGATTGTAATTTTGCAAGTTAACACTTAGTAAGACTTGATTAATAAATAACAGTGAACTGTTACAAGGAAGGAAAGTTTGCTTTCTTTTAACAAGTTCTATTAACTTTTGGTTTTTTCCAAGAGGACTCAAAAATGCCAAAGGTTTAGCTCCAGAGTATGAGAGACTAAATATCAAGATAATGGTCTATACTCTTGGTACAAAAAGGATGTTTTTCCTTTGTCATGCCCATACTAAAATCTCACCCTTAGGACCATGTGGTGTTCAAGATAACCTTCTCACATGCATGCCAAGCCTGCTGTGCAGTGTCCCGCCTTAGGACTGTTCCATAAATGAGAGCTAATCTTCCAGGAATAAAGAAGGCAAAACCTGTGCATCATGGTCATAAACATCAGTCTGCGAACTTGGCTGTGGAAGAAGGGTCATTTCATTTCAATTCATTACATTTCAATTTCTGTTCCAAGCCTCTTATTCCACTAGGTTTTTGGAAACAATGTCACTATAATTTGAGGCTCTCCCTCTGCCTGGGGGGAGGCTAAAGGCTGCCAACTTCCTAAAGTTGTGAAGGGGACACAGGAGTCCCTGTAAAGCAGGGCAACTGTGCCTGGGACCCAGAGAGAGCCATCTAGAGCAACTGGGGTGTAACTGTAATAAATTTCTTGTGTTGCTATCATTTCAGCCCCCGTGGACATACTTGGAAGTTGGTCCTCCAGCTTTCAAGGGTAGAGGGGGACAAGACCACTTGCAGTCTTTGTAATCTGTTGGGGAAAGGAAAAAAATCCCTTATTTTAATCTATGTAGCAATAAACATTTTGGTTCCAAAGAATCTGTGTGCTGGTGATATAAGCTAACTCATGGAAATAAAGTACCCATTTTACATATGTCCACAAACACTGATTATCTAGAATGTGTACGCTGGTGATCTCAGAAGGGTCATCAGTGGAAGAGCCGCAAGAGACAGAGGGATGGGAGAGGGGAGGCCAGGAGGATGCAGCGGTGCTGTGCGATGTCCCAACCCCCACGATGAGGGTCATCACTGTGTACCGCAAACACGGGCTGATAAAAATGTTTAAAATTAAACCAAAACAGGCGGGTAGGCCTTAGTGTAAATTAAAGCAAAGGAGTTAGGGAGGGAGGCCTTTGGGGATGCGAAGGGGATTCAGGGAGGGAGGAAGAGGGAAAACGGAGGGAAGGGGTAAAGTTGTGAGGTGCACACACACCAGCTCCCTGCGGTGACCGCGAGTCGCCGAACACTGCAGGCACAGACTGACAGGAACATAAAGGTGAGTAAGTAAGCAGAACAAAACTCAAGACAAAAAAGAAATGCTAGTCAAGAATCAGCTGTGCTTCTCATGGCTGTTAGACACAGACCTCACCCGCAGTCTTACTCTCTACCTCTGAATTTTGCCGTTCAGCATCCTCGCTACACGATTCTGCAGCTTAAATACTGGTGAGCGTCCCTCAGGGTCTAATGCCCGCAAGCGCGTAAGTCCACACACGTGCCTGTGCAGCGGAAGAGCCAACTTGTTTTGGCGGGTTTGGGATTCAATTCAGTTGCTCCCAGGGGAAAAACAAATGCAGAAACAAAACAAACACAAGAGCTTCTCAAGTAAAATCTTAAAAACCAAACAAAAGCAAATCCACAGCAGAACAAATAACTACATTTGAGAAAAGGCAATTAGCAGCAGCCAGACTGTGGCCCCAGCAGCGAGCGGGACCCTTCCGGAAGGCAAGCAGCTGTTTCATTCTCCATGCTCCTTGTGCCCCTGAGATGAGCACCTTTCTCTAGGCTCTGCCTGCCCCTCAGGCCCTTTGCAGGACGCCGTTTGGGCACAGCACCTGGCTGGGGCTTCTCCTGCTGCTTTCATAGCACACATCTGGGGTGCTGCTACCAAGTGTGAAAGACCTCAGCTCACACCGTTAACAACAGAATGGAGGTGTTCTGGAATGGAGGAAGACCTTTCTGTTACACAGAAAGGACACTTTTGTCAAGATGGGAAAAGCCTTGATCCACACATCAGGAAAGTTTGGTTCCACTGCCAGTTCTGCTACTCAAACTGTGCTGCCTTTGAAGTGACTTCATTGACCTCAGATTCTCCCCTCCCACGCTCATTTTGCTGCCTCCCATCCTTAACAGGTTATAAGGTCATTCCAAGTGCCTGGACATAAGAATAGAGCAATACTGCTCTGCATCACTTTTTCAGGGTTGACCACAGATTGGACACCTTGCCAAGGCTCTGCACACACTAACAATTCACAATCTTCCCCAAGGCAAAGTCACACGGAAACTTGGTTTCTTTGAAGGATGCGTCCTGGGTCCCACTGCTGCTAAGTGACTGACAGAGAAAGGACTCAGACTAGTGTCAGCTGAGCTTAAAGTGGGACAGAGCTCAGTGCTGGGAAGAACAGATGATGATATCAAAAAAGAGAAATAATCCATTTTCAAGAATTATTTTTCTCTCCAGAGGTCTAAGAAATTCCAACCTGAGACCACTACAGAGAGGAGGAGTAGGTGAATCAGTCATTTGCCAGTCAGTCTATCAGTCAGTAATGGGAATTCAGCCATTTGGACTATGTCCTAGTGAGGCCACAGCCAAGGGCAGGACAAATGCAGTCCGCAGGCAGAGCCGGCCTGGCACAGCCCCACTTCAAAATGGTGGAGAATGCAGGCTGCAGGGCTGTCCAACTAACTGCAGGAACAAGGTCTAAAGGCACACAGGCAGTTCCCTGGTAACTACACCTACACAGTTCAGAAAGACTAGAAAATAGGTCAGTTCCTAAAATAAACAAGTTTTACTCCTTTTGTAAATGCTTTCTACAACAAGGGGAAATATAGCTATATAGTGTGGCAGCTGATGGTACCCCAGTACCATGAGGTCAATGTGTCAAGAATTGAGGGACTGAAAACAGTCATTAGATAAGATTCTCTCTCTCCCTCTCTCCCTCTCCCCCCCCCACTCTCCCCTTCCCTCTCCCTCTCCCATACCCTTCCCTCTCCCTTTTGTTCTTTTTCTTTTCCCTCCCTTCTGCCCTTCAGTTTAAAATTCTTAAGAGTAATAATGTAAATGCAGGGGATTGTTTTTTATTCCTTGGATTTGTAATTCTTTCCTCCATCTCTTCCCAGAATTAGCATGGATTGTGTAACAGTTCCATCAACAACGCCCTTATTAGATTTTTGGGGTGCCCCACCCAGAATGTGCAACTGGAGTCTGTGTATCAAAACTAATCTACACAAAGAAATCAGGGGATTATGAACTTTTTAATGTAATTAATCAATATTTGAAAATGGCAAGTCATTCATTAGGGAACAATTCAGCTCTGATGCAAGAAGATAATTAGTAAATTGGGAACAACATGGGCTGAGTCATTACTTTAAAACTTAAATCGCGCTGTTTATCTATTTTTCTCAACAGTAGCACTTTCTAAAACTAACACTGAAATTTAAATGACCTTATATTCTTTCTGGGCATGTGCATTCTAAGTCTCTCAGGTTGATGAGGAATAAATGTGGCTGTTTTATTCTTTCTAACCAACCACTTTCCCCAAACATCTTTCATCACACTACAATGTTTTCCTCTGGAACTAGCCCAGCGTCTCACAGAGCAGGAACCTGTTCACCTGGAGCTTCCGCTGCTTGCAGTGCAGTAGCAGGGCTTGTAGTTGTAGTTACGGTTGAATTTAAGGCTACAGAGAGTGTGCCTTTACTTCTGGGACAAGGTCTCAGTCACGCAGCCTCTCTGCTGTTGTCCTTTGGCACATTTTGCTTAGCTATCAATTATATGCTCTAGGTCACCGAAATTTAGGGTTTTTGAAATTCAAAACGACAGATTCTGTGCGAAAACAGGCAGACAATCCAATAAAACAGCAGGCAAAACACTTCCAATAGAAACTTCAAAGTGGATATAAAAATGGTCAACAAAAACAGGAAAAAGTGATTAAGTTCACAAGACATTAGGGAACACAATGCCCCGGCATGGTTATTTGAGAAAACAGGTCCTCTGCGTGCTAAGGAGGAGGATATAGAGAAATGGGAACACCTCCATTCTGTTGTTAACGGTGTGAGCTGATGTGACCACTTTGGAAATTGATAGTGCCTACTAAGCTCAAGGTCCATGCATTATTCTGAGGCCTAGAAATCTGAGTATATTCCACCTTAGAATAGGGACATGTGTTTCCCAAAAGACTTGTTCAGCAGAGTTAGCATCAGCCCTACTTTGATAGCCCCACCCCGGAAATGACTGAGACATCTGTCCGTGGCAAAATAAACATTATGGTACATGCATACAATGGCGTGTTATATCCCAAAGAAGATGAGCAAACTATAGCAGTATGGTGAAGACAGACTGGCTCTCCTCCGGAGAAACAGACGCAGCCTTTCTTCTTCGCTTCCTGGGGAGGACCACTTGCACGACTCTCCTTGAGTCGAGAGCAGTCATCTCCATTTTGCCTAAACCTGACCCTATTTCCCTGCATCAATATTTCCCTGTGCAGAGCTGGCTAAGTTTCTTCTTTATCCCCTCAATTGGCTTTAAGCAATGCAAATGGGTCCTGCCAAGGTGCTGATATGTAGTCTTTGAAGCAGGGCAATAGGGCGGCAATGCTCCACCTACAGCTCCCAAATAACATGTGTGAACCTGGCGGAGTATAGCCACGCTATGGCTGGGATTGAATCTTGAGGAGGAGGCCAAGGCATCTCAAGGTATAAAAAATTACACATCAAAGCTGAAGCATGAGCCTCAAGTTGTGTTATGCAGATTCCTCTTTCTGCACAATTCTCTCTGCGTATTGCAGAGGTGATTTCAGGCCTCTTACCTAGCCCAGCTCATGGCGCTAACATACTTCTTGCCACAACTACAGTCACTTGTCCTGAGCCACTCCCCTCTCTGTGGATTTGCTCCTCCCTCCTCCGTCTGCCTCCCGGCTGCCACAGGCGGCTGCGCAGCCTGCCCCTTGATCCTCCACATGCTCCTCTGTCTTCTTGTCCCTGCCTTGAGCCAGCCGACCGTGGACTGAAACCCAGGCATAGCAAGGTGATCCCACAATCCATCAGTGTGTGGGGTGCTGGCTCCCTCTTTTTGACAGAACAAAGTATTTCCAAGGACTCTTGTCAGAAGTAAAGTGCAGTCTCAGGCAAGACACAGAAAAAGACAGACGCCTGTGGATTATTTTTGTGGTAAAACACACTTTTGATTTCCCTGTACCTTTTCAAATGAGAGGTTTCTAACACTTTTTTTCTATAAAATTCACTCTCCTTCATCCTTTGGATGCACAAAGAAGCTACCACTAAACACAAGAGAGAATTCCAGTGGGAACCTCATAGTCTTGGCTTACTGCAAGAAGAGTGAGTCACTTAGCACAATCTCAAGAAGAGAAGATATATGGCAGTGTGGTGGCCTCTTGTTCTTGGAGACTGTCCACATGGTTAATGTTTCTGAGTTGATGTTCCTGGTAAATTTGATTTAGTGATTTTATGTGTGCTTCTCCAGTAAAGTATTACATATTTTAAATCAACTGTCAGTAACCTTCACAGAGTGAAACACATAAATTGAAAGGATTCAGTGAAATGCTACAATATGTATATCACTACCCCAAAACAACTCCATTTCACAAGGTGTTTGCTTTGTTTAGAATGCAGAAAAAGAAATTACCCTCAATAATCATTTTATGCATTTGCCCCTTAAGTGCTTCTGACCATGGTGATATGAAACCAGACTTGGCAAGAGGAAAATGGCCTTCTCTGTTGACCTTTAAGTAAACATTTTATGTATTAGAAAGCCAAGATTGAAATGTGCCCTCCAGTAGCAACTGTACTCACTCTGATTAATGCAGAGACAGCTTCCTGAATCTGCGTTGGTGTCAAAGGGGATGTGTCATCAGCCCAACCTGCCACACAATTGCCTGTAGCGGAAGCATTCAGACACCTTCCACAGAGACTGCCCACCCCTCCAGGCCACTTTGTGTCTCAGAAGGGCCCTTGGCACTCAAGCAGGATGCAGGGCAGCCTGTGCACAGGGCTCCCCACACACCTGCCCCAGTGCCCGCACCCTCCCTCCAGGTCGTACCAGAACTCACTGAGGGTTTATGTATCCAAAGGTTTTCTTATGTTTGGTCCTAGACACAAAATCTTAAAACTACTTCAGTTTGGCTGGAGAATTGCTTATGTACTTATTCAATAAATATGTGTTAAACACCAGCTACACACAAGGAGCTCTGTGACTGCTGAGGATGCCATGGGGGGCGGGAAGGAGAAGGCAGGAACAGAAGGGGGAATCCAGCAGCAGAAGGGAAGAGAAGCATGTCCAAGGGAGGGAAGGCAGCCACTCGTGGGAAACCAGACAAAAGCACAAGGCCTTCGCGAACTAGGGGACCAGCTGATGGCAGCAGCAGTAAGAGTGTAGTAAATAGGATTCAGGTGAGCGCTCAGCCTGATGCTGAGCAGGGGACAAAAAGTGTAGGGGCCATGCCAAGGAACTTGCTCTTCCTACTGTAGACAGCAGGAGGCTTCTGGGGGTTTTGTGCAGGGCGACAGGGCATGATGTGGACTTGGGAAGAAGCCACTAGAAGATGGGTGGCCTTGAGCTCCATGCCCCCTCTGTGCACACCAGGAGTGACCTGGAACGGCACAGGGCTTCCAGTATGGTCAAGCACCTTAGACTTTAGTTCCAAACACAGCCTAAGTGGCGGTGCAGAGAGCGCGCTGGACAGATTGAAGCAGAGACATCTGAAATCACAGCTGATGAAAAAGAAAGGCAGGTTTAGACATTTTTTCTGAGTGAGAACAGAAAGTTCTAATGGGGGGCATCACTGCTGGTTACTGCACAACTGTGGCTCCCTTTGGGAAAGAACGCTGTGTTTGACTTTTGTGATCTGCAAAACTGCTGACATTAGAAGCCAGCTGAACCCGTGGTAAGTCATTTCTGTGTGGTGTTATTCACCTCCTCAAGGGGTTACTACAAAGACTAACGCCAAGACTGGCAGCTGCCTCTGCAGGTGGGGCTTGAGATGTAGTAGAGTTGGCAGCAGGAATTCTGGAGCCTTATCTCTGGGACAGCAGCCTCAGGAGGAAAGAATGAACAATTGCCTAAGCCAGAAACAGCAGTCCAAGCTGTGGCCAGGACAATGGCAACACGGGCAGATTTGAAGGATGGAAAAGGCAGAGTTGCTGTCTTGGGGGATGTGATTGGGGCAAGATGGTAACAGTAGTGAAGATCTTGATGCAGTGCCTGGGATGATGTTACAAGCACAGTCCCAGAGAAAAGATGACCACCACTGTTCCAGACACGCAACATCTGAAGGATCCACTGAAATTTCAAGTAGCTAGGTCCAGCAGACTTCTGGAAATAAAAGGCCCAAGAACAGCAGAGCTAAAAGGAGGTGCTGGTACCTGGAATTGCTAAAAGTCATGAAGTTATCTAGAGACATATTTGGCACTCAGTAATTAGAGATATTTTAAATTAAAGACAAAAGAGCAACATTAAATACCTACTAAAAAATCCTATTAAGTTTTCTTACTAACTCTCACTAACAATTCTTCCTCTCTGTACAAGGGTAAACAACGTGAGGAATAAGGAAAACTAAAAAACCAGGAGAAATGCATTTAAAAAATTGTGAAAGAAAATAAGCTCAAAGAGAGAAGCTGCCAGTATGAAGAGAACCACACAAACAAAAGGGCAGGGGCTGGGGGGAGGGGGACAAGGCGAGCCACGCCTGTTGGGGGAGAAACGAGAAAACTCACGAAAAAGAATCAAAGGGAAAGGAAGAGAGGAAATGAAAATAATTTTGGAAAACATGAAAATGTGAAAGTTCTACAGACCTAAAAACATGTTCTTTCCATTACATAAGACCGAAAAGGCGCTCTGACAAGGAGGGCCCCAGCTGCCACTCAGGAATGTTGAAAGCAGGGACAGGTCACTCCTCTCTCAATAACAAGGAAATGTTGTCTAATCTTAAAGAAATCAACCATTTCCTTGAACCTATTAGAAAGCAGTGGTCTTAAGGTTTAAAAAAATATACTAAAAATTAAAGAAAAGTGGGCGCCTAGCAGGAGAGCCAAAGACATATGCACCAGCCACCTGGAGGGGCATGGGGCAGGGACAGAATGCCACCCAGCAGGTAAAGGGACCTTGGCTTGAAGTTTCTGGGGAATTAACAATGGCTCCGTGAGGACTGGCAGCGAAGCTTAGAAGCCCTGGGAGTAACAGAGTTTTTACCAGTTCATAGGCTCTTCTACAAAATCATCACCACATGCTGAGGAGAAAGTGGGGCGCATCAGGGAGACCTTGAGGTAGGACCTTGGGAGACAGGAGTGGCCTCCACTGCAAGAAAGGCATGAGCTCCGTCCAGCTGGCACCCCCACCTCTCAGCGGGGTGAGGTCCTGGGGGAGGCAGCCATCCCTGTGGCCCACAAAGGGCAAAGGTAGAGCCCCAGTCCTCTACCCTGGGAAGCAAAAGGAACCAGCCTGGACCCAGAGGAGTGAAGGAAGGGAAGACTTTCTGCCAGGCAAGACCTAAAAGGTATGAGGCAGGAGGAGGAGGCTCGCATGTAATCCATTCCTGAGCCCCAGTGATGTAGGACCTGCCTGAGACAGAGAATGGAAAAGGACCGCAGGAAGAGCCCCATTCCCTCAGTTATAATACCAAGCCAGCAAGTCTCAAGTTTCAATCATAAGTAGTCTGCCAGGAGAGGAAGAGAGAGAGCATAGAAATCTATCAGAAGCTCACAAGGAGAGCTGGAAGCAGAAGTAGAATGTGATTATAGAGATCATTATGGTTTATGTCTGGATATTCCCCCAGAGCCTCATGTAGTCATGCAGCAGCTTTTAGAGTTTATGATTGATCCATGATTCAATGATGGGATTATGGGTGTGAATGCTACATCTGCCCTTGGGCAGACAGTTTGCCTATGTAAGGGACAGAAAGAGGCTGCTTGCTGCCACTCCTCCCTTGTGCTCTTGTTGCTTTGCTGTTTTCTGCTGCCGTGAATGTTTGCCCTGTGCTATGTGCCACTCTGTCTTGGAGCCAGCCGAGTGTGGACTGAAACCACCACAGACTGTGAGCTAAATAAATCTTTCTTTCCTTATTTTTGGCATCAGGTATTTTGTCTCAGCATTGAGAGAAAAGTAACCAAGACACAGATCTATCCCCAACCTCCCTGCAAGGCAGCCTTGGAGGACTTGTAGAAGACTGTAGTGCACAGGCGGTCACCAGTGAACCCAGCTCAACTCCAACCAGACTCAACCAATCAAAACACCCCCCAAAATAGAGGCCCAATAGAAGAAGAAGTGGGCCCATTTCTAAGGCACAACACTGTTCACCAGAGTCTACTGCCATGCACAATACCTGCCTTATGATTAGATCAAGAATGTCCCCAAGTCTTATGTTACCAGGGTGGGGCTTGGGAAGGTGACTGAATCATGGGCATGATATACTTATCAGTGGATTCATTCACTGCTGAGTTCATAACTGAATATGCTAGGGGGACTGTGCAGGTGGAGCAGGTGTGCCACTGGGGCATAACCTGGAAGGATGCATTCTCATCCCCAGGCCCTTTCTCTCACTGATTCCTGGCTGCATCCATCCACCAGAGCCTTTCACCATGATGTTCCTGCCTGGCAGCCAGCTGGCCATGGATTCGATCCTCTGAAACCCTGAGTCCAATAAACCGTGTAAACAATTTCCTCCTTTAAACTATGTATGTCAGTCATGTTGTGCCAGCAATGGGAACTTGGACCAATACAACCGATTTCAATCAACCAAAAATTATGAGCCAATAAAGAAAGAGGAGGAGGAATAAAAGGGAGAAGAAGGAAGAAAGGGAAGGGAAGAGAGGAGAAGAGAAGAAGGAGGAGAAAAAAGAAGAGGAAGAGGAAGGGGAGGAGAAGAGAGTGAGGAGAAGGAGGAGGAGGAAAAGGAAGAGGAGGAAAGGGAGGAGGAGGAAAAGCAGGGGGGAAGCAGCAGGGAGAGAAACACACACTGTTAAGAAACAAAGAGACAAAGGACAAGATTCATATATGATCCATTGTTGGAACAATTGACAAGGAATTTAAAATATAATTACATTAAAAGCCCTAGTAGAGAATGAGGGAAACATGCATGGGCAAATGAGAAATTTCAGTAGAAAGCTGGACCCCAATGGAAATGCCACAGAGAAAAATATTAACAAGAGATAAAGAATCCCTTTGGCAGGTTCCTCAGCAGATTCAACACCACTGAGTGTAGGAAAACAAAACGGTGAATTTGAAGATGGAGCAACAGAGATTACCAATACTGAAGCATTAAAGAACAAAGTCGATGAAAAACAGCCAATAATCTGTAATCCCTGAAATAATATAAATAGGTCTAACGTGTAATTGCAATCTCAATGTATATAAGAGATACTGAAGCACGAGAAATATTTGAAAAAATAATGGCCAAAATTTTCTAAAAATAGTGAAAATCTCAAATCACAGATCTGAGCAGCTCCGAGAACAGCAGGTATTATGTATACTGCCACCATCCCAACCAAACAATTCTCCTGTGCACACATTCAACCATCTGAAAACAAAGATAAAGCAAAATCTTTGAAAACAATCAGAAAATTTATATATTACCTGTAGAAAAATTAAAATCATCACCACAGTGTTCCTTCCCAAAACTGCAAGCCTCCAAAGATCAGATGGAGAGCATCTCACCTCTTGAGTCTTGTGGAAGGGCTCATGTTAGATGAGCATTATTTATTTAAGCATTTGGCAAAACTCACCAAGAAGCTATCCAGACTGAGAGTGTTCTTGGTTAAAAATGTTTTAATTGTGGACTTGAATTTTAAAGTAGGTGCAGGACTATTTACATTATCTATTTCTTTCTGGTTGAGCTTTGAGGATTTGTGTCTGTCAAGAAATTTGTGTATTTCATTTAATTTGTCAAGTTGATGATCATAAAGTTTCTCATAAAATTCCTGTTATCCTTTTATTGAATTCAGGGTCTGTTGTGAGGTTCTTCTTTCATTTCTAATATTCATAATTTGTGTCTTTTTTTCTGGGTCAATCTGGCTAAGGACATATTAATTTTATTAATCTTCAAACACACACACACACACACACATGCACACACATACACATGCACACACACTGCACTGAACTTTGAAATTAGACAAACTGTCAGAAAGGTTGGGAAGTGTGGTTATCCTGAAGAAGTGATAATGCATCTTAGACTTGAAGGACATAGTGATTATAATTCTCCTAAAGTGAGTAGGACACAGGTCAGTTCTAGGAATAACTTCATCCTTAAAAGCTGTAGTGTAGGTGGGTGTGGAAAAGAGAGAAGACCATTGCAGTACAAAGCCTGCTAGGAAAACAGATTATAGAATGCAAGGCATGTGCTCACTATGAAGGTTGACAAGGGAATCTGTACAGAGCAAAATGAAGCCACTGGGGGGAATTATACAACAGAACGGTGTGATCAGTTTGCTTTGAAGGCTCAGTCACCTATCAAGAGGGGCGTGAATCAGAGCGAAGGAGCAGTGGCAGAGAGAAGCATTAGGGGGTCGTTAGAGCAGCTGGGGACGTGGGTTGTGGGAGCCAGCAGAAAAGGAAGGATTCGTATGGTGGAAGGTAATTATGGGTGGAGAACTGAAAGACTGATTTCCGGATTGGTGCTAACAAGTGGGGCGGGTATTCCAGACTTACTGTGTGTCAGGAAGGTGAACAAGCATTCTGTGTGAACTGATGAAAGAGCATGAGCTAGTGCAGGTAGGGCAGGGCATCCAGGCAGAGTGCAGGCCGAGGCCGACACCATGGCCTCCTGGATCACAGGTTAAAGAGGACAGCACGTGGGGTGGGGTGGGTCTGGGTGAGACAAGGGGTTCCACTTGTGGAAGCGAGTAACACTAGAGAAAACCATATTTTAGAGAAAAAATATGAATTCAGGTTTAGATAAAACATAAGCATTTGATTATAACCTTAGAAAGAAATGCAAATCGGCAGGAACAAATTAAGAAAGTGTTCTTTATAGTGTCATAACAAAGGTTTATGCATGTGTCCTACAAGTTATTAAACCATATTTAGTCTATAAGTATGTATAATTAACTTTATTTTATTATACTAGATAATTTTATGTAAGTGTATGTATAATATCTGAAAGGCTAAAAGATGTGGCCAGAATTTTCAGCTGTGGCTCAACATGGGGAGACAGTTTAGATTCTCATCCTCCATGCTAGAAGGGTGTGGAAAACATCTTAGCCTTTCAGTTGAAAACCCCACAAGGGACCTGGCTAGGAGCAAAAACTACTCCTCAGGACTGAGGAATTCATGCTCATCTAAAACAGAGAAACCAAGCCTCCATGTATTTACAGTCACTTCCCAAAAATTTAGTCACATACTAAACTAACACACTCTCCAAACCTCAAAAAGCAATAACCAAGAATAGTGAGAATATAATAAACAGCACTAGACAGAAATTATGACCTACAGTCAAGGGAAGACTCAGTCAAAAGAAATCTACCAACAAAGGAAGAAGTTAAAATAAGTCATATTAGTAAGTTAGAATGTGTGTGGGATATGTAATATGTGAACTATGGAAAAGCTCTGAAATGATTTGGAAACATCTGAAAAATACAAAGTCTGTAATAAAATAATGTTAGATGAAACTGATAACTGAACAGAATAAAAGAACGCAACAGTGAGCCTGAATATGAAATGAAGTATGAGGAGAAAATACAGTCTTTAAAAAGTTGAACATTACATCAAAATCCTTGGGAGAGTTTCAAGAAGTCTAAACTACACCACTGGAGATTGAAAAGGAGAAGTAAGAGAGATTGGGGCAGAGTCAGTGAAGAAGAAATGACTACAACTTTCCAAGTTTTATTAATGAAAAGTATCAGTATACAGATTTAAAAACTCAAAAACTCCCAAGAGGGATAAACCCCTAGCTTGATTAATTGAGAAAGAAAAGAACATAACATGCCAATACTAGCAACAAGAAAAAGATCCACTCATAAAAAAGAAGATAATAAATGAATATTATAAACAACTTTATGACAATAAAGTCAATAATCTAGATGAAATTTTCTGAAATTATTAAAAAGGACTAAAATTGCCATATGAAAACTAGGAATTCTGAATAGTACTATATGTAATAAAAACTAGAGATTAACCTGATCTCACTGATCAATTCTATCAAAGAATTAAGGAAGAAATAAAGCCAATCTTATACAAACTCATACTCATTCAGAAATGAGGAAAAGAGAGCCAGCTCTCAACTCATTTTATGAAGGCACTAAAATCCTTATATCAAAACCAGAAAAGGACATTACTAGCAATTACAGGCAATATTTCTCATGAACATTAATGCAAAAAACCTTTTAAACAATTACTAAATCAAGTATATAATATTTAGTAAAAGGTATAATATTATATATTTGATTTACTACTATTAAGTATGTATATATTATACATATGTGTACACACACACACACACACACACACACACACATCCTAGTAAGAGTTAAGCCAAGAATGCAAGGTTGGTTCAACATTCAAAAAAATCAATTAATCATCTCAATAAACATAGAAAACATAACACAAATTTCAACACTTACCTGTGACTAAAACTCTCAGCAGACTAATTACAAAAGAAAATTTAATAATGGAAATCTATTAAAACGCTCAGGGCTATCATTACTTTATACTTAATGATTAACAACTTAACACTTTCCCCTTCTGAGACCAGAAACAATATGTCTGCTCTTACCATTTCTACTCAGCACTATCACAGATGTTCCTAATGAAGCAAAGAAGCACTAAGGCAAGCCTAAGAAAATGGACAAACACTAGACTGGAAGAAATGAAGATGCCCTTATTTACAGGCAATATAATTTTTCTTTTCTTAATTTTATGAAAAAATGAAATTTCATAATAAAATAAGAGACTAACAATTAGTTAATACATCATGTATCATTATCTTCAAAGTAGTTACTCAGAGTACAAGACACTGACATAAAAGATTCTGTCTTACAAAGAAGAAATAGATATTAGCACAACCATGCCTATTAACTTCTGTGTCTGGAACTTCTACAACCCAAGGATACAACAGACAATTGAATAAAAATAATGAAACAACACTGCATGAAAGAAGTCAGAAGAAAGGGCAAAAAAGAGATAAGGAGAGAGGACCAACAAACCAGGGGCATTGCTCCTCTTCCCATAAACATTAATGCTTATGTTTTCACTTCCATCATTTGTTTGTATTTCCTGGTTTTTGCATGAAGGAAATACTCGTGAAGGTAGATATTAGCTGTCAACTTAAGCCGACCGAGGACTACAACACAGCCTCACATCCAGAGGTGCCGGGAGATTTCCAGAGAGCACTGGCTCATGTGTGGACAGACACTATCAGCTCAGCCCAGAGCCTGCACAGAGCAAAAAACCAATGAGAGGAAATTGCCGTTCCTGCTTTATTCTGGTACTGGATGCTTTTCTGGCCTTGGACAACACAAATCCAAGTTCTCTGGCCCATTCATTCTCGGGACTCACACAAATGACCCTTTGCCTTGTTTCTCAGGCCTTCAGTCTGGGAAGCAAAGCCATACCCTCCACCTTCCAAGTTCTGTGGCTGTCAGATGTGGATTGAGCCACGTGGCCCATATCCTGGGGTCATAGCCTGCAGATGGCTGCTGTGACCTCTGTGACGGTGGGGCCAGTTCCTCCAGCAACTCCTTTGTACTCCAATATAATACAGCAACTCCTTTGCACTCTCTCTAATATAATACAGTAGGAATCCCACAATAAAAGTTTACGGTGTGACCGCTGAGATGTTTAGAAGAGCACCCCAACACTGCTGGTTCTGTCAGGAGAGCTCTCCTCCTACAGTCATCTTTGCTGGAACCAAATAGTCACTGGCGCCATCTATTCTTGGGTTTGTGTGAAGCTGGGCTCATTTCTGGGCCTCCTCCTTCTGGGGTTGCAGGACAGGAAATGTAAAGGTTATTTTCTGCTTGGAAAGTCTTGGTGGCTTCACACAGAGGTGCCCCGTTCATAACCATGACACTAACAATGAGCTGGCCACGCAGAGCTGCTTCAAATCCAGACGAGAAGGTTGGCGAACATCTCCAAAGCATTCTTGGCCCCTAATCTTCTTTAAAAAGTAATTGTTTTCAAAGCCCTTCTTACGTTTCCCCAGAAGACAGCTGCAAAGATAAACAAAGTGGATAATCACACAGGATAGGTAGATGCTCTGGGTAGAGCCTACATAAAGAAAACTACAAAGCCAGAGAATTCCTCCACAAACAAGTTCTGACACACAATGCAGGCAGGCTTAATCACAGCCCTATTGCTGTACACACATGGGCAGGCTTGAACTCTGGTCCCAGGGTGTTCTCAGCCTGACATACAGACATCCCACCACTACATACACCTCAGGCCATATCCTCTGCTTGTGCCCGCAAGGTATAACGTAATAAATCAGGGAAGTTTAATGTCTACTGAGCATAATTGATACACAGTTTCCCACTAATTTCCTCAAATGAAGAGATAATTTCCTGATAAATTCTTTCTTTTTCAATCAGCAGTAAGAGAAGTATGCTCCTAATACATTCTAAATGAGGCATGTTATCACAGCTGAACTGTTACAAAAGGCTTCTTCTCATGTAGTCATACTGGCCTGACACAGCAAGGAATCTGTAGCACTAGTAACTGCACCATAATCACATGTTTTCTTCTTTGCTAGATGACTTCAGGGATTATTTAATTTTCAGTGTCCTCTACATTTAAAGGGGATTGAAAGCCAAACACTGCAACAGTTTGGAACAATACATTGTACAGAGCATGTCCTGCAGCGACTTACACCAACACGTTCTGCAGTGTCTGAGAAGTCTGGAAAACAGGGAGTCTGACTGGAACTACAGCACTTTTAGTCTTGAAACAATCAGGGAAAGAAAAGGGGAGCGAGGAGGCCAGTTAGGAAGTGAGTGCAATTGTCCAAATACAGCTTAGGCTGCTGAATGAGGCCACTGATATATAAATGTGGTAGTGTCCAGCAGCTTAGAAGATGGTCTTCAACTCAGTCCCCTCTCCATCCTGCTGCTGCCTTCCAGGAAGCCCCAAAGGGGTTCCCAGGGCCGCCACAACAAACACCTCCGAGAGGTAGCACAAACACCAGCAATTTTGTTTCTCACATTTGAAAACTATAATGTCAAAGATAAAGGTATCTGTGGAGTTAGTTTCTTCTGAGACTTCTTTTTTTTTTTTTTTTTGGCAGTACTGGGGATTGAACTCAGGACCCTGTGCTTGCTAGGCAGGAGCTTATTCCACTAAGCTATATCCCCAGAGACTTCTTTTCTTGGTTCAGAGATGACCAACTTTTCCATGTCCTAGTGAGATCTTCTTTTCCTGGGCCTGTGTGCTAATCTCCTCTTCCATAAGAACGCCACTTGTACCAGATTAGAGCTCACGCCAGGGACCTCATTCTGACTGAATCACCTCTTTAAAGGCTCTTTTTCCAAACACAGTCCTCCCTGCTGGGCCCTACTTTCACATTCCAGCTCAATTACCCTCAGTTTACCATGGTCTCAACATACTGAATGGAAAATTCCAGAAATAAACAGACCACTTACACATAACTTTTATTAAAGTATGTCATAATTGTTCTATTTTATTATTAATTATCATTGTTGATCTCTTACTGTGCCTAATTTATAAACTGACTTTTTCTTAGGTATGAGTGTACCAGAGGAAAACGTGGTTTGTACGTTACCTGGTACTGCTGGCAACTGAAGGAAATCCCTGGAGTTGGGAAGTGGAAGGAAGGACCACTGTAGTCACGTTGTGAGGTCCTGAGGGCCGGAACATCAAAGTGTGCATTTAGGGGAGGAGGATACACAGCTCGGCCCATAGCACCACCCAACTTTTCCTGACCTGACTGCTAACGCAAAAAAGTCCACTCCACTGCAGCATCCAACACTTCCAACTCTGGGGTGCCTTCATTGACCAGACTGTCAGCAAGAATGCAGAGTTCTCCGCCCCATTGCCCCCACAAGCTTCAGACCAGCCTCCTACCTTGGCAGGCTTCCCCAGTGTACTCACAACTTGCAAAATAGGGTAAAATCTTAGTCTTCAAGAAATCATTCACTCATTTATATCTTTTTCTCTGTGGTCCCTAGATGTTAGACCTTGTAATGTTAGTCTGACCACACAGAAAGCAGTAAGCCAGTGCCATTCTGTGCCCAGCAGGATACATGTGGAGTGTGCTAGAATGTGGGTATCAATTCAAAGAGAAATAGAAACAATCAGGACAATGACCAGGAAGAGCCATAAGGAATGTCCGGATAAACTGTGATGTCTCCTTGCCCGGCACGTGCTGCTAAATACTTCCAGCATCCACTCTCCTCTTCCATAAAAATACCAATACCATTTAATTGCACATACAACTGCCCAAAGGAAGACTAAGCTTTCACAGTCTTTTTGACACTCACATATCACACTGCCCATGAAGCCATTAGAGAAATAACACTGCTGGCTAACAATAAGGTGTGCCCAGTGTTTGTGAGTACTATATTCTATGTGGCTTACATGTGCTAACCTTGTCCCTGTGGAGTGTGGAACAGGAAGGTGGAATACAGCCTTCACTTAATAGCCTGGTGGAGAGCAGCCCACAGTCCCTGAGAGGTCTTGCCTGAGAAGGTCAAACAGGGCCATCCGCCTTTGGTAGGGCGCTGGTATTATCCTCACAGCCCTATTAAATTTAATCAGCATGACAACCCTACCTAAGGACTATTATTGTCTCATCTTATAAAAGAAACCATGGTGCAAAGCAGTAAATTGTGCAAGTAATAGACGTAAACTCAAACCCAGATGCCCTTGCTGCCGTCACCCATCGCGGCACCACTCCACCACCGGCACAATGGCTTCTGTGGGGTCACACTCTCCTGCCACCCACAGCACCCTTCACCTTATAATTCACATTTTAAATGTAACATTTAAAAGAATTTTTAATAAAATAAGCTGTCAACTTCTCTGAGACAGGTTATGTGACTTCCCACATACTTCATACAGAGTCTGGAATACACTGATGGCAAACAAATTTATTTAAATGAATGGATTATACTCATCCTGAATGTTTTTCATTTGACAAACTTGAAACCTATTAGTTATTGCATCTCCCTCTTCCAATTGTTGTTTTAGAAAATTCTTCAATTTCACCACATTGTTCCTCACCGTGTTTGTTAGCCTCTGTTTCTTTCCCACTCCCTATTGACAAATTAACATCCATGCCTTGCAGAGTCTAATGATTTTTTAAACCTTTTTCCTTTTTATATACAAGTCAAGGCTTCTGAGTTTTTCTGGCCCTTTTTTTATTGTTCCATTTAATGAGGACTACTTGTTTTATCTTTTATCAAAAATATATATTTGTGATCAGAAACAAAAATGTAAATACTTCTTTCCAGCATATACTATAAATATTTGGCAGAACATATCCCAATTGAAATTCTTGCATGAATTCAATAACTGCAGACCATTATAAATCTAGGAAAATAGTATTGTTCTATGCTGCTGGTTGTTAGAAAGGATCTAAGAGAGCTTTAACTAAGGGGCCAGGGACATTACTATGCATTTGTCTATTTAACCTTGATTCAAGCAATAAGAGCATTGTGAGCATTTCTATGGAAGCTCAACCACCCAACATAAAGCCTAGTAAGATAATAATGAAAATCCTTATCCACTTCTACAGCCCTCTTAACACCTGCCACCAGGGAGGATTCCTGTGGTACCCAACTCCCAGCTCTTCCTCACATGCTTATTGTTGCCTATAACGAGGTCCATGAACCATTCTAAAGATGCTGTCCACCCTTTAATATCCTGTGCAACCCCAAACTGTGCACAGCTGAGCCATCAGCAGCTAAGGAAAAGGTTCAAAAAATAGACGCAACATACAGACCAGAGGGCACCGAGAGAATGAAAACTCGGGACGCAGAATGCTGGAGAGAGACAGACAGGCTCTTGAGAGAGAAGGAAAGTTTGAGACGTATTTTTATAAGGGATTGAGACAAGTGACCCCACTTCCCTATGCGAAGGATGCTTCCTTTAATTAGTGGTCTCAGCAGGAAGAATTTGTGATGCTGAGGACTTAACAAAGGGCAGGTAATGCTTTGACACATCTCGTAAGCTTTCTGGAGACCTTGAAGTATCCAACTAGAGAAGCAACTTTGAAAAAATAAAAGGAAGAAGGAAAAAAGAAAGAGAGCCCTTGCAGCTTCTCAGAGAGGACTTCCAAGCTGCCTGCTTCACCCAGATGCAGTTTATGTATCTGTAGGACATATTTTACCACAGTCGGTCCGTTTCTATTTTTAATTCCATCTAATACTGTAATTCTGAACAGAGGAGTTGCTCAATGATAATATTATTGGTGTCACACTTTCCATCAGAAGTATAAATGCCATAGAAACCTAACAACAAGTCAACCATAAAGCTAAATTTGCATGCATTCCACCAAACATATAACTAATAATTGAAGTGATAATGACAGGAATCCTCCTTTTTATTGCAGCATACAAAGTATTTCAAGCAGAGGATGAATTCCATTTATAAAACAATATTTGAAGGAATTGCACAAAATTTTACAATGATTACTTACATCTGACCATAAAAACACATGTTTCTTATATGAAATAACAGAAACAAATTTAAAGAAGAGACTTAAAATCACTTTCAACATACACGTAAACACAAATGCACACAAAGAAACTAATAAAATTTTGCTAATCTTTTCAGGAGTATCTTACATAATTAATTTATAATCTTGCCTTGTTTTAGAAAGAATTTAAGGTGCTTTACAGTAAAACACAATTATAATCAGAGAAATAGAAGTTGTTGAGGTAAAGAATAAGAAACAGGATGAAAAAAGGAGACCGAAGCAGAACTTAATTTTAAAAAAGCAGGAAGCAGATGACGACAAAGCTAACATCTGTGCTCAACTGTCATGGCTCTAGCAGGTCTCAGCCTGTGACACAGAGCAGCAAGACTGACCAAAGCCGCTGCTTATTTCTGAAGCCCCCTGGCTGTGGAGCTGATCTCTGTAGAGGAGGCCAGCTTTTCCTCATATTCCTTACAGAGAACATCGACACCAACCTTATAACACGTCTGACCAGGAGCGTCAAGAAGCTGTTCCTTATGAGGGTGTCAACAGAGGCTGATAGCAACGTTTTCCAGCGAAGTCTATTGTACACACACGTATACATGCACTTTGATCACTTAATAATCCGTTATATTCTACATTTGGACACTTCCTGGATTCTCACTAGTTTTAAAGAATACTGACACTAACATCTTTACATGTAACTGTCTCCAGTTATTTCTTTATGAATAATTTCCAAAACTATAAGTGAGGACTACAAGGTACAAATATGTTTACGTTTCTTCCCATATTCTGACAAATAATTGCCAAGAAATATCGACAACAATATTTCATAGACTATGGAAACATTCAATTTAACCTCCTCAATCTTTTCAGCTTTTTTTTTTTAATTTGTGACAGAATAAAGAGTAAAAAGAAGAAAAAAGTATGCTGTGATTCCTTTTGGATAGCTTTTAAAAATTTCAGGAATGAGAAAAGTAGACTGTATTTCTAACAAGTCCACATTGATGCAGTAGTTAGGGTCTCTCTCTCCCCACACGCACAGGGCCTGGTTTATAGGTGGTCTTCACAGTTATCCCACTGGGTGAACAGATGCTTGAGTTTTCACCTACACTGGTTTTGTGTGCAAGCATTTTTGTTTGACTAAAATAACAGAGAATCTTTTCTTGTTCAAAGTTTAGTCAGGTTTCCCTGGTCATCTTCTCAAAGAGGCCTTAACCTTGGCCCTGAAAATCTACAGTTCCAATGCAAATGATTTATCCATCCTCCTCCCCACATGGAATGCCTTACACACTGAGATTGCTTCTGGGGACTGGAAGGCACCACAGGGGTGCCACTAGAGTGCCTGCCTGAGAAAGTCCTCAGCTGCCATGGCCGCCTCTGCTCTGGGCTGGACAACGCCTGCCCATGGCCCAACCACCCTTTCTCGGAGCACTACACTGTGACTGCTTCTTCCAGCCCTCTGAGATGTGTGCCTCTCCTACAGCTCAAGGGCATATTTAAACTATAATCTACAGGAAGCAGAAGGCTCCTGTCCTCCAGCCGAGTGAGAGGACAGACTTCTAGCATCCATGAGCAGCCACTTCTGCAGCCTAACCTTGCGGAATTTCTCACCCGCAGACTCCGCAAGGTCCCCACTCACCACCCCAGTCCCATACCTTCCATCACAGCTCTGTCGCCTCTATACAGGCTGAGTTGCCCTCTGGTCACTGCAGACCCTCTAACACAACAGTAAACCTCAGGTCTGAATCTGCCCTTGCGCTTTAAGTAGTATCCAGCTTTGTTTCTTTTTAATAAAAATTCACCTTTGTCCTCTGTATCATGTCAGGGAATTCTGGTGAAGTAAATGTCATAACCAAAGTAGTTAGAACATGTTTCTAGAATGAGCTTTGTAATAATGGTGCCAACCAACTGGCATTTTGTGAGGAATGTTGAGCCAACATGGGGTTGGGATAAAGTTTTTGTTTACTCCCTACTGGAAGCTTTGGACTCATCTGATTACTGAAAAATACGTAAGACAACTATTTTCAAACATAAAATCCCATGGACCATAAAAAACTGTAAGCATTTTTAGTACATACCTAAAACTTCATTACCAGTCTCTTAGTTTATGCCAAAAGGTGTATTGTCTGCTACAACTGAAAAGGTCTCAAATCTCATGACCACCTTTTCCAAGAGTATTCTTTACACACTCATCATTTTCCACATCTGCCGGTGTTTCAGTCGTCCCCAAGTAAACAGTGACAGTGGTTACTCCTAGCAATGGGCACAGACAGAGTGTTTGGCTCTGTGTCAGCTGCTCCATAAACATCCCCTCGAAAGGTGACAGTAGCACAAGAAGAGCAACACACTCTTCAAGACAAAGAAACTGTATTAGGGTACAATGCACAAGGCCAAGAGAGAAAATCAGCCTAGGTACCCATCCACAGGTGAATGGATAAAGAAAATATATATCTATTTCAGTTATAAAGAAGACTAAAACTACATAATGTGCAGGAAAATGGATAGAACTTGAGAGCACCACACTAACTGAAATAAGCCAGGCTTAGGAAGACAAGCGTTGTATGTTACCCTTAGTAAGTGGAATCTAAAACAGATGACATGACAGTGAGAGGGAAACTACGGCTTGACAAGAACAGAGTGGCGGAGAGGTGTGTGGAGGGTCAGTCGCGGAGAGAGGTCTGATCCAGATACACGCATGTGTGAGAACTCCGTCTTGAAACAACGTTTTATGCAATTAATTGACATGGATAAAATATGTCTGTTGAAAATGAAGAAACTGAGACTCAGGAAAACCTAGGCAAGTTGCCAAAGGTTGTAGACACTGAGCTCGTGGTCTGAAAGCTGGACTGCTGGGCTTTCGTTGGCTGTGTTCCTTTTGCTGCGCCTCACAGCCAAAGTGGGTACAGTCACACACAGAACTCAGGCTCGCCCCATCTCTCATCCTGATCACGCACATGCTGCCCCACCACAAGTGGGCGTGGGGGAATTATACTCAGAATAAACACTGCAGTTGTAAAGAAGGGAAAGGAGAAGGAAGAAAACAGCTAAGCTGCGACAAAGCAAACTCCAGAGCAATCAAGAGGCTTCTAAATGCTCGATTCCTTTAAAGAAGCTCTGTTTCCTTCCTCTAAAAGCTCTGGCTTTGGAAGGAAGGTGCCATACTGTGGGGAGACCATGGAAATTAAACTTTTTTCATCTTAGTGATTCCTATTTCTTTCATTCCATCTGCTTCCTTGGCATGGTGATGGGGGTGACGCTCGGCGCAGGGTAAGCCGGCTCTGTCAGTCAGAGCTAGGCGCTGACAAACCACACACGGCTTGGGAAGGCCTTCCATGAGGGAGGGACCCGTGCCAGGTGACAGGACGCCGAGTGCGTGACAAAATGCTGGAGACAATCAGGAGATGCCGGGTCCAGATTTCATGGATCACTAGCCTCTCTTTCCTGTGTGCACATGCAGAGATTTGAATATGTCTGAGGGAGCCACACAACAGGAAGTACCTCACAGCAAATATTAAAGGGGGGGCAAGGAGATGATAACAGGAAAAAGAAGCAACTTGTTCGATAGTGCCGAAAGCTCGAGTATTTCTGGCCCATAGAATGTAATAATATGATGACATGAGGGGAAAACGCGTTAGGAGTCAGGATTTCAAATGTTACCAGGGTACAGATGCACTGGAATTTCACAAAGGAGTTTGCTATGGGTTAAAACCTTTTGCAAAATCATACTGAACACCATTCGATTGCTGTTCTTCCATAAGGAGCATAGTTTGTAATCTCTATGAGGTCATCTCCAACATAAACTCTCCAATTGCCATAAAAAAGATATTTGCATATGAAAGAATCTGAAGAAGATAAGTAGACCATCGTCTCATGATCAAACCCATTAAGAGATGCACATTCCATATGGTGAGCTCCATGCAGGGGAGACACTGGCTCCGGCAGAGAAAAGACAACAATGAAAAAGCGGTTCACAAGGCAGCTCGCTCTGGCGGGGGCTAGGAGATCCGCCCCGGGTGAGGCCGGAAAATGAGTCAGCTGCACCACTGCGTGGCCTCAGCCCACTAAGCTACCAGCAGCAAAGCGAGAGTGAGCTGACTGCCTGCTCTCTCCCGGGCTTCAGTGCGCTCATCCAAACTGCAATCATCTGAAAGCCCAAGGCTAATGTGCACCATGCGTGCGTGGGAGCGATGGCATCACAGCCCAGTGGAGACAGAGGAGCCCGGGCAGCTGGAGGAGACCCACCCCGGATGCAGGTGCTCAGAAACAGAGCAACCAAGCCAGACGATGGTCAGCCTGAAGGAGAATCCTGCCACATGGAGCCAGGATGGGGGACTCAGGACAAAAGCAGATACCTCTGCACCACAGTGCCCCTTATACCCCAGGGCCGGAGAAGGTACCATCATGGGAGTGGATCTCACAGCCCAGGGAAGGAGCAGGGGGACCCTATGAGAGTCTTGGCCTCCTCTCCCTGCTTGTGGGAGAGGGAGGCAGAGAGAGAGGTGTTCACAGACTAGGGCCCCAGAGAGACTGGCGGCCAGAGAATCACGCCAGGGACAGAGACTAAGTTGGCAGGCAGGCTCTTGGACAGTAAGGTCCTGACTGGAGAGCTGGAGCTGGCCCCAGGAACTCTGCCTCAGGGAGCTACTGATGGCGACTGGGAGACCCAGGAGAAGGAGAGGTCCAGCAGCACCAGAACAGGTGCTCCCTCTCGACCTCCAAACACTGGGGAGCTCTGCGTCCACGTGGTACCCTGCTCACTGTCCACCAAGGTGCTCAGAAGGGAACATCCTCTTCCCAGCCAAAGGCCGCAGGCCCAGGGAACTTTGTAGAAAAGTGATGTGTTGTGGAGCAGGGAGACACAGATGGAGCGAAGACCGGAGAGGTGGCTGAGCCAGAGGGCGGGATGCAGTGCAGCAGCCCGAGCCTCACAGAAAGTGTTGTGGAGAAGGGAAGGTTGCGGAGATCAAAGGGCCCATCAGGAAACCAGCAGAAGACTGGGCACTCGACCCCACTCAGCCAAAAGAGTCGATTTTAGGACAAAGACGAAAACCTCCCACTTGCCATGCACACAGGAGGGAAACCAAAACTCAGCAGAGGCTCAGAGCCACCCAGAGCCCCAACCCCTCACTCATCAGGCAGCAGGAAGACAGCTCACAGGAGAGGCCAGCCCGGGAGGTACAGTAGAGAGTGGGCTGAGAACCGAGAAGGGGCAGGCAAGGCAGCACGTGCAGAGTGATGCTCCGTGGAATGTGGAGGCGCAGAAGAGCGGGCCTGGCAGACCACCCAGACAAGGCAAAGCCGAAAGCAGGCAAGAGTTCCCTGGGACCGTTCACACTGCAATATAAGTAGGCCTGCGGGGATGCTTTAATTTTGTGTTTGTAACTGTGTCTTTTGGAGTTTGGCTTTTTCTTCTCTCTTTCTTCCTACCATCCTTCCTTCTTTTCCTCCTTCCTTCCTTTCTTCTTTTTCTTATTGTTTTCTCTTCCTTTTCTTTCCTCTAGTATATAGATGTGTATATATATATATATATATGTATGTATGTATATAATGTGTGTGTGTGTGTGTGTGTGTGTGTGTGTATATATATATATATACACATATATATGGGAGATGTCTGTATATGTGAATAGGAGAATAAGAATTAACCAGTGCTTTGACCTAAGTGGTACCACTCATGGGCAAGTCAGGGTAAACCTCACCATTAAGCTGTGCACAGAAGATTCAAGCTCAAGCTCATGTCAGCATGTTACAGGTTCCATCCAACCTTCTCACAGTGTCTTCAGCCTCCAACCACACCTCTATGTTTCTGTCTGTGTGTCAGTCTGTCTGTCTTTCTCTCTCTCTCTCTGAATGCCTTTTCCTGCTCCCACAAACATTCCCTCAAACCTCCCCAGCAGCTCCCACTCCAGTTATAAAAATACTATCAACCAAGCTTCTTTCTTTCATTTGTTGCTATCTCTTTTCTTTCTTTTTTTTCTTTCTGATCTACTGTCTTTTCCCTTCCTTTCCACCTCCCTGCCTATCTGTCAGTAGTAACATACCAGTCTTTATGGGTCATTAAAAAGGATGCAGTTGTTAAAACGTTTTAGTCTGTATGATCGATACACGGCTGGCTCTGTAGATGCTGATATAACCTGTCAGTCTGTCTGTCGTCTGTCTCTCTCTGAGTGCCTTTTCCTGCTAGTGGCTCTCTCTTTGGCACACAGCAACGGGGTCTTACCCTATGATTCTATGCAGGTAGAAAAGGTATATAAATATCAAAACATAATCACATCCAAGATAACATCAGTAGGATACACAGACTCACTAAAATCTCCATACTAGTGACAGATTTTTTACCACTCTAATTGATCCTCAATCCTCAGCATCTGCGCACAGGCACAGGCACACATGCATGTGCACAAGTGCACACACACACACACACACACACACACACACACACACTATAAACATGAGAACACAAGCCAAAAATATGCCTGCAAATATGCCTTAACTCTCCCAAAGCTGACCCTATAGGCACTAGTAAGGATGAAATCAAAATCCAAATGGTCAAAATGTATGAAGGGACAAAATAACAAAACCAGATCAGTAAGATGTTCAGTGAAGCCAAAAATCATGAAACTGAGTAGATGCAGGACTCAAGTGATGAAGCGAGCTTAAAGAAGACACAAATAAAAATGTGGGTGAACTAACCAAGATGTAATGTCCAAATGATCATTTTAGAAAACAATAGAGACCATGAAGACACATCAGATAGAAATTCAGGATATGAAAACTCGTCCTGAAAGTATGGGCAGGAGAAGTGACCACAGCCAGGAGAATGGATCAGTCTGAGAAGATAAGGCCGATGATGTGAGAGACAACAGACTCAGAGATACTTTGGAAACAAGAGACTAGGAAACCTGGGAACAGTTAATGCTAGAGGAATAAAAGAGAATTAACAGGAGTTAAAGAAAAATCAAAAGACAGTAGAAAAGGTATAAAAAATTATTTACAGAAATCATACCAGAAAAATTCCAAGTTTAGAGAAAAAATTCAACTTCCAGTGGACAAGGCATACAGAACCCCAAATAATCATGATCAGAAAAAACCTCCATGACACATTATAGTTAAAATTCCAGGAGTCCAACACAAAGGCAGACTTTTAAAAGCTGTTAGAGAAAAAGCCCAAATAACTTATAAAGGTAAATCTATTAGAATTTGAGCAGATTTGTCAACACAGATGTTAAGGGCCAGGAAAGCTAGGAATCAAGTTTTTAAGACTTGAAAGAAAAAAATTTCAATGCAGATTAATTTACCCTGTAAAACTAGGTTTGAAAATTGTGGAAAAAAAGATCTTTCCAATATAAAGACCTCCTTTAAAAGTTTATGACCACCAAACCAGTGCTACAAAAATTTCTTAAAGACATCCTCGACAGAGACAATGAGGCCAACAACACCAAAGGCCTAAAGGAATGACTACATCATGCAGGGCAAGCAGTTAAGCCAAAGAGGAAAAGAAAGGGGTAAGCAACAGAAAAATAATGTAATGACAGGAGACAGCCAGTAACTCTCACTAATCACTCTCACTGGAAGTGGCCTTAACTCCTCAGTCAAAAAACACAGATTGGTAAATTGGATCAAAAAGCAAAACTTTATTACATGTTGCATACAAGAGACACACCTAATCCACACAGAAACACATAGGCTGAAAAATCAAAGGAAGGAAAAGCAACCAGCGGTCAATAGAAAGCACAAGTAGCTATCTTATTTTGAGACACAGGAGACTTTAGCCAAAACTAATCAGAAGAGATAAGCATGGCCACTATGTACTGGTAAAAATTCAGCAGGAAGACATAATAGTCATAAATATATACGCAACAAATTCTGGCACACCCAACTTTATAAATACTACTGATTATAAAAGACCAGACAGCAACACAATCATATTGGGGGACTTCAATACCCCATTATCACAAATAGACAGGCCAATAAAATATCAGAAGTGTGCTACATCTTCAAATAATGGACTTATTAAATATCTACAGAATGTTCCACCCAAAAACAGAACATATATTTTTCTAAGCAGCACATGGAACTTTCCCCAAAACAAACCACATCTTTGGCCATTAAGCATGCTTTTTCCTTCGTACCAGGAATCAGACTTAAGACCTTGCACTTGCTAGGCAGGCTGTTGTGCCACTGGGTTATATTCCTGGCCCTAAGCATGCTTAAATAAATGCAAAATAATCAAAATTATTTCATACATATTATCAGATCATAGTATAATGAAATTTGAAATCAATGTAAGAGAAATTATAGAAATACATTGTCTTGGTTACTTTTCTTTCATTGCTGAGACAAAATACTCAATGCTCAAAATTAAGGGAGGAAAGATTTATTTAGCTCACAGTTTGTGGAGGTTTCAGTCCATAATCAGCTGGCTCCAAGGCAGGGAGGTGTGGCATAGAAGCAACAGTCCAAGACAGCAGAAGATGGCAAAAGTAGAGAGAACACAAAAGGGGGGGCATGCCACTCTTCCTCCCTTATATTCTATGTGGCTTTCCACCCACACCCACACCATCTCCATGCCCTCCTCCACAAGCTGAGGATGTTTACAAAGGAAGGACCCTTGCCCCCTGCTGAATCATTTAGTTGAATACTTCTCAAGCTGACACAATGAGCAACATCCTACAGCAGTAAGCTCATGAGCTTCTCACCCCAGGATGTAGAGCTGCTGAGTTACTTAGTTAAGCTTCTAGACTCCTCAAGTTGACACAATGTATCAACCATAACACACATGGAGATTAAATAACAAACTCCTGAATAATCAATGGGTCACAAGAAAAAAAAACAAGGAAGAAATTTAAAAGTTTCTATAATCAAATAATATCAACTGTACAATATACTAGAACACATGGGACACTATGAAAACAACCCTAAGAGGTAGGTTATAACTGTAAATGCCCACAGTAGAAAAACAGGAATTCTAAACATATAACTAAGGATGTGCTTTGGGGTCCTAAAAAAACAATAGCAATCCAATTCTAAAACTGATGCAAAGAAGGAAATTATAAAGATCAGGATGGAAATTAATAAAATTGAGACAAAAAAAAGATAAAGGCTCAATGAATCAAAGAGCTGGTTCCTTGAAAAATAGACAATCAGGCAAATGAGCAAAACAAAGGAAAAAGATCCATATCAATGCATTTAGAAATGAAAGAGGTGAAATCACTACAGACACAACCAAAATCTAGATGATTATAAGTACCTACTTCGAAAATCTATATTCCAATAAGTGAGAAGAAATGGATAGATAGATACCTAGACACATATAAATCACCAAAACTGAACCAAGAAGCTATAAAAACCCTGAACAGTCAGAAAGCAGGCAATGAAATTGAGGCAGTAATAAAATCCCTACCAACTACGGACATCCAGGACCAAATGGATTCAGGATTGAACTTTATAAGAACTGCAGGTAAGAATTAATATCAATGTGCCCCAAACTCTTCCACAAAACGGAAAGGGAAGAAACACTCCCACACTCATCCCCTGAAGCTAGCATTACTCTGCTACCAAAACAGGACAAGGACTTAATTCAAAAAGAAAACTATAGGCCAAATTCCTTAATGCAGGTAGATGCAAAACCTCCTCAACACAATACTTGCAAGCAGAAGAGAAGCGATCACAGAAAAGATCCTACATCTGACCATACTGGTTTCACTCTCAGAATGAAAGTCTGGTTCAATGCATGTGAATCAATACATGTAATACATTACATAAACAGAAGTAAAGATAAAATATCACACATCATCTCAAAAAATGCAGAGAAGGCCTTTGACAAAATTCAATATCCATTCACAAAAAAAAAAAAAAACTTGATGAAAATTGGTATGGAAAGACTTTACTATAAAACAAGGACAGCTGTCTATGACAAGCGCATGGCCAGTTCTCCTAACAAGGGAAAACTGAAAGCTTCCCCACTAAAACCCAGAAGAAGACAGGGATATGCCCTCCCACCACTCCTGCTCGGTACTGCACCCAAAACTTTAGCCACAGTAGTTAGGCAGGACAAATACTTAAAAGGATTAAAACAGGAAAGGAAGAAGTCAAAATACCTTTATTTGCAGATGACATGATCCTTTACATAGAGGACCCAAAAAACTTCCAGAAGAACACTCATCGAATAAACAAATTAAATGGAGTGGCAGCTCACAAGGTAAACACACAAACATCAGTAATGTTGTCATATACTAAGAATGAGCCCACTGGGAAGTAAATCAGAAAAAACATTTCATTCAGGGTAGCTTCAAAAGAAACTGCACGCAATACTTTGTTGTGGTGGCCCTGCTAAACAGATGGAGATTTTGGAAGGAGAAGTGTGGGGTTGCTGGGACAAACACCTTATGATGTGCACATGACTTTGAAATTGGGTAATGCGAGAAGCTGCAGGGGTTTTGAAGTACAGAAAAACCCTATGGTGCCTTCAAAGAAAAACAAATGTTAAAGGTGCTTCTGTTGAGGTCTCACATGGAAATCGGGAACGTGTTACTGGAAACCAGAGGAAAGGTAGTCCTCGTCATCGTCAGAAAGTGATGATGGATGTGGCTGAATTATACCTTCTGAGTGCACAGTGGAACTTGTGTGAAATTGCATGTGTAGTGGAAGATATTTTGGAGCACAGTGTTGATGGTATAGCCTGGTTTGCCCTTACTGCTTATACTAACATACAGGAGGAAAGATACACTACAGAAGCAAGAAGAAATCAGGAAAAGAGGATGAAAATCACCAATCGAACCCTAGTCCAAAATAATTCCTAAAAAACTGAGACCCAGCCATGGAGAAAATCCCTGGCTGTGACTGAATACTCTGCTAAAAAGATGAGTGAGTAACTCTCACAACCAGCCCATCATCTCAGCAGAAAAAGGCAGGCTCAGGCCGAAGGGGCAGGAGACAAGGCGGGATGAAGGATGGCCTTGGGACTTGGACACCTGGGCAGATTAGATCAGCCAAGCCCAGTGGCTGCAAAGGCCTTGGTTTCCCAAAGGAGGGAAGAAGGATCCCAGGGGCCAGCCCAGGCTGCCCTGCTACACTCCTCTGAACTTATGGTCCCGTTTTCAGGAACCCAGACCCAAAGCCTGGCATTAGCAAAACCTTTCCTTTCACATGCGTTCAACTCCCTGCTCAGCCAGTGGTCTGTTGTTCACAGCCATCGCCGTTACTAAGGAGGGTGCTTTGGTAGCAACAAGCAATCTGCATGAGCTGATTACATTTACTGAGGACTCTGTGTGTGTGTGTTTTTTTTTAATCCTTACAACAGCGCAATGAGATAGGTGTGCTTTTCAGATTCCTTTGACAGGTAAAGACAGTGAGGCTCAGCACGGTGCCAGCTATCCACCCAAGAGCACCCAAGGATGAAGAGCCAAAGCAGGAATCGGACTAGGTCCTCCAAGGCTTGAACCACTTTCCTAACTGGCATGCTGCCCCCTTAAGAATCCCTCTCATGCATGTTTCCTTTCTCTCATTCCCACTGTTGCTGACCTTGGTTTTATAATCCATCACCCCTGAGTTACTGTAAGGGTCTCCTTTTTAAACCTAACTCCAGACGCTTCCCTCCAGACCTACATATTTTCCATCTCACGTGCAGCAAGTCTGTTGCTAAGTTGCCTCTTAGTTCAAAAATCTTGCTGGGACTTTTTGCCTGTAGGACGAAGCCAAAACACCTTCAGGTAACAAGTCATAGTGTCTCAGCTCATCACAACACCTGCCAAATCCTGCCCATCCCAAAAGCCTGCTCTCTGCAGAACCTTGTGTGTCCAACTTCTGCTTGAGTGGTTTTACTCAGAAAAATTTTCTTCCTCCTCAAAATGCCATGATCCATAATATTCATTTAAGTCAGCTTCAGGCGCAATGTCCCACCAGTCCTGGACTTGAGAAGGCAGAACCGCCACAGATTGATTCTGCACTCACAAATGGCAGAGATGGCTGGGACAGGAAAGCCCCAACAAGAAACTCTCAGGAGGAAAGTTAGGCAGAAGACTAGCCCAAAGGCAGCAGCCAAAAAACAGCAAAATCCACGTGACTGGCAAGAGGGTGCAAATCCCAGAGAGTGGAGAAGGTCAACTGAGACTGCATCCAGATGCCTTGAATTTACCCTGTGATGGGCGGTGGAGAGCCCTCTTCTAAAACCCACGACCTGCTGTGCACGGTGTTCTTTTCTTCCCCATCGGTGTCTTTCAGAACAAAAGCAAACCGTCACATCTGCTGCTGTGTGCTCTACAGCTCAGTTCTCAGTTGTCTCCTGAAACCCTCCCTACTTGGCTTCGGGGCTCTGGAGCAGACTCCTTCCCAGGACTCCAGGACGGCTGCCCCTTGGTGCTCCCCGCTGCAGCTCAGCCAGCCCTGCCTCTCCGCACCCTCTCTAACCCTCAGCATCTGGAAAATGCTCCCAGCCTGGGTCCCTCAACTAGAGATGTCCTGCTGCCTCCTTTAGACACAAATAATGCTGAAAAAAACCTTTGACCTGTTCCTTTCTAGCCTTGTGACTATCTGCCCACCCCGCCTTCTTCTGGACCCTGTGTAGCCCTGCAGCGAGGCACCCTGGCCCATTCATCAGGATCACTGACCTGGTGACTTGGGCACAGTGGCTGTGCCGGTCACAGGCACCAAGCCGTGTAGCATATACCCTACCCCAGCGGCCTTCTTGAGTTTTGCTTCCATGAAGAAATGAGGTGAGTTCTCAGATTTTTTTGTGTGGGAAAACTTCACATGGAAATTTTTAGCCTCTTTGTCATAGACGAAGCATCAATTAAAAAGCACCAAGTGACACAGTCTGAACCTAGGATCTGTCCGAGGGCCCAGACCAAAGCAAGGGACAAATTTGAAGCTGTACAAACCGACAGTGGGAGGGCTGTCTATACTTAGGGAATCGTCTGTCAGAGTGGAAACCTCAAGTGGGTTGTAAGTATAGGGTGGATTCTTCAGGGGATTTTTCTTCTATTGCTGATTCAGCTCCTACAATCAGGAGATTTTTGTTGTTGTTCAATTCCACTGAAGGCAGACTAAATCAACTGATTTCATGTTTATTCCTCTTACCTTGGCTAAACTCAGTTTTATAAGCTCTTTTCGGTTTCAGTAATCAGAAATCAGCTTTTATAATTTTTAAGCCACCTACTCTTCTGTGTGGATCTGCTCCAAAAGCAGTGATCTTGTTATAAAATATGATTTTTCTTAATTCTTGGGCATTCCCTGGACTCTTGGCTTCTAATATTTTGGTTGAGGCAATTAATGTATTTTCTTCCCACATTCAACAAGATCCACTGTAAATTAATGTCTGTGCGGCAGGTAGACGCTTCATGGGCTGGGACCAAGTGTGTTCCCAGAGATGCCAGTCACTCCTTCCATAACCCTTGCTCCCTAGAAATGCAGGGAAGATGCACAGCATCTTTCCAGGACTGTACATGTCCTAAAATCCAGCATCGCAGTGTTTGCTCCCACATGGCACCCTTGGGTGGGGAATTAGCAAGGCAGCAGGGGCTAGAGGTTCCCAAGCTGTGACTGGGCAGAAGCTCAAAGGACACTAGGAGAGCTACACGCCAGGGTCACGGAGCAGCTTAAGGAAGAGCTGGAAGACTATACCAAGCAGAGTGGTGCTCGTCTTCCACACCAAAGTTGTATGTCAGAAAAAGTAGAGAGACAGAGAGGGAAAGACAGAGAGAGAGAGAGAGACAGAGAGAGAGAGAGAGAGAAGGAAGCAGTCTTTGGGGTCCACCATATATCAATTACCTATCAATTACCAGCAACTATGTTCTTCATAAGCAGTTGATTTTCCCATACCGTGCCCACCTCTCTAACAATTTTTCCAACTGGAAGCTCTGTTTTTGACAAGTCATTCTACTGTGGGCTCCACATGTGTGCGCACACATACGTTCATACACACTGCTTTTCCCCCTATTTGGATTTGCGGAGGGTCAGAGAAAAAGACTTTTTCTTTTCCCTTTTTTTTAAAGAAAGAAACCTCCAGTAGGTTTGATCTAAACAAAATGGTTATTCAAATGGGTCCCCTACTAATTTCACAAAGATGCGTGATAATATCCAACATATGGCTTTAACTATGTTTTTTAATATTAGAAATTGAATGCACATTTTAAGACACAAGTCCTGCTGATATGCTGTTGATAATGCAGGAGAGCCCCCAGCCATTTGTTTCCCATTACCTTAAAGACAGCCTGGGGATCCTTTACCCGGGTCTCAGAGCACTCAGATAAACCCACAGATGCGGCGGGCAGCCTGTGCCAGCTACTGCGGAGGCTGGACGAGTAGCTCAGCAAGGTGGTGCTCTCCTGTCCGCAACCATGAGATACGGTTCCCAAGGTCAAGCCAAGTAGGACTGAAAAACAAAATCCTGCCTTTGTCAGCATTCATGGAACACAGGCAATGGAGCCAGACTGCCCGGCACCAGTATTTAACCGAGCAAATCCGAACAAGCTAGTAGACTCTCTCTGCCTTGGTGTCCTTGTCTGAGCAATGGGGATATGCCACACCATTGGGTCATTGAGACTGAGGCATAGAATAACACCCCACACAGAGAGCTCTTGGCCACTCACCGGGATGCTGCTCTTCACCTACCTGCCTTCCCACCCAGGCCCCTTCCCGAATTTCTTCCCAGCTTTCCGCATCTGTCCCCCTGCCTCCCCTGTGACACTTTCTCCTTTTCCCCTGGTGCTGCAGGCCTGGTCTGGTCCAAGTCATCTGTCCTCACCCATGTGACCGGGCACACTGGCTCCTTTGATCCTCACACCCGCCATTCTCAGGCTCACTGTGCTCCCCAAGGCAGATCTATGCAGCGAGACAGAGACTGGCCTGTGGTTCACTGCTGCAAGCCCACCTTGGGAAAAGGGTTCTGCACTGCAACTAACTGCATGTGCAGTGAGTGTACAAGGGGGACCCCACCCTGTGGAGAACATTTACATCCTTAAAAATCATCACCATAAGAAACACATTGTCACTGGTGTCCCTCAAAAGCTCTTCCCCTTCACTTCAGACACACTTGTCCCATTGTTCTTCCGCTTTCTGAAGCAGCTCTGGAGTCCTCTTTCCTGGGGGTCTTTAAGAGATGTGATCAAAATATGCTGAATGCTATGGGTGCACACTATCCAGTACAAAGCCAGGCTGGTCAAAGCAATGGTGTCTTCATCCACCTATTCACCAGCCCTGGCACTCTGAGACTCTGGCTCTTCCCCAGAGTCAAAAAGACCAATTCAGGAAGACATCAAGGCATCCTGGATACTCAAGATACTAAAGATACTCGAGAAAGAGGACTCCAGAGCTGCTGCAGACAGTGGCAAGGACAGTGGGACGAGTATGTTCAAGCCAGGGGGAAGATTTTGAGAGCAACTGATGGCAACATGACTTTTACTTAATAACGTTTTTAAATGTTTTAATACTCGCCATAATTTTGATCACAGCATGTGTGTATATATATATGTTATTTACAGAGCAGAAGAAAGCCTGTCTCTTTGGTATACCCATCGAAAATAGGTATCAGTGTAGGGAAATTAGAAGAGAATTATGTATTTCCATGACAACATTTAAATTTCCATGGACTCACACACATGTACACACACCGCCTGTGCTCTCTCACGAGCATCTGTGCCGCTGCTTCTCTATCTCTTCCTTCTCTCCCCTAGCAGAGTTGCCGTTTGCTCACAGACCTCCTAGGTCTGTCTTCCTCATCTTTACCTCATCGTCTTTTCCTTCACAGTTTTCATTTCTCAGCTCCGCGTTCAAAACTCCCTACTGCGCCTTGCCTGTCACTAGTGCCGACTTCAGCAGCATGGCTTCTGCATTTTCCTTCTGCTAGCGAGCACTTCTCACATGGCAATGGTCGCTGCGCCCTTCCCCTCTTTCCGGGAAGCACCACACAGCAGGCTGAATTCCTTCTTGTCTTTGCTTTATTTTTCAAACTCTCCTCACCTTTGTTCTCTAAATCTCCCTCTACATGTGGCAATTCTATCTCAAACAACTCACCTCTCTCTGCTTGCTTCCATCAGGCCCCAGTGGCCCCAGAAACATGAGCGCCCCACACGCCATCCTCCCTGATGCATTGTGCCTCGCCCTCGGGTCTCAACAGAGGCAGTCTCGTCCCCTGCAACTGCGGTGTCCTGCCCAGGGCTGGTCTCAGGGCCATGTACTCACCTTGGCTGTTGACCATTTTTTAAATCTGAAAATTATCTGAGGGGAGGAGGGTAGACAAGGAGCACAACAAATCCTTTTATATTAAAGAAAAAACTATGCTGAAGAATACTTGAAATGTTCAAAGTTAAAACAACCAATTAGGAGCAATTTCCAATTTTTAAGAGAAAATTACAAAATTAAAACTTCTCTGAAGTTTAGTAAGACACCCAGATTCATATGGGAAAAATTAGCCTCAAAGCTTGACGCAGGCTTTGAAATATATCACGGCTGGCCTTAAACCCTGACGGCAGAGGAGTGCGTGATTGAGAAGGCAGACTTGGGGGCCCCCTTCCCTGCCTCAGTTTCCCATCTGCAAGGGGGTGTTGATGATAATTTACATAGTCCTATGGAGACTAAGTGAGTCAGTATCCTGAAGGGCTTAGAATAGGACCTGGTATATAAAAACAAGATGAAATGAAGTAACTACAAGGCCAGCAGTTGAACCTGGGGAACCTAGAGGGAACCTCTGATATCCAAGATGTCAGTGAGTTTTTCTTATCTTTTTAAAATGCCTGAGCCATCAGAATGAGTTTGCTGCCCCTTTTTGAGCATGATTCCCGTGCAGACCCTACCAGGACCAGGCACAGGCCGTTCTGGAGTATGAGGAGTTCCAGGGTGGGAAAGATGGGAAGTGGGAATGTTTTGGGTTACTGGTTACTCACCGCATAAGTTTTCAGTATAGTTTACGTTCGCCTTTCTAACAGAGGAGCAGAGCATCTCCGTCAGAATTGAGGGTGGCCTGAAGTCTATGCAGTGTGGAGAAGGGAACCTCTGAACACACAGCGGCCTGCTGCCCACCTCTCACGGGCCTGGCACAGCCACGAGCTACTCTCTGCACTGCTGGCCGTCCCCGTCCTAACGCTGCCCCAGAGAGGATGGGTGGGGAGTGCTGCAGCGCCAGGTGCTGCTGGGAATGCCGAAAGCCCTGGCAGGGGCGCCGCTTCAGAATAATGGAGTACAGCAGGTACAGAGACTGAGGCCCCTGCTGAGGTGCAGTGTGCCCCGTCTGACACCCTAATAAGTGGGGTTTGCTGTCTCACTGAGCTTGGTGCCGCTTAGCTCCTCACAGCCTTTAGCTCAGCTGTATCTTTTGCATCCCTAAAGTCCAGGAAGCAAAACAACTCAGCAAATCTAACTGAGTCTTCGTAATTCTGATGAACGGAACGACAAGGACCGGACCGAGGCTTGGGAGAAACGTGTTTCTGATTTGTGAGGAGGAGGGACAGTAAGCAGCCGCGTGAAGAGCCGGCTGTGGGATTCAGGCCAGACGCCTGCCCTGGCCCAGGCCGGCTGGCCGCGTGGGGCAGCAGCCCTCGTGAGCGCAGTGGATGCTCAGACACATCTCACTTCTAGGCCTTCTGCCTCATGGACTGTCATGCGGAATCCGGGTCACAGGTGATACTGGGGAAACACTTGTGAAGAGCAGCTGAAGCTCCGGCACTGGGGAGGAAACCAGTGTCAGGAGTGTGGAGCCAGAGAGGAGTCCAGTCAGCGGCAGGTCTGGATTGTTAAACCCATGCCGGTGTCTAGGTCCTGACCCCACCTGTCACCTCCCACTGACAGAGAGTGCCAGGTGCTCTGCGTCCCACACACGAGGAGCTGCTGTGCTGTGGTGGCCCTGCAGGGGTTGTATGCACACATACACTCAGGTAGGTGGTGTCACAACGCGTCAGTGCTGACAAGGGCTGACAGCACCCAGTGCCTAGCCTCACACGCAGCAGGGCCCCCCTCAGGGCTCAGCCTGGCCATGGCTCCGGGAGCTTTGGTCTCCATGCCCTTTGCTGACAGCATGCTGCAGGGCGGCCTGTCTAGCAAACACAGGACAGAAACCTTTGCCGGCCACCTGCCTGCACCCATATGGTGGCCATTTACAAAGCCGTCACTTTCACAAAAAAAGCCTGGCAGTACATGTTCCTCAGGCAGCTCTGATGCCTGCCTGCCCGCCCGCCCGCCTGCCTGCCACCCGGCCTCCCAGAAGCATCTCCTGACTGACTTGGGCAGCCTCGCCTTCGCTGGCCTCGCTGTAGGAACCAGGGGAGCCTGGTGTGGCCAGGGAGCGAATAAGCCCGCTCTGTCCCAGCCGACAGCGAGGAGGGCACCATGTGGCCAGCAGCCCACAGCAGCTCCACCAGCGCTCAGAGCCCAGTCCCCAGTGAACAGCTGGCCTCATTGTGCAGACAGAGAAGCAGGAAACCCAGGGAATGTGCCAGGGTCAGCCCAGACCCCCAACAAAAGTGAGAGGAAACTGAAGGTCCGATGTCAACAGGCTGCAGAGACTTAACAAGAGAAACACACTTTGAATCCCTCACAGCTCTCACAAGGCGATGTCAGTGTCTCTGGAAACCTCAGCAGATGCACAGAAAGTTTATTGCTTTCTGTTTCCATGTGTTCTGTCTTGGGAACTCCACAAGATTGCGGCCCGACTGTCACTGTGCCCTGCCAGGGTCCACTGGGTCAGCCGCACACGTGGGGCCCAAAACAGTGAATCCCGGCACAAGAGTGCCTGCTCAGGATGCAACTTTCTGAGCTCCGTGGTAAAGGAGGTTGAACAGAGTTAAATGACAAGTGTCACCAAGATTTTATTTTTACTTTAAAATTAGCCTTGGAACATTTTATTTATAGAGAATGTATGAAGAAACAGTTGCAGTGATAAGGAGGGAAGGTGCTGGCCCCAGCACCCAAGAGTTGGAAGGACATGTGCAACGTCTGCACACGGTGCCCAGAGCGTGGCCCATCCCTCCAGGAGCGCCCAAGAGCTCCCTGGACTCGGTGTTCATGCGTGCACTCCCGACACGCGGACTTGTTCATGCTAGCACCTTCACGTGTGTACACAGTGGGCCCACACGTCTGCCCACAGCCCCCTTCCTGCCCGCCCACTCCTCTTACAGGTCATCTTTGCCCTTTTCCTCCCTGATTCTGCAGATCAGAGGAGACCTAGGATACCTGTCTGTCTGAGTCTGGCTGGCGTCTCTACAGGATGATCCTGTGTGGACCTGTTTTCCTGCCAGCGGCACCGTTCCCGTCCTCTTGTGGCTGGGTAACCTCCGCTTCGTACCCACATCTCCTCATCTGTTCGTGTGCAGTGGGCACCGCGCTGGTTCTGCAGCACCATCCCTATGAGCAGTGCCTGCTGCATGGCATGCCAGGGTCCCCCAACATGGCCTCTCCAATTCCCTGGGCAATGCCACCTCAGAGGAAACAGCTGGGTCACATGGCGACTCTGAGGGTAGTGTTTTGAGGAACCAAGGAACAGTCTTCAGAAACACACCAGTGACACTTCACGTCCTCTCTTCTGAGACCAGCCACTGGGCCCCAGGTTCTTCCCTCTGCCTTTCCCTGGCGATCTCCCCTGCACCCCCTCCTGTACTGCAAGCCCTGCCCAGCTCAGGGCACAGCTTTCGGGGCTGTGCTCCTCCATCACCGCTGCCTCGGCGGCTGCTGCAGGCATCTCCCGCCTGCTCAGCACCATCTCTAGACAGTGAAAATGCCAGCTCCCTTCTCCTGCAGTGCAGATTCACCTCCTTTAAGGTACGGCCCAGAGCAGCCTTTGTGATCTCGCCACTATCCTTGCTGCTCTTTCCTCCTGCTGCTCTGCCCAAGCCATGACCTCAAAGTAGGTCATCCCCTCACCTGTTGTCCCTGAGAGAAGGGCCCGTGTCACCCACTCCTCTTGGCAGGATAAAATACCCAGCACAGCCTTCTCACCTGGCCAGCGGAGCCACTCTGAGCTGTCCGCCTCTGAGCCTCGCCCTAACTCTTGTCCTCCCTTCGCAACCCTCTTCCCAGCTGTCAAACGCTCACCCGCGCCTTCCTCAGTCCTCGTGGCAATGTTTCCATCTCCAGTGTGGAGCATGGTGCACACAACAGCTTCCTGCCGAGCACCGTTCCAGCTGGACTGGTGCACTGGCCCAACTCCATGTTTAATTTCTAAGCGAGAAGAAACAGACTTAAACCAGTGGCGATGGAAGCCCAGGTCCCCACGGTCTCATGCGTCAATGGCCTGTGGGTAAGGCTAGAAGCTCTGCTCCTTTGCCTCTCCGAGTTTATGGAGCCGCTGGAGCCAGGAAACAGTTGGCTGTGGGTGGCACAGACCTCAATTCAACTTCTGACCCACTGCCTGCAGATGCCCAGGTGCCGACGGCCCACTCTCCGCAGCCCCCAGCCTGACATCGCAGCACCCAGGCAGGGCTGGGGACGCCCGTGGTGAAGGAGAACTCCTGACCCCTAGGAACAGGCACAGCCCCCATCCCACTCGGGGTGTAGCATCTCTCTGTCAGCTCCTATGAAGGTAAACAAATAAGCAAAATGAACAGCAACACATGGTGAGCACGTGGTGGGAGTAAGCTGCCTGGGACCCTGCAGTACAGACAGGCTTTCAGTCTGCTGGCGAGACTGGCTGGAGTAGGTATTGTAGAGACCAGTGACAGAAGGAACCTGGAGAGAAGGGAACCTCACTGTTAATCCCTCCAGATACTTAGCGTCAGCATCAAGCGGGGAGTTGGGGTAAGCCAGCCAGACTGGAAGGAGGGGGAAGGGGCCCAAGCCAAGCAGCACGTCACAGCTCGTCGACTCCCCCGCTTGAGCACCGGGTTAGCGCCCACCCTGACTCCTGATGGTGTGGCCCCCTTGGCCCTGGGACCCCAGGCTGGGCAGGACGGTACTCAGATAAACTAATAACTGCCCTGGGATGTGGTTTGTTGCACAGAGGGCCAGACCGTTTAAATGTCTGGAATCCCTGGTGTCACTAATCATAATTTCTGCTTCAATAAAACACACGAATAATGTCGCCTGAACATTTCTAGGCACAAGGTGCTATTTCTGGTCTGAAACAGATGCAGCGCTGGGTATGAAGTGGAGGAGCCTGATGGATTGGTCTCTGCTTGAAGGGAATGAGACTCCTGAACCCTGGGCAGAGCCTCACTTCAGAGGAGCACCTGCGGGAGTGACGGCACCTCAGCAGGGTGATGATGGAGACTGACAAGGTGCAGGATAGAACAGAGGCCAAGAACCCTGTGGTGGGCATGTGCTGGCCATTTTCAGTGCCCGGCATCTTTAATGCTCATAGAAACTCCTCCACACAAGGAGCCCTAAGCTGAGCAAGGCTATACACTGCACCCAGAGACACCCAGGCTCCCAGTGCATGTGGAACTGGAACCCAGGGCTTTCTCCTCATAAAGCCTTGCCCTTCGCATGATGCCAAGCAGCCTCTGTCGGCAGTCACTACCACACAGAGGGTGCCAGGTGTCCAACCACATGTGTGCAAAGCTTGGCACAATCCTTTGCTGTCTTTGTGGTGAAGGATGAGGCATGACCTTTCTGTCCCTCAGTTTTCTTACTCTACAAAGGGAAAGAGTGATATACCCACCTAGCAGTGCTACAGGCATGATGTTTATGTGTTTTATAAAGCAAGAATCCTCCTTCCTTCCTTCCTTCCTTCCTTTCCTTTTCTCTCCCTTCCTTTCTTCTTCATTCACTTTTCTTTCCTCCCTCCCACCCTCCATTTCTTCCTCTTTCTTTTTTTGCATGGAGGTATGTTTTCCCAGCAGTATTTATTGAAGAGACTCTCCTTTCCCCATTGTGTGCTCCTAGCACCCTCTCAAAGATCAGTTGACCATATGTTAATAGGCTTATTTCTGGGCTCCCTTCTCTATGTCACAGATTTATGTGCCTATTTTTAGTACTAGCACCATACTGTTTTGATTATGGTACCTTTGTAATATGTTTTGAAGTCAGAAAGCAGTGTGTCCAGGTTTATTGTTGTTCTGAATTGCTTTGGTTACTTAGGGTTTTATAGTTCCATATACATTTTAGGACTTTTTTTTTCTATTTCTGTAAAAAATGTCCTTGGGATTCTGACACGGATTGCATTAAATCTGTAAACATCCTTGCGTAGTGTGGACACTTTAGCACTATCAATTCTTTCAATCCATACACTTGGCATACCTGCCCATTTGTCTGTGTGTTTTAATTTCTTTTATGAGTGTTCTCTGGTTTTCAGTGTACAAGTCATTCATTATTATGGTTAAGTTTACTCCTAAGCATTTTATTACTTTTGATGTTATTAGAAGTGGTATTTTTTAAAAATTTTTCTTTAGATAGCTCACTATTAGCATATAGAAACACAATTGATTTCCATATGCTTAATTTGTGTCCTATGACTATACTGAAACTTTTCATTAATTCTACCATTTTTGTGGGTAGTCTTTGGGTTTGCCACACAGAAGCTGTCATCAGCAAACAGACACAATGTAACATCTTTGTATGTGATTCAGATGCCTTTCATTTCTTTTCCTGCTCTTCTGGCTGGACTCTGACAAGGGCTTCCCTGTTGTGTGGGGTAGAATTGGCAAGCATGGTCATCCTTGTCCTGTTCCTGTCTCAGGGGAGTTGTTTTTATTTCTTCATTATTTATTATAATGTTACCTGTGAATTTTTCAAATACGGCCTTTGTTCTGTTGAGGGAAATCCCTCTGTCTAATTTGCAGTGAGTTTTTATCACAAAAGGATGTTATGTTTTATCAAATGTTTGTTCAGCAACTGCTGAGATGATAACTGATCTTCATGGTTGTGAATGTAGAGTACCACACTGGTTGATTTGCGTGGTTGAACCATCCCTGCATCCCAGGATGGTTCCCACAAGGTCAGAGTATTTGACCTTTGTAATGTGCTATGAATGTAAATTGCTGGTTTGGGGGTGTTTTTGTTTTTGTTTTAGGATTTTTGGGTCCATGTTCATCTGGGATATTGTAGTGTCCTTTTCTTAGAAGATCTTTGGCTTTGTTTTCAGGGTAATACTGTTACTGTCTTCATTTTTTTAAAAAATATTTCCTCTACTTCTATTCTTTGGGAAGAGTCTAACAAGGATTAGTATTGATTCATCTTTAAATGTTTGGTAGAATTCAACTGTGAACCATCTGGTCTGCATTTTTCTGTTAGACAGCTTTTGATTACTGATCCGACCTCCCTATGCGCTATTAGTCTGTTCAGACTCTCTGCCTCCTCTTCAGCCACTCGTGGCAGATTGCATGGCTTTAGGAATTTCTCCTGCTCATCTAGGTTATCTAAGCTGTTGGCATAGAATAATAGCCCTTTATGTTCTTTTTACCTCAGTGCCATTGGTTGTATTTTCCCCTTTCATTTCTAATTTTGTTTATTGGAATCTTATTTCTTTTTTCCTTCTTAGTCTAGTTAAAGCTTGTTAATTTGTATTTTTGATCCCTTGGCTCTGACAACAAAAGCATAGGCAACAAAAGCAAACATAGAAATATGGGATTGCATCAAACTAAAAGCTTCTGCACAGCAAAAGAGCCAACAAATGAAAAGCAGCCTTTTCCTAGGAATATGGTTTGCAAATCATGTATCTGATAAGGGGTTAGTAATAAAATATATAAGGAACTCTTACAATTCAACAACAAAAGCCATCAAAACAAACCAATAAAAAACCATACAAACTAATTTAAAGATTGGAAAAGGAATTGAAAAGACATGTCTCCAGAATAGACATGCACATGCCCAATACTTACACAGGATGGTTGTGGACAACACATGGGTTCCAGCATCGCCAAAGGAACGGAAATACCACACCCCACAGCTGAGGCGTGGAAGCAACTGAAATGCCCCGTGACGGGTGAGTGCACAAAGACAGTGCTGTGTGCACATCCAGTAGGGAACTATCAGCCCTAACAAGGAAGGAAAGTCTAATACTTGCCACACCATGGAGTGGACCATGAGCTACATAAAATAAGCTAGACACCAAGGACAAATATCACCTCACAAACATGATGAATCTGAAACACTCAGACTCGTGCAAGCAGAGGATAGAGTGTTAGTTGCCAGGGGCCAGGAGAGGAGAGAAACAGGGAACCATGGATCAGAGGACACAACACTTCAGCTACACAAGATGAGTACAGTGAATGCTGCCAACAGGTGCCATCCAAGGGGAAGGCATCCCTAAAAACACCACCGCATTCTCATCCACCAGATCTGGCACCATGTGACTTTTGGCTCCTCCCCAAGGCAAAATGACCTTGAAGGGTGAACTTTTTGAATTAATTCAGGGGAGCCACGACAGCTCAGCTAAAGACACTGGGGAACGAAGACCTCAGAACTGCTTCAACAGTGGCCAGGGCCATGGGCTAACTGTGTTCAAAGAGAGGAGGAGTAGTTGGAAGGGATTAATACCAATGTGTCTTTTTTTTTTTTTTTTTTGAGACAGGATCTCACTGTGTTGTTTAGGCTGGCCTGGAACTCACTATGTAGTTGAGGCTGGGCTCAAACTCCTGACAATCCTCCCACCTCAACCTCCTGAGTGCTGGGATTACAGGCAAATGCCATCATGCCTGGCCCAGTATATCGTTTAACTGTGGCAAATTTCTAAAATTTAAACATTCACCATAGTTTTTCATCCAACCTCATAAGGCTTAGAGATACAGTATAATTTTATAATTAACAGTGCTCTGTTGTATAGTTAAACATTGGCTAAGTGAGATCATATGTTAAGTGGTTTTCTCACAAAATATTAACAATAAATAAAGAAGGTGAAGCTTTGGGAAGTGCCAGGTAGATTTACAGCACAGCCTGTGGGGATTGTCTCACAGCATATACTTACCTACAAACCCACCAGATTCTAAACATCAAGTTAGTACAGCCTTGTGTATGTCAGTCGCATCTCATAAAGAGGATTCAATAGAAGTAGTGCTGTTGAATCTGCAAGAAGATTATGGACTGGTTTCATACTTCTAGCTTTGTGCCTGACCCAGATGCCCAGACAGCAATCCTCAGCAAGCACATGGGCTTCTCACCCAGAGACCATATCCCCCCAAGCCACACAGAGCAGACCCACCCCACAGGCACCCTACAGACAAGCACAGTGTGAGCCCAACTGCCTCATCCACCCAGTTTCACGTAGAGTTGCCCACCTACCGGTGTCCTGAAGAGCGTTCCTCCAAGGCTATAGCCTCCAAAATTCACATTTCTTTAATGTTTCGCCACATGCTAGGGCACACCAGTAAGGATTTGCTGGGCACATGTGGAAAACATTAGTTACTGTGTAGATTCAGGCAAAAGTTAGTATCCAAATAAATCAGACAGATTCTTTATCTAACCACCATTAAGGCAAAGCCTGGATTCAACATTTTCTAGCTGTGGATAAGGCTTAAATTTTTTAAAAAACCCCCTCAACTGTAAAGAACTAAAGCCTTTAGGTATAATAGTGCTTTCTCCCCAGCCAGCAATGTCTATGTGCCAGTGTCACAGAAGCTCATTATCATGGGTAGGATATATTAAACAAAGATAAGGTACCCAGCAATTGTATGGAATTATGAAAAATTAGTCAATGGGGTAAAAGAAATTCTTCTTAAGTTAATCATTAACATTTCTCCAGGAAACAAACAACTGAGACTATTGTCTTATTTCCAAAGGTTGCCCAAGGGTGAACAAAAATGTTTAATTTCATTAGAGGCAATACATAATCCAAGGCGGCCATATAATCATCACATGCATATGTGCCTGACCATAAAAATACCTCAAGGAATAGGAAAGCAAAGCCAAAATAAGATACGTGAGGGCATTTTTCCACAGTGCTTAAACGAGTATGTGCTCCAAAAACACATACAAATAATGTGTTTATTGTTTAAATATGGCCACTTGGCCATTATTCAGTGATGTCAGGTGTCAGAAAGGGAGAGACTGCCTTCGTGTTCAATCTTGTCTCTAGACACTGAGACCAGACACAGAAAAACTGCAAAAGCAATTCATCATACACGGCAAAGCATAAAGGAAGGGAAAAATCAGAATATTAAGCTTTTAAGTGGCCAAGAAATTACAAAAATCTTTTTATTTTCAAGATTAAACAATCAATATAGCTGAGTTACAAGCTTTTTGTCATGAGGGTAATAAATTTCATTGAATTTAGCTACAGTAAGTGGGGGGTTCTGTAGTATGAGGAAGGCACTGTGCACAAGGCCCTGAGTGCACAAGACCTTGTGGTTATTAGCAACTATTATACTTTTTTCCAGAAATTGATCTTAACAATGAGATGTGTCACATATTTTTGTTCTTTGTATAGTTTTTTTTTCATGCAAAGCAAATATTAAAGATAGCTGTTTCCTTGAGACACAACCTTTAAAAAGAGATTAAAGTCACGTTGGGATGTGAAGATAAATCAACTCTGGTCTAAGGCCTGGGTCCTCTCCTTGACTGTACTGAAGGAGGAGAGAAATGTCACAAAGGGAGGACAAACTCACGGTGCAGTGAATTCTAAATGTTTAGCCTTTGCGAATTCATATTTTTAATTCGAAAACACAGAGCAGCGTGCCATTGGCAATATAATAACAACACTTGCCATTAAGGAATTTAAATGTGCTGCTCTGGGCCAGGGAGATGTGTAAAGCCTTCTGGACGCCCACTGTCCTGCCTCGACATCCAAACCCCATGAGATTGCAGAGAGAGCCGACCTGACCGTGAGGGATCATGGTGCTGAAGGAAATGCATCCCGGAAAGAGCATGCTGGGACGAGTCTCCACAGAAGGTCACCTTGCTTGGGAATAGGGTCTTCATGAAAATGACGAGGCTAAAGTGAAGCCGTCAGTGTGAGGCTCAACCCAGCACAACCTGGTCCGCGCTGTGGGAGGGCACCACGAGAGCCACAGGGACCGACCACAAGAAGCCTGAGTTAGAGCTCCCCCTCCACCAGCTGAGTGCCGCCAAAGGCACAGCACAGGCCCTGGGAAGAGGAAGGAAGGGGCCTCTCTGGGTGCCGGAGAGCATGGCCCTGTCCATGATACCCTGGCTGCAGAAGCCTGTAGGATTCTGTCCTGCGAAGTTACCCAACTTGTAGGACTTTACTTCACCAGCCCTAGGAAAGCAACACACCTGGCAAGGGATGGCCTTCCTGTCCTGGCCACCTGCCCTGCGGCAATGCTGGCCACAGGATCCTCTCCTTGGTCATGTGACACAGCTCACAGGAATAACCATGCCCAGCTTTGGCAACAGCCCAGAGCTGGTCTGCACTGCTACCACCATCCTTTGTGCTGTGCACACCAAGACACAGATGTCCGGGCCTGTGTCCTGCACGTTTCCGCAGCCAATCCCAAAGAGAAGGCAAGGAAGTCGTCTCGGTCACACGTTCACCTCAGCTACTGGGGTAGACGTCACCACCCGGTCTCTCTTTGATCTTTCTGGATTACGAAACAGTGTCATTTTCCAGGATGACAGTGGTTTTGGTTTAGGAGAAAAGGCATGCACAAAACACAGCCGCATGCAAAGGCAGAGCCAGCTCCGGGTACGCATCCCACTAATGAAGATGCTCCTCCCTCTGCCCTGGACCTCGTCTGCCCAGGAGAGTCCTGCATCTGCCGGGATTGAGCGTGACAGTGATAACAGCTAATGCCAAATGCGTGCCACCTGCTGAGCCCAAGTCGCATGCGCTTCATCTAAGGTCAATGGTGGTCTTGAAACAGGCCCCATTATTTGTGCAGATGAAGAAAAACCCAGAGGATATAAACAACTTGCTCCAGATAAAAGGATGGGTGAGTGGTGGACCTGGCCCTGAGCCCCACCTGGGGCTCCAAGGCACTGCTGTTATGCACTGCCCAGCCCCCACCTGCCGGTGTGTCCGGTTAGGGCTCAGGCTGCAGCCAAGATCTTGGTGCTTTCTGTCAGGACTGGCAGCTCCTGCTCTCCCTGTCAGCTGGGCTGGGGCTGTGACTGGTCAGCCACGTGTCCAGAGCCATCGCCCAACGGCTGCAGTGGGCAGCTGGTGTTCACATTCTGTCCACTGACTTGAAATATTTCTTTTATAAACTTGTACTGAGCCAATCAGGGGCTACTTTCAACATCGTTTGATAATTTATGTGGATTTAAAAGCAACCAGAGAGTTGAATCTGACTTCATGCCAGCCACCAACATTAATCAACCCACAATTCCTGTGTGATCCAGGCCCAGAAGGAAATTACAGCAGAGGCACATTTGCACAATAAGCACCTCACATCTCCAGGTCCCAGGAGAGTCAGACCCTGGGTGGAACGCAGGCCTATGACACTCTGCCACATGGAAATGTCACACCAGCGGCCAGCTCGGCATCATGGGACTTCAGCAGGAAGAAGCAAGCAGTAGGACAAAGCAACAGGCACTCCTGCCTTGGATGCGGCCACCTCAGCTGGGAGCTCAGTGCCAGGCGCTCCTAATACAGAGTCACGCATCGGCTCCTCACTTGGGGTGGATAGACTGAGGCCAGGGATGCAACACCCACTGTCAGCCCCACAGGCAGGAAAGGGCAGCCCTGGACTCCAGCATGGTCACTATTGATTCTCCAGCCACACCACCCCAGGGCTGGCACTGCACAGACAAAAGGGAGCCCTGGTGACCGTGGCACCATGCGGCATCCTGCCAGGAGAGGCCACTCACGTCACTTCCTCTGCCTAGAGCTCAGGTTCTTTCTAACTATGCCTGTACTTCTGTTCACATGGCCCCACCTCTGTGGGTGTTAAGCCCAGATTATGCAGAATGATCAGAAAATAATTCAGTTCTCCTCGTCCGTCTTCTGTAAGCACACAATAAGGAGAACATGGTAAAGGAAGGGAGGCCATAGCTCTTATAGAAGGCGTGGACCACAGACTCCACCCCTAGATGTGCTCGGTGCCACAGCACCTCGACTTCTTTCCAGTTATTTGTGGTCAAACTCAGACACACTCCTGTGGACCGTGCCACTCCAGAGAAGAGCCATACCTCCTGTGCCTTTGTTTGCCTACTGGCAATGTCATGGGACTGATGTGCGCCTTCCGTGAATATCTAGTGCAGCACAAATCCAAGGTCTGACCCCCCCAACCTCCTGTCCTTGTTGTTATCACTAGCGATAACATGATATTTCACAGCCAATTACCAAGAAAGTGATGATTTCCTCAACCACTTCATTAACTGACTTACGTCCACTCCTCAGTGGGAAATGCTTAGCAATTGTGTTTTGGGTTTGTTTTTTCTTTCTTTCTTCCGTGGATGGTAACCTGAACTCACCAGAGGCAACAGAGCCAACCACTACCAACGGACTCTGCCCCAGCACTCACTGGGCCTACTCTGGTCTGCCTGCGCGGCCCAGGCCTGCTGAGCCCAGGGCAGCTGTCACTCTCCATCACCACGGGCCTGCAGCTTCTTCCAGGTAGTGTGACTGATACACATTCTCACAGGAGGAAACCCAGCGGTCGCGCTGAGCTTTGCACCAGTGTCAAGTAGCTCCTAAACCCTCTCGAAGTCATCACTCCCCCAACGGGAAGTAAGAAAAGACAGATTCCATCCACTTGCTCGTCCTTCTCTGATGGAGAAGAGTGAGCTTGGTACCGGTGAATGGCTATTGGTAGGAGGCTCATTAATTAATTATTTAGAATAGTGGCTCTCAGCCAGGGATGGCAATGCACACCTGTACACCCAGCACTCAGAAGCTGGGGCAGGAGGATCACCAGGAGCTCAAGGCCAGCCTGGGCTACCTGGTGAGTTTGCGGCCAGCCTGAGCTAGGTAGCAAGACCCTGTCTCAGCAAGCAAAACAACAATAACAAAAAAGAACAGTGCTTCTCAAACTCGGCTGCCCACAGGCATTACTCAAACAGCTTTAACACTGCCACTGCCCAGACTTCAGCCTTGGAAGTTTCTGCCTCCTTAGTCTGCAGTGTGGCTTGAGCATCAGGATTTTTCAAAGGTCGCCTTGGGATTGTAAAATGGATAAAGTTTGAAAACTGGGAAAGTTGGACTCAGGTGTACTCAGCAAAGTTCAGGGAGGATATAAAACTGGAGGCACAAACACCTTCGCTTCTCTTTGGGGAGCAGAGACCTGGCCCCGGAAGTCCCCACATGCTCCTGTTCACAGTGGTGCAGGGCTGGGGTTTCATTTTCCCTCTGCAATTTCCCTAATATCCTCCTTTCATTTAGGGTCTTATTCCTGGGGTCTTGAATTTTTATTTAAAGATGTTTTAAAACCATTACTGAAATCCATTCTGATCTTCCTTTTTCTATGTCATGCCTTTCAATAAAGATCAACTATCAAAGTTGCAACACACAAGCTCTTCTTTTTGAAGTTGCTCAGTAAAAAAATTCTTCTCAATACGAATCCCAGCAATAAAAACAGTGCAGTCAGAATGGAAGGCTGCGGTTTCTCCCGAGAAGTGACTGGGCTGCTGAATGCTGAAAGGACAAGCCAAGGCACACCAGGTGGAGAAAGGCTCCTGTTGCTAGGAGCTCGAGTCAGAGAGCTGAAGAGCCAGTGTGGTCCCAAATATTTGGACTTAATTTGGAATTTCCTCTTTTTCTCTTGGAGTGTAAGTCCTTAGCACTAATACCATGCAGTTATTTTTGCAGGATTTCTTTTCTTCTCTTCTTTGTCATTCAATATTCAGAGCGACGTGAAATTCACCTCCTTCTTTCCATGGAGAATGAATTCAGCACCAGTGAAGCCAGTGATTGCTTTCCCTGCTCACCTGAGTCACGGCACAGTGACCTCACGTTGCCCAGGGGACTTGCCCTGGGGCTCATTGGTCAAGACAATGGCCTTCTTAGAGGGGAGGAGTCCATTAAACAGTTTACAAATTTGTTTATTATTTGCCTGCTGGTCCCTTTGAGAAAGTAAAGTCCTGTGCTGGAGCATTGTGCCTGGGCCTCCCCAGGGCCTGGCAGGGATAGCGGCCGAGGACGCGTTGAAGTGACTGATCATGAAGACGGAGAGAGTGCACCACAGCCCCCTTTCCCTCAGCGACAAGCAAATGACATTAAAGTGAGTTCTTTCCCCCACACACCACAAACAGGATTCTGTGCATGCACAGCACACACCGGATTCTTCAAATACCTTCTGAAGATACCACTGCATACAGGTGCAGAGTCCTAGTATAGGCAGCTTCCAGAAAGCGTCCAGCTCACAATCCTCAGTCCTGAGCTCGGCCAGGCTGCAGCTCTTGTCCTCCCTGCTCCTGAGCCCCTGTCCTTGGCCAGGGCCGTGGTGCCCAAGCTTCAGGGCCTGTCAGAACCACCCAAAGGTATGGAGGGTGAGGGAAGCCAGGTGACCATGCCGCAGTCCTGCTCCCCACATGCCCCTGCTTCACGGAAGACCTCCTGCCAGGCTCCCTGAGCCCAGGCAGGCACCAGACTGAGAAAGTGAGCCACTCCTGAGCTTCTGTCCTGAACTCGCACCAGTATCCTCCTTCCACGGCGGCTGCTCCCAGCAGGGGCTCAACCACCTCACCTTCTTACACTCCAGAGCCCCAGCTATCTTATCTGTAAAGTGAACATATTTCTGTAAAAGCATTTAATAAACTTGTGTCTTAAAATAGTATTAGATTTGCAGAAAAACTGAACAGATAACACAGCGTTCCCATACACAGATCCTCGGTAGCCGGCCTATTAGGGATGTCTTGCATTAGGGTGCTGTGCTTGCTATAATTCATGAACCAATGTGGATGCAGATGATGAACTAAAGTCCATCACTTCCGGTAAGGTTCCCCCTTTGCACTGCACACTTCCCATGCTTGGAAATGTGTCTCCACATTTCCATCATTACAGCATCATGCAGAATAATCTCCTGGTGCCAAAGTCTTCTGCCTCCATCTCTTCTTCCCAGCCTCTCTCCCTAGCAGCCAGCCACCTGCCTTTCTATTCTCTTTATAGTTTTGTGCTTTCACAGTGTCCTGAAGTGGAATTACACAGGATGCAGCCCTTAAGACTCATTTCTGTCAGCGATGTTCACTTAAGTTCCTCCGCGTCATTGTGGGACGTGACAGCCCATTTCTTTTATCACTGAATGTTTCTGGTGTATGACGGACCACAGTCATGTGTCCGCCCACCCACTCAGGAATGGCGGTGTTGCTTCTAGGTTTGGGGAGTGATGAAAAATGCTGCTATGAAGATTGACAGGCAAGTTACACATGGATGTGAGTCTTTATTCACCTGGATAGATACTGAGAAGCAGGCGTACGGGGAGACTGTTTACTTTCGGAAGAAACTGCCAGACTTCCTGCTGAAGCGGTTTCACCGTGCTGTCCTCCAGCAAGCAATGGGCAGGCGCCTTGCTTCCGGCCTCACCGGCACTGAGCACTGCTGGTGCAAAGTATGTTTCACTGCTCGTTCGCCATCTGTCTTTGCGGAGGAGTCTCTGCAGCACGCTTACCTGTTTCTGTTCCATTTATTTTCCTGTTATTGAATCTGAAGAGTTACTTTAATATTTTCAATACTAATCTTTTTTCCTACTCCTAAGTACTTCCTCCCCATTTGTGACTTACCTTTTAATTTTCATAACATTATTTTTAACAGAAGAGAAGCTTTTAATCAAAACACAGTCCAGCTTACCAATATTTTTCTTTCGTGGATCATGCTTTTGCTATATCTACAAGTCCATCACCTAACTAAGGCCACCCACTCTATCTGCTATGCCATCTTTTTAGCAGTTTTGTGGTTTGTGTTCTACATTTAGGTCTATGATCCATTTTGAATCAATTTTGTGAAAGGTGTAAAGTCTGTGTCTAGGTTGTTTTTGTTTGCTTGCCTTTGGCATGTCATGTGCAATGGCTCCAGCATTGTGTGTTGAAAAGACTTCTTTCTCCATCGACATGGCTCTGCTGCTTTATTGAAGGGTTGCTGATGGCATTCTTGGGCCTGTGTTTTGGGCTCCCTCTCCTCTCCTGGGATCTGCTTCTCTGTTCTCTTGCCAGGGTCACGTGCAAGTGGCTGTGGGTTTGCAGACGGCATTAACCCTGAGCCCTGCCTGTCCTCTAGCCCTGTGCTCCTCTTTCAGCTGTGTGCTGGCTCTTCAGGTTCTTTTGCCTTTACACAAACTTTAAAGTCAGGTTCTGTCTATCTACAAAATATCCTGCTAGGATTTGGTTGTGGTTGCATTGAATCTATAACTCAAGTTGGGAAGAATCGACACCTAACAGTACCGAGTCTTCCTGTCTTTCCACTTCTTTAATTCTTCTTTGATTTCTTTTCATGAGAGTTTTATAGCTTTATTCATATAGCTTCTGTAAATATTTCAGTAGATTTTAGCTAAGAATTTCATTTCTAAAGACACAAATGTGAAGAGGAATTTCTTTTAATTTAAATTCTAATTATTTATTATTGGCATACAGGAAGGCAACTGACGTTTTAGTACTGACCTTGTGCGTTGTACGAGAACAGAATTAACAGAGGACCCAAGCAGCTGCTCAGTCCACAAGGCTGCAAGCTGCAGAACAAGAGGCACCCAGGGACTAGCACCAGGGCAATCAAAACCTGGAAGCTCCCCAGAGAGTCTCTGCTGTGAGTTTACACTGCAAGGCTGATGAAGCTGGAGGCTTCCTGCAGACCACACCCAGGAAGCTCTTGACTCTCTTCTGCACTTGGACACCTGCCTTTTAACTGGTGTGTTAGGGCATGCATGTTTCAAGTGGTTATTGATATACTGGATTAATGGTCACCACATTTGTTACCACATTGTTTTCTGCTTATTGCTCATTTTTCTATTAAAGTTTTCTTCCTTGCTTTTTCTGTCTTTGATTTTAATAGAGTGTGTTGCATGGTTTTATTTTCTCTCCCAGAAGATATATCACCCTTCTTTTTTAAAAAAAAGAGGTCAATGGCCACCTGGGGGTTGCAGCATACTTCACAGTTTATCTAAGTCCTCTCTCAAGTGGCACTAATGGCTTGGCAGCTAGCGCAGCCCTCACCCTGGGGCATTCCCGACCTTCTCCTCCTTCCCTTTAGAACAGCCGCCATCTGTGTCCCTTCCCAGTGAGCTGGGCTGCAGCCACCTTCTTTGCTGCTGCTGTTGCTCTGAATGAAAAGGGTGTCCTAGAGTAGCTGAACATGGACACGGTACTGTCTCACCTTCTTTGATCCATTCCCTCATACTGACCCGACATTCTGTAGCTCTGAGACTCTGCTCTAGGCTATTTTCTTTTTGCTGAAGTTTTTCTTTTAGCACTTTTTCCAAGATCTGTCTACTGGTGACAACTTTCTTCAGTTTTTGTCAGAACTTTTTTGTTCCTCTTTCATTCCGATAATCTTGTTACAAACAGAGCTCTAGGTTGGTGTGGCTTTTTTCCTGCTCTCCTGGCTTTTCCATTGTGTACATATCATTACACTGTTTACAGTTCTTGGATGTTCTAAGTCTTGCATTTTAATTTTCACAGTTTCTGTTGCTCTATATTTGAAATCACTGATTATCTTTCCTTAGGTCATGTGTGGCCTACTAATGGCCGCAGCAAAGGCTTTCAGAATTTCTGTTACATTGGGGTTTTAGCACCTTTTAGTTTTGGCTTTCTCTCTGCACGTGTTATCTTTCTGCTTCTGCTTGCTGTCTCCTTCTCCCACTAGAACTCTTGATGTGCTAATCAGAGGTGTTTCCACCTTCATCAAGCAGTCTGGCTGTGATGTGTTTCTTCTCTTTGGGCTGTGGCTTTCCTTTCCTTCTGGCAAACCTGGTGATTTTTTTGTGGAGAGCAAGACGTGGTGTATCTGACAGGGGGAATCAAGGCAGTTTCTGGGATGTGTGTTGTGTTTTTGTTGCTGTAGATGCTGGAGGTTTTCATTTCTTCTCTGTTGGTTCTTCACTCTCTCCCTGCCATCCTGTGGGCTTCCCTCAGAACTCCTTCTCAAACAGAGTCCTGTTGTCAGCTCTCTGTGTCAAGAGCTGCTGAGACCATGTCATGCTCCACAGCCATGGTCCTGAGTTGCTGAAGGAGAGCCCCTGTAATTCCGTGATTCAGCTTCAGGTTGGTTGTGGGCAGAAGCCCTGCACTGTGGCACCCAGGAGCATTTCTTTCTGCACTTTCCCCCAGGGGCCTGCAGTGTGCGGGAGTGATTTGAGTGTCACACCCCAATCATACAAGCTTTGGGGGCAACTCACATCATGGGCAGTACGCTGGCAATGTTTCAAACTGGTTCTTTTTCCTTCCTCCTGCTGGACCTGTGGGGGAGTTTCTCTCCTATTCTGACCCTCAAGACCCAGAGGAGCGCTTACAGGTGAAACTCTTAAAAGGGAGTTGTCTACACCCTGAAGCCCTGGAGTTGTCACCTCCCCAGGAGGTCTGCACAAGCCTGCTCTAGTCAGCAGGTGGTTACAGATGTGCTCCTCGCTGTCACTGCTCCCGGGCTTCTGCACCTGAAGGTCCTGCAGGCTTCTGTCCTCCTCTCCAGTGTGCAGCCCCGAACCCCCTCTCACTCACTGATGCCTCACTTGTGCACTGCTTGCTGCAGTGAAGAGTGTCTGGTGACTGTCCACCTCTGCCCATCTCCGAATTTAGCATGTTCCTTAATTCACAAGAGCAGTGAGAAAACCAGATATTCTGTGTGTCAAATGCCTTGACAGTGTCCATTGAGCAGAAAGCCAGAACCACAGCAGCCACTCCTTTTCCCAGTATTCATACATGTTCTGGTCCCTATCAAAGCTCCCTGAGAGCCATGTGTGGACCTTTGGAAGGTGCTGGATTAGGGGCTCACAGGTGACTGGCTGGTAGGAGGTGGGGTCTGGTCAGAAGAAAGATTTCCCTGGGGTGGGACCTGCAAAGGTTCACCTTCCTCCCTCTCCTCTCTTCTCTCACTTCCTGACCACTGTGCCTGCATGAGCAGCTGTCCTGTGCTGTGACCTCTTCAGTGCCAACCTGCCCTGGAGCCAGCTGCTAAGGGGCTGAAATTTGGACAAATTGTGAGCTCCAACAGACCTCTCTTCTCCTTTAGGATGGATATGGGTGTTGGGTATTGCATCTCAGGCAGGAGAAGGAACAAGATGATTGTGCTGGCCAGTTCTTGGGAAAGGCTGTCATGTACATAGAAGTTATTCACTCCCACTTGATGCTTGGAGACAGAAACCCAGAGAGCTGCTGGGCCTCACAGAAGATTCTGAGACAAAGGCAGGCTTTGTAGGCCCCGCTCTGTCCCTCCGCCCTCCAAAATGCTCCCTCAGTGGCTCCAGGGGAGCCTCCATGGGCTCTGAGTACCTTCCCAGCCAGACCCCCATGGCTCCAGATCCACTGTTGCTCGCATCACTGCCCTTCCTGGACCCGCAGTCCTGGCAGTCTGCCCCTGGTGAGTCTTGCAGAGCCCTGGACCTCATTCAGATAACATATAGCTGAAAGCAGGCATGGGAGAGGAAGGTGCACAGACATGATGCCAGCGAGGCGTGGGCACACAGCGTTGGCCAGCACTCAGGGCCCTGCCCTGCCAGGGCAGTGTCCACCCACAGACCAGTTGGCCACAGTGTCCCAGCAACAGGAACAGCAGGTGTGAAGAGGGACAGACACAGATTACTTGGACAGAGGGTTAAAGTCAAGGTATTGGCTTCCCAGCCGGAAGAGGAAGGAAAGGAGGCCTGGCGGGGTTTCTGAGGTCCTGCTCAGTGAGAGGCACCTGGGCTCAGGGAGTCACTCTCCCAGGGGTAAGAAGCCACGGGAAGCCACGTGTGGGAAACTACACTTCTGGTCACTCCAAACCCACCTCGTCTTTCTCTGCAGGTTTCTATCTTCTGCAAGAGCCTTTTACCTGTGTGGCAAGAAGAAGGAAAAGAAAAAGAATAAGAAAGAAAAAGAAAAAGAAGAAAGAAAAAGGAAGAAAGAGAAAGACCCACTTGGTGTCTTGCCCACATCTCACCAGTTGATCTAAGCCCCCGTTACAAAGGAGCCATTTACATCAGGAGATGAGTATTCCAGCTGCTCTTCGTTAGAATTCACTGGCGACTAAAATCAGTTTCCCATCTTTGCATTTACTGACCTGAAATCATCTGCTCAGCATTGCTTTCTAACAATTTAGTTTCCACTTAATACCTAATATATCACTTACATGTGAATAAAATGGACCAATGTCCTGCCAGTGGCAAAGCATAAATGTTTGACTGTTGGCTCTGCCCCTGATAATTACTGGGGGAGAGGCTGGCTTGGGGCAGTTGTTGATTTCTATGGGCTGAATGCTACCATCACCACCAGTTGTAAGCTACTGATACGACATCATCAAATGTGGAGTTGGAAACGTGTTTCACTGTAAATGTATAACGTTTACTTTTAATAACAGCTCAGTTAGCATTTACCTCAACAACCCCGAAGTTGCAGCCAGCAAGCTTCTCTGGGTTGTGCTGCACTGCAGGGCAGAGAATGGACAGGGCAGGAAGGGCCCTAGCATGTGGCTAGGAGACCGCAGCAACCTGCCTGTGTTCCCAGCCTGAAAGGCTGGGGCTATGATCTCTTCTAATCCACACTGTCTGAGGAGGAGGATTCTGCAGTCACCACCTCCAAGAACTCTGTTCTGTTGCCCTTTTCACTTTACACTGGATGATTCCCTTCTACTCACACACATGTGAATGATGTATAACCATCCGTACAGTGACAGGCAACACTGGTTGGGTGTGCACCAGGTGCCAGGAGTGTCTTCACGCAGCGGTCTCCCAGTGCAGCAGGACGGACACTGCGCTCATAGCCACCTGGGAGGCTAGCCACTGGTGCATGAGGAGGTTGGAGGACGGCAGGGCCTGGCCCCTGGCCTCTGTTACCTCATTGCTCTCTAAACAGAGTGCCCCTGCACTTCTGTTGTTGAGGGGACACTTTCAGGACGATCTGGAGTTACAGTTTCTGCAAGAAAATGCAGCACAAACAAGTCTGTACCTTGGAGCAGGTAACTAAAAGAAATCTCCCTGCATTTCCAGAACAAACTTTTTTCAGTGGTTCAAAGTTTTAGGGCTGGGGATATAGCTCAGTGGAATAAGCACCTGCCTAGCAAGCGCAGGGTCCTGAGTTCAATCCCCAGTACCACCAAAAAAAAAAAGAACAAAGTTTTAAAAGTTTAGGGGCTGGGGATATAGCTCACTGGAATAAGCGCTTGCCTAGCAAGCGCAGGGTCCTGAGTTCGATCCCCAGTACCGCAAAAAAAAAAAAAAAAAAAAGTTTGATCTCATGATGCATGACCCCTTCCTGTTTTTAAAATCTAGAAGCTATGATGGTTGCTGACAAAGAGAAAAACTTCTTATTGCATTTTAAAACTACTGCTTTGCTGTACAATAAGAAAGATGGCAGCATTTAGTAACACAAACTCCCATAAACAAATTAGACATTCCCTCACCCCCCAATAAAATCTTATAAGAAACCACCAATTACTGTGAGAATTATCTTCATTCTAACCATCTGGCCCCTCAGAATAGAGTGAGCATGCTCATGCGCCGAGACATGAGACAGAGGACTGTTGTTATCTTCATCTATTGCAACATGTGAGAATAATTGCTTTTAGCTTGGTTAATACTCATATCGCACACAATACAACTTTAGGGCAAAATTCTTGTCTGTGTTCCATATAAATAATTGCACTCCAACAGTTAACTCTCCTTATATGTACAAAACTGACTAGACGTTGTAAGATTGGCTTAATTTTGCATAAAATTTTCCAAACTAACTCCATGATGAAAGCCTGTACACAGAACAGGAGTTCATCTGTTGATTCCCACACTGTGTGTGAGGATGTGATTTGAGCTCTGAGTGAAGACAAGGGATGGGTGATGAACTGGTTATGAACAGTGCGCTCCGGGGGGTGCACACCCTCTGCCTCCCTGCTCTGCCCTCTGGCTTCCGGTGGCCTGGGCTGGAGCGAGGAGTTGACAGGTTTCAACACGGACAGGCAAGGAGACAGGGTTTCGACTCCTGCCAGTGTCCTGTGGCCCCTGTGATGCTGCCCCTCCTACTCTTCCCCCAGGATCCCCAAATATATGGCAACAGCCTGCCATGGTCACTGGGCAGAACCAACATCCACTGTCCCCTTAACTCAGCCACATTCCATCAACAGGCCCTGCGTCAAAGCCACTTTGGTTAAACACTTTGTGTGGTCTTCCCTGTCCCTGCCAAGAGAGTTACTGAAATCCCATACTTCAAAGAAATTAAATATGCATATCAAAACATGTAAAAAATTGTACATCATTTATTATATGTGACTTAACATTTACATGTGTGTATGTTTCTGTCCATGTACACATACACACACATACATATGTCTTTGCCTCTCAACATTCCTTTAAACAGAGAGTGAATCCTGCACTGTTTGATTAAGCAGAACTGACTTGGAGCCCCATTTCAGGAAACACACCTGTTGCATAAATTGAGGTGCCCTGGAAACGCAGATTGTAGTTTTCTGTTGAAAAATAGACACATTTAAAGATGTATCTTGGTTTCTGACCGCAGTTTTGCTGTGAATTATCAAAAGCTGAGAGAATCTAAAAAGAAAGAAGATCTGCTCCACTCAGGCTACTGGAATTCCAACTTCTCAGCTCTCCATGATCACCCAGTGAGCTCTCCGTTCTGTTTCCCTGCCCACTTGACATCTAGCAATGCCTTTCTTAACACATGTAGTGTGAATTAATAATGATTTGCAGTAACAGTAATGCCCAGCATTTACTGAGCCAATACTGGGTGGGGCACATGTATACTTAAACCTACTTATCTCAAATTCAAAGTTAACTGTTGTTCTCCTTCCAAGAAGTTTGTTCTGTTCCATTTTTTGCTAAACTTGGCAAAACTCTACCCATGTGCACTTCCATATTGAACTATGTGGTTGGAGAACATTTCCACCGTGGCAGAAAACCCCAATGGAGAACTGTGCTCTGTATTATTATGCATATGTGTTTATTGTTCACAAAAACCAACAATAGTACCATGCAGCGTCATCTCGCTATCTAAGAGAACAACACACTTCGACACAACAGACATTTGTGAGTTGGAATCCTGAAAACTCACCTTCGCTTTGTTCTGGGGACGGCACAAAGGGAGATTAAGGGTTCTGACCACGGACTTTCAAGTTCACATTTTAGAGAATTACGTGCCACTTTCCCAACAACTAACCTTTCCAGATAGTCTTTGTTCCCACAACAACATCCTTTTTGAGATTTTTATTGCAAAATACAAACTCTACATAGAAATGGCCAAACCCATATTTACAGTTTCAGAAGAGATGGGGTGTGTTCGGGGTGGTAAGGCTGTAGACCATATTTACGGTTTCAAATGCTCTTATGTCTTGGGGCCCTGTGTAATATGCATTAGAGGCTGGTTTTTCTCACAGGATCATTCACATTTTGTCCCTTGTAATTTTCTAGCTTTGGCTGGAAATATTTTTCTATTTTAAACTTCCCTTTAAATGGCATCTAGTAAATATGTACTAGAATCCTCATTACATTATTTAGAAACCAAGCGAATTGATTGAATTAAAGAAAAGTATTAAGAAAATTGACCTATGTTTCTCTAATAAAAGTGGAGAGACAGGATCTTTCCAGCCCAATCAATGCCAATAACTGGTTATCAGAGCAAATGAATGACTCTCTCTACCTGTCCTCCATGTCTAGAAAGAACTAATCTGGTCCATTAACCTTTGGCAGCCTGGACTGGAAGCAGTTTGGAAGACAGCTATGTTTTCACTTCCCTAGGTTGTCCTTTTGTCCCAGGCACTTTAGAGGAAACTCTAACCCAGGCAGTCCAACAAATCCAGAAGGAAAAATCCCGATCCTACTAATGCTTGGGAAGTGAGAATTGCAAGCAGGCAGTGGGCCTTTATTTCCGAGGGAGACAGCTGGAGCAAGCCCCCTTTGAGGGGCTCGGAGCATCTTGCTCTTTATTCAGCTCCTCCGAGGAGGCCTTTCTTGGGCATCAGTTTACCCCTTGGTAAATGGAGTTGAATAATATATACTTACCACGCCATAGTAAATGAATATTGAAGATCTTTGGCTAAAGAGGGCTATGAATATGTAAAGGCACTGTGAATACAAATCAAGAATTCATGACTTAGTAAAAGCTCAATATGTTGATAAATCTTGAATTTTTGCAAATGCTGAGATGTTTCGCTTTTATTCAGAATATATAATAGTCAGGGATTGAGGTTTAGCCAGAGCGGCTTTATGCAAAGGACACATATGTAACTCTGTACAGTAAAAGCTGTACATCTGGCATGCGGGGGGAGGTCGGAGGCGCCAATCAGTCAAAAGTTCTGACTAACAATCTCACGCTGTGGGGAGGCTCCGTCTTTCTGCTTGGTCTGCCTGCTCAGGGCTGGAAGGGGACGTGGGCGACTGCTGAGGCACAGCTCTGCATTTGCCAGTGTCCAGTGGATGGGAGCTACTGCTTGTCCACAAAACATGGGAGGCTCAGAGTAGCCAGACCACCCCATGGTCACAAATCCAGAGCCCCTTGGACGTGGTGCTGGGACCTCGGAGGAGCAAATGCTAAGGTGGCTGTATAAGCACAAAGGGATCTGTGGAGGATGCAGCAGAGCTGCTGCTGCAGTGTATGCAGCAACAGCTCAACTTATTTTTGACTTTGCAATGGTGCAAAGTCATACACACTCAGCAGAAGCCGTACTTGGCATTTGAGATTTTTATTTTTCTGGGCTGGCCATGCTCTCTCTCCATAGCTCCCAGCCGGCCCCATGACCAAAAGTGTGAACCCCAATACTATACAATATACAGTGCTGCTAAGCAAGGAGGTGTGGTGGGTCACATGCACTGTCTTGGTCACTTCTTCACTGTTGAAACACAGTACCTGCCCCCCAGAACTTCAAAGGGGGAGGTGTACTGGGCTCATGGTTTTAGAGGTTTTAGTCCATGGTAAGAAGCCCAAATGCAGAAATGTCATGGTGGAAGAGTCTGGCAGAAGAGAGCTGCTGTCTTTATGGCAGCCAGGAAGCAGAGAGCAAAGGAGGAACTGGGGAGGAGATGCACTCTTCCAGGTCACATCCACTGACCCTACTCTTCCAGCCAGGCTCCAGCCCTAACAGCACAGTCGGCCACAAACCTTTTAGCAGATCAGTCCACTGATGAACACAGAGGCACAAATCCAATAGCCTTTCTAAAGCCCACCGAACACATGAGGCTTTGGGGGTTTGAGGTCTAAACCACCCATGCAACAAGTGTAATTTCACCATAGGACACCTCAACCTGCAAGGGGCTTGATGGCGCATGACCCATAGAAGGCTGAGGGGCAGCTGTCACTAGGAAAAGAGTCCCTGAAATGAGGCCAATCCCATACCAGTACACATGATTTGAGGAGCCCCCTTGGCCTTCGTATCTGGACCCCTGTGGTTTGAAATCTACACTGTTGTATGAGACAGCTCTGCATAGATGTGAACTTGAAGGAGTTCTCTGGTCGTTCCTGCAAGATAAATTTGTCTAGTGAAATTTCATTAGGCCTAGTTTTTTGAATGACTTGCTAATAAAAATGCTAAACTCTCCCAAATCAGCTTCTGGGGTAATCTGAGGGTGTTGCTCTCTCATGATTAATTCAGCTCTATGAGTACGCAGCAGAGGGGCTTCTGAGCTTCCTAGCACTTAGGGCAAAAAAAAGGCAACCCAAGAGGTTTAATTATTTTCAATATCAGGAAAAAACATCCCATACTTATTCCAGGGGAGAGGAATGATTTTTGTTTTTACTTTCAACCCTGGCAGAAATTTCTTGTGTGGAATTTCACTTGGGAGCCCATGAGAGATGCTACAGAAGACATCAATGTCCACAGTGCGATGACACACACGGTGGCAAAGGGCCGCATGCCACAGTGCTTCTGGAAGTAAATGCCCAGCCTCGTCTTTTCCTGCTGGCCTGGAGAATAAGGATTAGATGCACACATGGCACACAGATCGGTCAAACTGTCACGTTTGGAGAGGAGTGTGTTTCATAGTAGAAGTGTGTCCTCCCAACTTCAGGAGTGTCTCCAGTCTTTCTCTGAAGCTCTGATGATCAAGCAGACAGCTGCACCACAGTTTGTACTGATAGTTGAAGGTCTCTGTCTGCCAGTTGAATGTGGCAAGTCTAGATGGGTCCCTCATCTGAGGGTGGAAGTAGTGCAGCCTCAAAGTCTTGCTGATGGGTCAGGATTGCCCTGACTGTCCTCACACACCAGCTTTCCGGTGAAGCAGGCTACTAGGAGCCCCGCTTGCTGGCAGAGTATTGTGGTGTGTCCAGATGTCCCTCCAAAGCCTCATGCAGTCATGGGTGGGCTTCTGGAGTTTATGACTGATTCATGTTCCAATGCCAGGATTATGGAGGTGAGTGCTGCACCCACCCTGGGGTGGGCAGCCTGCATACCATGCCAGGGAGGGAAAGAGGCTTGCTCGTTCTTGCTGCTCCTCCCTTTTTGCTCTTGCTGCTTTTGCTATTTTCCATCACCATGAACTGCTGCCCTCTGCCATGTGCCACTCTGCTTTGGAGCCAGCTGAGTACAAACTGAAACCTCCACAAACTGTGAGCTAAGTAAACCTTTCCTTTCTTAATTTTGGGCGTCAGGTATTTTGCCTCAGCAATGAAAGAAAAGTAACCAAGGCACAGGGCTTGGCAGGGTGGCCTTGCTCTATGGTGATGCAGAAGGCTGCAATGTGTCCCCAATCTTGACTATTCAGTAGATCTCCCCATGGCCACTGAGCTGGAGGCAAGGACACTGCAGGCAGCAACCGGCCAGTGGCCATCCCATACATGCACGTTCAGATGCTCTGAAAGCGGGACCACATCCTGTCCTGTTGGACAAGGTTCTCTTCACACTGCTCCTCCAACTGATGCTCAGCGGCCGGGCTTGAGGCTCACCTCAGTGGGCTGGGTCACAAAACAGATTCTCTAGGGGACCCCTGGGCCACTCTCCCATGTGCATGAGAGAATGGAGAAGAGCGCCTGCCCAGGCAACAAGTGTCCAGCACATGCTCTGAAAGCAGCAAGGTGTTGGCGCCAGGAGTAGCTGAGGCCACTCTGGTTCTGGAAAGGACACCTGCGGTTCAGGGGGCCTGGCCTCCTGTCCCCAGGGCATCCACACCATTCTGCATGCATTTCAGTGGGTTTTGTCTGTATTACCAACTCTTGCTATATTTCTTGAAGGCAAACACCAGGACTTCAGCAAACATTCTCACCTGTGAAGCGAGAGCACACTGTGTGGCAGAACCATGCTGGTGAGGGTGATGCAAAGACCTTTCATCCTTTGCAGTCAAACACGATGCTTTCTGTCCTTACCATGACACACTGCTCTTCCTCTTCTTATGGACATGGAAGCTGGTACCCAGGAAAATGACAGAGAGCTGGGATATCGAGTTGACATCCGATCTCTCTGGTTGTACCCCAAACACTGTGTCATGTGGCTAGGAGTTGGCAGCCTGCTAGCAGTGCCCCCCAGACCTAGGAGCAAGCACTGGGCTGGTTCCGACTCACACACACCTCAGAGCTAGCAGTCCTGACTGCTGTCAGTGAATACTTGGTCTCTACTTAGCTAGACTGAGTTCTCTTGTTACAACTGTTGATCTTGACTGTTTCCCTCATAGACACCTCAACAGAGAAGGCATTTCACAAATTTGGTTTGTGAGTTAACAAATAATAAAGGCACCAAGGATGGAGGGGAAGAGGGGTCACTTTCACACACCACTCCCCAGGAGGACACTGGTCACTGTGTACTACCAACATGGACTAGTACAAATTTAAAATTTAAAAAAAAGAAATTTTTAAAAACAACAACTTAGATTAAATTAATAGAAGATAAGTTTTTGGAGCCCTCTAACATCCTGGCTGCCTTGCTATGACTCGCCTGTCCCCCAGAGCCCCAGCTGTGATTGAGGTGCCATGGTGATGGTGTTTGGAGGTGCTGTGCATACCCTTGAATGTGCTGTGGCTCCTGTCAGGAGTGAGTCAGCCCTGAATGCCTGTCACACCCTCTCTGCCCTCTCTGCACAGAGCTGTGGCACAGCAGCCACCCGTGCCCACTGGGGCTCTCCACTCCAGGGCGTGGAGCCAGACCCATTTCCATGTGTAAATTCCCCTGCCATGGAATCCGTTGTGGCTGTGGAAGATGATCTGAGCGCCTCTGCCTTTCAAGTCTACCTCGGAACAGCATGATCACTTTGAGGCATGCTGGATGGCCACACCCCGGAGGCAGGCGTGTGTCTCTGTGGGTGCAGGCCTCAGCGACGTGATTAATCAGAAGACCCTGAGAATGTGAGGTGTCCAGCAGTCAAAATCCAACTTGCATATGAATCTGCGAGCCATTGCTGGAGACTGAGGCAATCTTCGCAGTGCCAGCAATAAAGCAGGGAACCAGAACTGACCCAAAGTGGGCCAGGCAGAGTGGCAGACTCAGATGCCTCATCATAGAGGAACAGCACTGCGTGGGGCCGGTGGGGATGCCCACAAGCAGACCTGCTCTCAGACAGGACACGCTGGGTGGCAAAGGTTGGGCTCAGGGCCTCACCCCCACCACTGTCGGTGGCGGCTCTGAGGCTGGGTGGAGCTGTGACAGAGTGCATCCCTACAAGGCAACCTAAGGCCTCTGTTGGGCTAAAGTCAGTTCAAAGGGGGCACTGTGTCCTCTCCTAGTGTGCCCCTTAGGGGAGAGGACCGAGCACAGATAAAAACATGACAAATAGGTAAATTTCGCAGTATGTGAACAGCTATGCAGAAAACAAAGCAGAACAAAGGTCCAGGGCCACAGAGGGCAGCAGCCAGCTTGGCTGTCACCAAGGGAAGCAAGGGCCCATTGAGGGGTGGCTGCAGAGGGGACCTAGGCCGAGGCCATGCAGCATCTAGGGACAGAAGTGTGGAGACAGCCAGAGGGAGGAGGGAGACGGGGCTCTGGGGACAGCAAGGGGCCAGTGGGGCCCACAGGAGACCAAGTCCCTGAGCCACACAGGTCACAGTGAGGACTTGGGTTCAGCCACCAGTGGTGACCTGGCAGAGCAGGTGGTGTGGGTATAGGAGTGTGGTTATACCAGGGAGGGGGTGACAGCGTCTCTGGCCACACAGCTAGCAGAGGTGATGGGACTGGATCTACTGCATAGGTGGAGCCCACAGGACACTCCGGTTCCCGGATGCTGAGCTTTGGCCCAAGCTGGGAAGGAGCAGCAGTGTGAAGATAACAGAGAGGTCACTCAGGGACGCGTAAAGGCTGCCACCCAAGGCAGGTGATGGGGAGGCTGAGGACTCCCAGGTCGCAAGAAGGTTCAGGGGCAGGCAGAGCCCTCAGCCTCACTGGCACTGGGACCCTCCAGTGTCACGGTGCTGGGAGCAAGGGGTGTGGGTCTGGGGACAAGAGGAACCAGGAAGGAAGCCTGAGCATTCAGGCTGGAGGGGAGGGGAGGGGGCAAGCACTCTGGGCAGAGTGTGTGGTGTCACGGCTTCTGGTTCACTCTGCAGGCTCCGAGGCCACTCACACCCTCCTTCTTCTTGATTCTAATTAAGACAGAAAATCCCGCTGTATGTCTTGACCAGAAGAGGGAAAAGAGAGGCGAAGGAGTGTTGGAGAAGAGGGCGGAAGGGAGGGGGGGGAGGTGGAAGATGAAAATACAGGGGCAGGCTGCACGAGGCAGCTCGGACCCTGCCAGCAGCTGGGCACAAGCGATTTAAACTGTGTGAGAAACGTAAGCATCAACGTTTACTCTATTTCAATTCATTAGAATTATTTTTAAATAAATCAGATTTGATAATTTCCTGCTTTCTTTTTCCCCCAGGAAAGGATGAAAGAAAGGAAGGCAGAAATTATTCTAGATCTTCTGCAAGGCTTTTGGTCATAGACACTTTGAGATTTACACATTATTAGCTCTCTTTTGTGTATAATGAAACTAGAGATCTGAAATACCTGTCTCAAGCTGCACAGTCAGCAAGTGCTCACTGCCGCTTTCCACATGCAGGTTGTGGGGACTTTTCCCTCCCCATAGGATGGGCTCCTCAACCTGGTCAGTCCAGAGTCACCAGCCACCAAGCCTCCTAGGGCCCCTTCACCCAGGCTGTTTCGAAAGGACTATACCTGTTAATGGGTAGTGAATAAATTATACCAATTCCTTCAAGTAATCATTGCTCTGTAACTTACTATAGTGCTAAATGAATATTTTTATAATTTTTTCTCCATTTTTCCTTTTAAATATCCCCCAAGAAGCCACTTCCAGATTCTTCTGGGGCAGCCATGCAGGATGTGTTAGTCATGCTCCCACGTGGAGACACAGAACCTAAGACGGGAAACGTAAGAGAGTGGAGGCTCACTTCGGCCCTCGGTTTCGGAGGGTGCAGTCCATGGCCAGCTGGCCCCAGGGAAGGAACATGGCAGAGGGGCCCGGCAGAGGACAGCTGCCCACGCCCAGCCAGGGAGCAGAGAGAGAAGGGCGGGGCGGGGCCAAGACCACGGCCGTCCAAATAACAGATACCCTGGCCTCCTCCCACCTGGCCCTGCCTCCCACAGCATGTTCATCCATGAACTCAGGGCTGACCCTCTGATGAGCACAGGATCTCATGAGCCAATCACCCACCTCTGAGCACATGAAACTGGGAGGGTACATTCCGGATCTAAACCAAAACACAGTGTGGTGCTATTCAAAGACTAAATTTTATTTTTCTTTTGAAACAAGTTTATCAGAAATTACAGTTAGACAAGACTATGAAAATGTATGCTAGTCAGGCCTGGTGGTGCATGCTTATAATCCCAGCACTCAGGCCTGGAGATATGGCTCAGTGGTAGAGCATTCTTGCTTTGCATGCACAAGGCCCTGGGTTCGATCCCCAGCACCACACACACACACAAGTCCCAGCACCCAGGAGGCTGAGGCAGGAGGAATTTTGTGAGTTTGAGACCAGTGCGGGCTACAAAGTGAGCTCAAGGGCAGCCTGCACTGTATAGTGAAACCCTGTCTTAAAAGGACACACAAAAAAATGTATGCCAAGAGAAGTTACATGGTCAATCTGCTGGGCAATCAATTGAAGCTTTACTTACACAGCCCTTCTGGGACAGTCCAGGAGATATGGTGTGAGGTGTGGAGAAGCACAAGAATTAAAGCCACACAGATGTGGCTTTCGACTCTGGCTCTGTTATTTCCTACAAGATCGAATTTGCAGCTCTCAAAACACCCATCTCTCACTACATCGTTCATTCTTTGTCTCTGTCTCAGCACACTGGGCACAGGCAGGATCCTGAGGGAACAGTCTGCGCCCATCCCCACAGGGCTGTGTCCCTTTCACCTGCTCACCTGCCCCGCCTGAGCCTGCACAGGTAAGCACAAAGACTCCACGCTTTTCCACTGCCCTTTAAACAGCCCCACAGGGCTGGGGATATAGCTCAGTGGAATAAGTGCTTGCCTGGCAAGCACAAGGTCCTGAGTTCGATCCCTAGTACTGCAAAAAAAAAAAATAAATAAAAATAAACAGCCCCACAGGTACATCCACAACACCGCATCCCTGCTAAGCGCTGGCCTGTGTGTGTGTGTGTGTGTGTGTGTGTGTGTGTGTGTGTTGTACTGGAGCCCAGGACCTTCCCATAGAGCTATACCCCAAGCCTTTTTTATTTCTTATTTTGAGTCCTAATTTGGCCATGGTGGGTTGAGCTAGCCACCCTCCTGCGTCAGCATCCCCAAGTATGTGTGTGCCAGGCAAAGGCTGCCACACAGAGCTAGGAGCTCCCATGATCAGCACTGCCACAGTCTGCTGGGACTACACTCACCCTCACCCTTTGCAGTGACAAGTGGGATCTAGAAGTAAAGCCAATGCCCTCACATAGGCGCTCACTATCCAGTGCTTGGCTGTCCAGACACAAGTTCATAGACTCAGCTTCCCTCACAGGCTTTCAGGGAACAGAGGTCCTTGGGGTTAGGAAAACAAAACTTTTATTTTTTAATTAATTTAAAAGCATCCAGAAACATCTTGGTTCTGCATTGAACACTGGGGCCACTTTTGGTGTCCAGTAACTATCTGTGGCTCTGTGTCTGCAGTGACAGCCTAGAGCATCAGCTCTGCTTCCTTTCACCGAGACCCTGAACGTTCATGTGTGGAAGCTGCTCAGAGGAGCACTCAGTCAGTATTTGGCAATTTGCTGTGACAGCCACGTGAGTTTCCATCGCAGGACATGGTTTCAAGGCATCTTCAAACCGTGTGGCCCTGAGCATCCCACCAAGTTCTGCCTGGCCTGGATTCAGATGCAGAACACTAGGCCCATGGTACACACCCAAGATGGTGGAGTTGCCATCGAAATGCAAATATTGCAGCCTGAATCCACTTCAAACTATGTCAGTGCCTGCCACCATGAATCACCAGAGCCCACAGGCAGACCCCAGCCAGGACCTGGAGACAGGAAGTGGCCAGGCTACCGGGGATGCCCTGGGTGTGCTTGGGGAATGAGAGCTGACACCTGCGAGCTACCCGGGAGGTCTGAGTGGGGGTCATTTCGTGTTTCTTTCTACAACGTATTGAGAGAATTCAGAAACTTTCCATGAACATCCTTTACTTCTGCTGAGGTTTGTCAGTCCACTTGGAAAAGTCTAGAAATCACAAGGATTGAGCGCACGGAGAGTACCTTGAATGATTCACTGAGTCCGAGAGTGGATCTGTGGTGCAGGCCCGTCCGTGGGGCTCCCTCCCCATCCGGGGCTGGCCTTGACGCCCTCCCCACTGCGCCTTCAGAGAGAGTGTCACGTGGTCAGCCCTGCCCCACCTGGCAAGGCTGAGGTCTCCAGGGCTGGGGAAGCCATGTGCTGGGCACTGGGCAGCATGCCAGAGCCACGCAGGCACACAGGGAGTGGCCCACCTGGCAGTGCAGAGCTGGAAGAGCTTCTGCAAAGAAGCAGTGTTCTAACCCACCGAGAGCCAGCCGGGAAGAAACTGGGGGGGTGGGGGCACAGGTCCCGGAGCAGCACAGGGCAAACACACCTCCTCACCACATCTCCTCCTGCCAGCCACTTCCAAACCTCCCTCAGTACTTCCTGCACAGGGGCTGTTTGCTGCCTGCCAAAGTCCACCCTCTCCTTTTCTCAGGTAGGGACACTTACCAACCTCCCTTCACATAGGTATAGGACTTAAGAAAATCCAAGTGACCATAAAAGAAAAGGACTATGTCATTCCTTGTGTGAGGAGGGTGAATGCGATGCTAAGAGCACCTGCAGTCACAATGGACCATGAAGAGGGAAGCCAGGAACAGACCCAGGGAAGAGTGTGGCTGTGAGCTGCAAGGGTTGGTTCTCTGGTCACTTCATGAAGCCAGTGCAGCTCAGGGGCTCCTTTTATGTAAGAAGCAGATGAACTCTGTCTGGGTCATCGTTACCTTGCTTTCCCTCCTATTCTGTGCAGCCAAGGCTGTCCTCAGGGACCCAACTGCTGGGGAACAATTTCTCTTGTCCCTCACAGCACAAGGGTCCCTGTCCACAGATACCGTCCACTCTTCTTCCTGGATTTGTCCTGCACCTTTCTATGAGCTCCGAGCGCCACAGGGACAGCGCTAAGGGCCCCACATCCCGTCACCCTGGCCTGGTAGGCAGTGCACTCCATAAATGTTCACTGACTGCAACTTTGGGGCGGGGCGTCCTCTGGGCCCTGGAAAGTCCCACAGGACTTTCCACAGGGCAGGACTGGGCATCTCCATCTGCCTTTTGGGGGACAGGAGTCACTCGGCAGCACTAGGTCAAACTGCCTCAAAAATGCTGCCTGGCCTGGTCTTACTCCAAAGGTGTAATTGACACGCTGCACCCGGGGCCCAACCTGCCCCTTTATTTTCCTACTTCAGCTCTGGGAACGGAGCAGCCTCCTGCATCAGCCTCCACCACTGAGCCAAGTCACCCCTAGCACCTGCCTTTCCACACAGGCCCAGGCTCTCCAATCTCACCCGTCCTTAAGACATTGTCACAGGGCTGTGGGCTTTCACCCTACACGGAAAAAAGGCAAGGTAAGTTATACCAAGTGCAGAAAGATGAAAAGAAAAAAGCAGGAAAATACATTATCAAAAGAAAACAAAATCACTTTTTAATTCACTTTCTCTTTGCTGGTTCTGAAGCCAAGCACTTGCTCTCTCCTCTGACTTGAGTCCTTTGAGTAATTTTTTCCATTGTAGCACTTTCTAAACGATCATTTTCGCACATTTGTCCGATACAGCAATCCTGCCGGAATTCTTCTGTGCACACATTATAGGACCCCAGCTCTAAATAGAAAAGACTTTTATTACGCCTATTAACCACGGACATATGTGCTCCAAAAGTTTCCTGACACGCAGTCATTTGTGGTTTTTAATTATAAACAGAAAATAGTCACTAGAAAAATAAAGAAGTGAGCCCGTAAGTGCATCTTTATACATGTGAGTTTTGTCTGTATGTGGCAGAACGGCTGGATAAATGGCTCCCCCAGTTGCCAGTACCAGGATGTGCATATGCATGTGTTTACACATGCATGCACACGCACACGCATGTACACAAGGACATCCACAGCCCGCACATACCCCAACATCTCCTCAATGGATGCTGGGGTTGGGGTCGGGGTCGTGGTTGTGGTCGTGGATTCTCCTGAGCTGCCAGAGCGAGGAGAAAGTGACAGCCAGGAACATAGTGACGAACACAGATTTATTGAACGCGTTTTATTTTAACAACCAAAAAATTCTAACAGCCTAACAATGCACATAAGTTAAAAATTAATTATCACTTAGTGATAACAAAGATAGTTGATTTACATGGAAAAAAGAACATTTACAATATGTTAATCCTTATTCACATTGTTGATACTGCAATAAAACACAATTTGTTTTTTCTTTTCATTTCACAAAAAAAAAAGGCGGGAAATTGTGCTTTGTCAAGAGGCACTACAAGAGAAAGTTTCTTCTTCCAAATAGATATTATATGACAGATATTGAATAAATAGACATATATGCATTGTAATTCGCAAAGATCTGGCAAGACCACAGGCTAAAATGCCCACAGATTCACTTAGAACCACTGCAAATTTGGCAGTGAACTTAAAAAATAAAAGGCAAGACTTAGCATTGAAAAATACCTAATAAATTTTTGGTTGAAGTGTAAAAGATACCCAATGCGGATGTCATCGAGTGATGAGCCACCTGGTAAGAGCTTGGCAAAACTGGTTCCCAGGGTGTGAGCAGTGACCTTCAGCAACAGTGTGAGAAGACAAGGTGGGCAGTAACTCGGGAAGCAGCAACCACGGACTTCCGGTTAAAGCTGCAGCATCTACAGACAGAAAAGAGCGATGTCCCTGTGGCACCGCCCCTTCGCAGACATGTGACGCTCATGGCAAGGTAAGGTTGAAACGTCATTATTGGTAAAAGTACAGGAAAATGTCCCTTTAAAAACTCCAGAGGTCACTGAGCAGCTAGAGTTAGCTTGTATTGCAACGTGTCTTCTCCCTGTATATTGTTAAGTTCTGAGTTAATATCTACACATAGAGGTTTTTTAACTCCTACCTTTTATACCTTTCAAATATATAAATAGTATTAACAGTTATATTACAATGCTTGTGTGGTAAACAGAAAATAACTTTCAAAGTGATATTGCATGAGGTCTTTGACAAGGTTGCATGAGACACGATTCAAAAACACCCACCCGTGTGGGGCCATGAATGGCAGGGAGGTGGCAGGGACTAGCCACCTGAGGCAAGGCCGCCTCCTGCACCGCAGAGGGGGATGGGGCGCCGCTGGCCTTCGGATGCGGGCAGTGGGACAATTTCCTTTCGTGCCAAGCAGGTGACCCTACTGAAGCCTCTTCACTTCCTCTGCTGCCTGGAGCCGTGGCCAGGGCTGCAACCCAGGGCAAGTGGTGGCCCAGAGATGCGGGGCGTGGGGGATGGCGATGGCCGTGCAGAGGAGGAGTCCTGGGCGCCTGAAGGAGAGCCAGGTGCGGCGAGGGGGCCCCTCGGACTGCACGGCGGCCTCTTCTCTAACTTAACAATACCCCGAACTATTTTCTATTTAAGAAAACAAAACAAAAACAGCAACAACAAAGAACAACTCTTAAATGAGCAGGCTTAACAGTTTTAGATTTGATGCTGCCGCAGGGAAGTGATATCTCGGTGAGCTGTGGCTCCTGGCGTGAATTCTGGGTGCCCTGCACGGCCGCAGCTGCCGCCCGGCGGGTTCTGCATGGAGCTGGCTTTCCCTTACTTGGCCTCCATGGCACAGACCCGCTCACCAGGGCGAGGACCATGCAGGACGGACAGACAGATGCCAGGCCACTACAGAGTAGCTGAAGTGCGCACTGTCTTTACGAGTAATTTGACTTGTCGCATTTTAACTTGCCCTGATTTGTTTCCACTCACTTTCTTCTTTTTTTTTTGGCAGTGTTGATTTATCTTGTTAAATACATACCTCTAAAATTACCCATGGAGCTGCCAGATAGGAAGCCATTGAATTAAAAAAAAAAAAAAATCAGGGGCAAACACAAAAAAATAAATAGGAGTTCAAAAAATAGTCACCCCACCCTGAGAGCAGGCCGCAGGTTATCAAAAAGCCAAAGCGACTCGTGTGAAGTGGTTTTAACACATGGTCAAGTCTTTTCTGTAGAACTCACTGCACAGCCTGTCCTCACAGGCCCAAGGTCTCTGTCCATGCAGGAAATAGAGCTCTGTAGATACAGACACATGTACATACACACACGCACGCTGCCCCCGGGCCTGTGAGCACAGCTGGCCCTGTCACTGGCCAGTGGGCAGCGGCCTGTGGGCCCTGGGACTCGGTCCAGGCCGTGGGTGGCGGAGCCCTGCAGGTCTCTGCCAAGGCGATGTCTGGACAAGGCAGAAGAACTGGACTCAGTTTCCAGGAATGTCCTGTGCAACAGAGGAATGTCATGACAGGCGAGGAGAATCAGACAAACATAAAAGGACAAAAATAAAACAAAGCTAGGAGGATGTCTGCAAAGGAGAGAGAGAGGAACCCTCGGAGGCCGCCCGCCGGCTACATCATCTCTGATCACCCTCGGCGGGTGCAGCCTTGGCCCTGTCGCCGCTGTCCTCCTCGGCCTCCACCCGGTACACCTCCTCTGGGCCGTCCTCGCTGTCATTCTCCTCCGACTCGGTGAGCAGCTCCTCGTCCTTGTACTCAGCCACGTCCACGGCGGAGCCCAAGTGCTCCTTGAGCTTGCCATGGTGCTTGACATGGTAGCGCTGGTTCTGGAAGAACTTGATGATGGTGTGCTTGGGCAGGTCCAGCTGGGCTGACAGCGTGTGGATGGCCTCCTGGTCAGGGTACAGCCCCACGTCATGGATGAAGCTCTGCAGGATGCCCAGGGCCTCCAGGGAGATCTTGGTGCGTGAGCGGGGCTTTTTGGCACAGCTGTCATCAGCTGGAGGGGGTGCAGGAGGCGCCTCTTCCCGAGGTGGGGAGCTTTCCTTGGTGGGCTGGGACTGCTGTCGGTGGAGGACCTGAGGACAGAAGGGGACATGACCGACATGTGACTCGGTTTACCTTCCACATGTCATCTGCCCTCCAGTGTAGGTCACCTGTCCATTCCTGTAGTGACCCCACAGCTGCTCAGAAAGCCAGACTCTGGAGAGTTGGGCTCTCTGCTACAAAACCAGAGCTTTCTGAGGTCTTGGCTGCAGGCACACATATTTCTGGACCCAAAGAGGTGTCACTAGCTGCCAAGGTCACCTGGCTCCAGGTTCCAGACCATGACCACACCAAGCTCTGCCACCTCTCTAAAGGTGAAGGACAGACAGGGGACAGGCAGGGAGGGGCAGACTCTTCTCCTGAGCTGAACCCTTGGGCGTCACTCACTCTCATTCATCTGCAGGAGGAAGGGAGGCGCTGACCTCAGAGGGCCATTGTGCAGGTTAAGTGCATCAGGAACAGGAAGAGCAGGGTCTCAGGCCAAAGACGGCCAGCTCTGTCAGGACAGGGCCACAGTAACTCCTCTGAGCCCTGAAGGGCCCCGCTGTCCCCACCAGCTCACTCATGCCAGCAAACACCACAGAGGGGCCCGGCTGCTGGCCTCCTCCAGCTCAGAGCCAGCACTGGGGAGATGGTAACTTCACTGCCAGACTGAAGCTGAAAAACTGATCCTGTGTAGTGTCAGGACACGCTTGCTTTCTGTTAGCTCTCGCTCTGATCATTCAATAAGGTTTCAAAACATACAAAAATCTTCAAAGTAATTCAAGGATGTAATTGTTTCTTCAATTACGAATTTTAAATAATTGTCATACTCAGTTGGACGTTCTAAGTATCACTAAAACTAATTCTCTATTTTTGTAGACCTCCTAATTTCTGTTTATTCATGTCTAGGTGTTCCAGTTGTTCTCTTTTATTTCTACTTACTCCCTTCTTATTAAAAAACAAACAGACAAAAAAAACCCTAGCAAGACAAAGCTCACTTGGCCCTTCACACCTTCACCACTGTCCCTTGGCGTGAAACAATGTCCTGTTCCAATACTAACTTAGTGACTTCTGCATTCTGGATAGAAAGAGATACCAGGAGAGAGGAAGAGAACCTGGCCCTTCCCCACCATAGGTCTGTGTGACAAGGATGTGGTGAGGCAGACCACGAACAACACTGACAAGAAACCCCAGCCACCTGGCCACTGTTCACACCTCACACCTGTGGAATTCCAAGCCCACCAGGACCGCGGTGCCTGCCTGTAATACCACCTGGCTGAGCCCCACCGGGCTTCCTGAATCTTCCCAAGACCTTCTGGAAGAGTGAGTTCACTTTTTAAAATCACAGACTCCTCTTTCTACCATCTTCTGAGTTCATGCCATCCTTTTCATATTAGAGTCACAAATCAAACACTCTCCAGCATTCAGGAAGAATCACTCAAATCAAGGCAGGAGAAAACATGTCTTGTTTCATTAAGGAACTACTCATAGCACTGCCTACCACCCCACCACCAGCACACACTGCCCATGGGACCTGCCGCTTCCAAGCTAACACATAGCACCAAAGGAAGCAGTTAAAGGAAAAGAAGGAGGAAATCCCTGTCATTCCTCCCAAGCTTGAGGGCCCTCTGATGACAACATACCTTCCCCACAACATGAAAATGTCAGGCTTTTATGTAGAATTTAATAAATATTAGGGCAGATGAAATAAAGAAACAGCACACAGAAAAGGCTTAAATTTGTTCAAATAATCATCAAAAGCAAATAGAGTATCTGTCACACATACCAGGCTGATGGCTGGTGGCTGAAAGAAATCTAAAACACAGGACTATAAAACAGTGGTGCTCAAGTCAAATCATGTTGACCAATTAAAATCAGTGTTCTTAGCATTTTCTTTACCATTCCCAGCTAAGAGTAAACTCGTGTGGTCTGCTGTGGTGAGCTGGCGTCAGCAGAAAAGTGAGAGCTGCCTGCTCCCACATCCTAATTATCTGCCAGGGAAGTGGGGCGTGGGGCTCCCCTGCCCGGGCAGCCAGCATGGTGCAGGCCAGCATCAGAGTGCGGGCCGTGTGCGCCTGCAGTCAGCCAGCCTCTGGGTCAACAGGTGAAGAGCCGGCCCTCCATGAGAGACACACACACGTCAGGCAGAGAGCACATGCTCCAAGAAGCTGGACTAAGCACGGTGCTTCCCATTAGAGCAATTGTGTTAATTGGAAAACAAAAGAGAATTAAAATGCCCCATTTTCTAAATTATGCTTGCCTTCTGTAGTAAAAGTCAGCAGAACGGTTCCATTTAATTGAATAATTAGATTGGTTCTTTAGGGGTTTTCCATTGTGCACTGGTTAGATTTAAAGAGATTTTCCAAAACTGTACTTTGAAGTTCCTATAGTCTTTATGCATGATAGCATTTTTCTCCTTGGGCCCAACTGGGCAACTTCGCCTCCCTCATTTCTTAGAACTGAGCATAGTGATACACACACACAGGGAGGCCGTGGATAAAGCTGCACACACTGAATGGCTATTTGGTGCCAGGCAGCTTAAAAACCTTTACATGGATTAAGAAAAATATAATCCTGTGGTTCCTCATGAAGGTGTTATTTGGATCAACAATGAACGAGAAACCCACAGCACCTCAGGAGAAGTCTCCAAACTGAAGCCCAAACACCTCAGGAGAAGCCTTTGGACTGGAACTCACCGCTCCTCAGGGGACCCTCTAGACTGATGCTATAAGCACAAGAAGTTATCTGCCTGAGGAAGTGATTTTCCAGGGGACATGTCTACATAGACTGGAAAGATGTTTCTCCAGAGGAGAAACACCAAGAAAAACATCTCTTCAAAGTGAAAAACAGAGCTTCTGCCCAGATAAGCTACAGTAGCAAGCTGGGCTACATGACATTATCTGCGTGAAGAAGGTCGAGTGAAAACTGAGGGCAGCATCACTTAACAAAGAGCAATTGAAATGCAGAATAACAACATGAGTGTCTCTAAACTGAAACTCACTTAAGTTATGAATGTGGCTGTGCTTTCTCTCTAAGACCTGCACTTGTCTTTGACTATAACTCCTTTTTACCATATGCTGTAGAGCTTTGGTTCACATACTACTCATATTGCAAGACGCTGCTTGTTTATCAGTTAAAATTTATTAGAAATATTTGTCTTGTGGAATATTCACAGAACAAGTTACTCACAATCCAAGGTCTTACTACATATACATATATGTATCACTATATATGTTTATATATATATAATATCTGAGATGAAAAGATTCCCAAAATTACCTGTCCCAACTACCTTTATTCCACCAATGTTTTTTTTGTGTGTGGGTATCGGGACTCAAACTCAGCGCCTTGCACTTGCCAGGCAGGTGCTTGTGCTGCTGAGCAATCCCCAGCCCTTCCACCAAAATGTTGACCCCTCTAGGCAGGGTTACTGTCCCTAGACAACTTATAGCTAAAGAAGGACATGATTTCCTCTCTAGGAAGTAGCTGAGAATCCCTGCTACCACATGATGCTTTTCCTAGGTGCAGTGTAACACTTAATGCTTATGGGGGGGGGGGGGTCTTCCCAAAAGAGGAAGATCAATCTGAATGTTCTTCTAACATCTTGCCCACAGGGCGGCATCGACTCACCTTTTCTATATTTCCCGAATCTTAGATAAATCCTGTCCACTTCTTAGCCTCTTTCTCACAGGACAGGCACCTGAGCTCCCATCTAGCTGGACTCAGTTTTCTGTTAGAATTTCTCTGCGCATGTCCTCATCCCCTTCTTCACTAACTCAAAGGAGTAAGGCGTGGTGTCTGTCCCAGTGAGAGTCTGGAGCATCACGCCTCCCACCCCTGCCATAGGGACAGGTGAGCAGAGTATCCTCAGACACCTGAGGCAGCGCAGCCACATGTCCAGCCAATTACTTTTTAAGTCACAGAATTCACGTTTACTCCTGCTGGGACAGAAAGTCCTGCGCACTGGGTGGAGGCTTGTTCTTTCCTAACCTGCTCTTCTTGCAACCAGATTCCCTATTCTGCACTTCTCTTTCAGTTTAATCAAGCATCTCCCCAGCAATTCAAGTACAGCTGCCTAGGTTCACAGACTCCAGTTTCACCCTTTTCCCCTCGTCAGAATAGGGATTAAAAGTGCCCCGCCTCAAGGCATGCACACATGATAAACCCAGAACCAGGCACTTGGTCCCCAGAGGGCATCTTTATAGCAGCTTTAGTCCTAACCTCCCCAGCTGAAGGCAACAGCACGGTCTCTCCACAGTGGAATGCACAGACTGTGGCGTCCAGGTTACATAACAGAGCAGTGGGAAGCTGGACGGCTGCTCTGTGTCTAGGGTAGACACTATTGCGTGCCTATTATGGCTGAGTGACAGAGGTCCAACGTGGTGAACTAAATACCACACGATGCCCCTCATGTCACAGTCACAAGGAAGAAAAGCCAAGGAAAAGACAAGGATGAAAAAGAACAGGAAACATCAGCAGTGACGAATGTCAGCACTGTGGTCGCTCTCATGTGAGCTCAATGGAAGTGGGCAGGAAACTGCTGCCTGCAACGGTGGGAATATTCTTTCTTGTCAGTTGGGTGTTGACTGAAAGACTGTGTACTGTGTCTAGAAGATTACAAGGTGTACAATATCTATGCATTTTACTGAATGCAGGTGATCCTTATTCCCAAGGTACATCATCTCCTCCTGATTTTCCAAAATAACAAATACATCACCTTTGTAGCGATGGTTATCTCTCCCTTTTTACTTTTGCCTTCTGGGCATACTAAAACCTGTCAGTTCACATGACTTTTGGTTTAGATTTCTCTTTATCACAGCTGAACTTAAATTAATCTAGTCAACAAATTCATTTGATCATTTCTCTAGAGTCAAGGAAGGTTGATTTGAAAACCTCTTTCATACTGCTGTTGATTTTTCAACCTGATAATAAAGGTTCACAGTAGTGAAGTACCAAAGTGATGTCAGTAACAATGGTAACAGCATTAGAGGTGTTGGCAGTGATGCCAGGCTTACTGAAGCCAAACACTGCTCTGAAGGCTTTAAACAGACTGTATGCTGTGCTGTTCCCCAGTAATCTAGAAAGCAGTGTTCACCTACTTTTATGATAAGAAAACTGAACTTGGAGATTTGTTAAAGGCTCATGGCTTAAGTTTCTAAAGGAGACCTGCCTGACTTTAAAGCCCACGGTTTCACATTCTGTTCTCCTGTCTTCTAGGTGTAGAATTGTGGATAAAAACTGAATTAAGCCTCTATAGCAGAGGACACAGACCATAAATAAACTATCAGGTAGCAATATATGCCCTGAGCAACAACAGAGCTGCATGAGGGAGGACAGGTTTGGGGAGGGGCAGTGCCGGGCAGGGGGGAAACACGGGACACGAGCCCCGGCCACGCCAGGGCACCAGTGCCAGTGGGCAGAGAAAAGAGTGCCTGGCACCTGGACGCTGAAGAGCTGGCGTGCTGCAGCTGCACTTCCCCTACGCTGGCCACTGGCTTCCCATGGCTACTGACAGGGACATCAATTAAAACCGAAGAGAAAACCTCAGCCCCATACCAAGGGGATGCCACCCAGGACAGCAGTCCCATCTCTGCAGGACGGGATGCTGGAGAACCCTGTGCTGGGGAGAAACAGCCAGGCGGTGAGGGCAGCAGTGTGGAAGATGGAAAACCCTCGAGCTGCACTCCGATCCTGAAATCTGGCCCAGCCAGAAGCAGGGTAGAGCTAGAAAACACTATCGTTATTACAGACAAAAGGAAACACTCACATATCCACAGGTTGAGTGGTGAAAATGGCCTGCAGCACATTACCAGATCTTCATCATTACTAGATCTTCCCAAATAGCAACAGCAGTCGTAAAAAACTGCAAGTGTGCTCTGGCACTCGTATTTCAGAGGCACAGCTAATTCACCTTGAACCAAGGACTGCCTTCTGTGTCCATGGTGCTTAACACACCTGAAAGGATTTGGGTGTAAAACACTCAGCCTTGAGTTAACAGGGTTGGAAAAGGTATATTCGCTTATTGAGTATTTATGGACCATCTACAATAATCGGGCCTATTAATTTACACAGCTTTTCACTAAGGAGCTCAGTACTCAACATTAGGAATGGGCGCATTAGCTGTGAGAAGGGTGTAAAAGAGCACGGAGCTAAAAGCTAAGCAAGGGCTTCTTACTGACTTGCCAGCAACTCTCTGGGCTAAAAGAGCACAGACGTGCACAAAGGGACACACAACAGCAATGCAGAAAGAGACGTCAAAAACACACTCAAAAGCGACATGAACTTCACAATGAAACCAAGTTCCCTTCCCAGTCACAAAGCACAATTATAATATGGACAAATGTTTTCCTGCCTTCAAGACGAAAGTTCTGAAAACAAAAGGACCTCACGGTACCATGACAAAAGCTGACTACGAAAGATAAAGCAGCTCTTCTTAAAGCTCCCAGCGTTCAAATAGATTCTGAAGGCCTCAATGAAAACCAGCTGTGAGCCATGTGTAAAATATAATGGTTCTTGCCTGCAGGGAAGGAAGTAAGATCTTGAATGATTAAGTTTAGGAAAGTATATAATTCACTGTATCATTATGGGGTGAACTGGATTACTTATAATATGCCAAGATTTTGTGGTCTTTTTTATACAGAGAACATGAGGAATTCTGCAGGAGGTGGCCGTCCAGGGTGGTGGATCCTGCCTGCTAACAGGTTAGAGCAGTGCCCCAGGTGTCCATGGCCTCTCTGTGACAAGATTCACCAAAGAAGCACCTTATCCAGCATGCATGGGGGAAAAGGTGGCACAGGAGAAGAGAACGCAGGGAAGGATGCTCCTGTCCACACCCATCCTGCATCAACACCAGGACAACTCCGGCTTCTTTCATTTCACCTCCTCTGTGACAACAAAATATAAAATAGTTGCTTCTAAAAAACTTCCACTAAGAGTTCTGAGAAAAACACAGTCAGGCACAGTAGGAACCACTGGTTGAAAGTCTGTAGGCATCACTCAACTAGAACGTGGTCAGCAGATGCGGAAATGCCCGCTGTGACTTAGAAGTTTACGATATATACAACACCGTGTGATTTAAGTGTCAACAACTTAGCTCCACACTCCAAGTAGCCACTTTGGTCCACAACCAGCATTAAAGACTATTAATTTTTACTTAAAAGCACAGCAGGGAAAACCTATCATGAATGACTAACAATGAACATAAACATCCACACAATCCTTGCACCTCCCTCCAGTCTCTGAGCCGGGCCACACTGCACCCGTCCCGGGCTCGCTCTTTAGTTTCAGACCAGCTGTTATCCTGTTCAGCATAACTAGTTTTTCTTACTATTATTCCTTTTGAGTAAATGTTAATTAAGAAGCTGTCACTAACTAGAAGAACTTACCTCCAGCATTTATCTGAGAACACAGATACCCTTCCCCTTATTAATCTACCTATTCACCATGTCTGTGTTTTAAACAATTCCAGGGCACTACGTGACCCCTGTGATGCAGAAGATGATACTGGACAGAAGTGGACAGGAGTTTCACAGTTAGGAAGTTACAATTTCCAATCTAATTCTACCCCAAAGCCACAAGCGTTGTGTCTCCTTGTGACTCTGAGCCAGTGTTTGTTACCTGTTAAATCTCCATATAATAAGATTACGTGAGATGATGCATGCTAAGGATTTAACAGACTTCTTGATAGCTGCTTCAGTAAGGGTTATCTGTCATTTAAAAATGTGAAGAGGATGTAAGAGTCAGTATAACAAAAGTCAGCAACATACTGAGAAGTCTGTCTTTTGTCCCGTAGAGCTACAGATCTACAAACGCAAGTGTCTACAGAACTTTTCTTTCCCCTTCCCTCAGACGCTACACACATCTTTGTTCTTGACATGACCCTACCTCTGGGGGGCTGGGCATGCAGCACTGGCCCTTGAGATGCTCATCCCACTCCAGGAAACTGCACGCGCAGTGTGGTACCCTCATCATCAGCAGTTCTCAAAGTGTGGCCATGGATCCCTGGGGGACCGCTGTATTTCAACAAGAGGTCCATGCTGTGAGAAGTATTTTCAGAACAAAACTAAGACGTTATTCACTTTTCTGGCCATGCTAAAATTTGCACTGATGATACAAAAGCAAGAGGGGGAAACCACCAGGCTGCCGCAGTTGAGGCAGCAGTGCTACACAGACTAGTGCTGCTCTGTCCCTCACTCTGCAGACTTAGGGGACAAGGGTGCTGCTTGCAGGTCTCACTTTGGGATTGACTTTAAATCTCAGCCACCAAGTGGATCTCCTCTTCCCATCCTGCATGCGGGAATGAGAAGCTGGCAAAGAGCACTGTGTGTCATGGTGAAGTAGGGTGGTGGCCTCTTCCTTAGGGAGAACATTTGAATTGTAGGCTGGAAGCCACCTTTGACACAGAAGATCATTTTCATCTTAAAGAAAAATCACAGACAAACCTGGTGTTGTGGTTTGTATCTGCCTGCTCCCCTCAGCGTTGTGTGCCCACAAGTGGGGCTTCAGCAGATGCCTGGACCACGGGGGTGTGACACTCCCTGGTGGATTAGTCTGCTAGTAAGCTTACAGCTCAATGTGATGTTGGGAGGTGGAGCCTGGTTGGAGGAGGTGTGGCCTTCCCTCCTCCTCCCTTCGCTCCCGCGCCCCCTCCTCCGCCTCCTGCCTGCCCTGCCATGGACTGCTGTCCTCTGTGATGCCTCCCTGCCTTGGCGCCAGCCAACTATGGACTGGAACCTCTATAGACCGTGAGCCAGAATAAACATCTCCGCCTTTGAGCTGTGTGAGTCAGGTATTGTGTCCTGGCACTGAAGACAGTAACTAGTGCACAGTGCTTATTCAGATTTGAGAATCTGGCAGACCTTTCCTATAGGTGAAGTGACAAGTCTGTCAGTTCAACAAAAACACTGACAGTGTTTGTTACTAATGACATTTGACCTTTCAAGCAGAAACTTCAGGACTTTGGAACACTTGTAACTGCCACAAGCTTCACAGTTTCCTAGTATATGAATACTTTGATGACAGACACAAGAGGTGATTTAACAAATGTTTCTGTTTTTCACTTTAAATATGTCATAAAATAGAGCATGTTAACATTTGTAAGGCCTGCACAAAAGAGTAAACCAATTATTTTGAGTGATCAATGCACGACATTACAAAGTTTGTGCTGGTAAAAGATCCATTTGGACTGTGAGGCAGAACAGTGGATAAGGCACTGAAGCATGGAAGCATAAAATGTTCATTAACCTGGTTTCTGATTCACTTTGCAGTCAACCTTTAAGAAACTGCTACTTGTATAGTTTTGCTACAATAGCAAGGAAAAACTTCACAATTATCTGGAAAGTCTATTAAAATATTCCTTCTTTTTCTACTTATACATCTCCCTAAAGCTTGATTTTCTGCATTGGCTTCAACCAAAACTACATATAATATTAAATACAGAAGCAGTTGTGAGAATCCAGTTACCTTCAGTTGAAACAAACATTAAAATATTTGCAAGAATATGTAAAACTTCTTCTTGTTTCAGAATTACATTAGGTGTTTTTCATAAAATGTATCATTCACATACGTATACTGCCTATGATTATTTTTAAATTGGTAAGTATTTTAAAATTTTCTAACAATTAACTTCTAAGATGGCCATATTGATGTACATATTGCTGGGGCCCTCAATAATAAAAGTGAAAAGGGATCAAGAGATCAAAAAGCTTAAAACTTCCATGTGAAATGCACATGCCATAGCCTTCTTCCTAAGGAGAGCAACACACTTTACTATAAAATTCAAAACAGAATCTCCAGTTAAAGAGACCTGTGCTGGGGCCAAGTCAGCTGGGAAGGCCGCAGAGAGTGGCGGTCAGGTAAATGACATGTGCGCTCTGATTTGCATTTTCATTCTGTGCTCAGATTCACAGGCAAAACATAGTCACTTAGATACACGACTCAGCACTATTTTTAACTTCAAATGATGTTACTGGGGCTGGCTATAAGAGGTTGTAATTTCACATCCTAACATTATAAGACTTATTAAAAACTATGGTTTAGTCTTGCTGCTTTTGGGGGATATATAGTATCCTAAGGTCAAAACTCAGGAAATCTGTTATTAAAAAAAAAAGTATCCACAAAGTGATGACAAATTGCAGACTACAGGTGTTAGATTACATTTTGACTCCAGGCAGGTTTAATATAAGTTGGCTTCCCTTTACAATTGCTCTTAGCACATACAGCAATAGGAAGGGGATTTAAAAAGAGAGGAGGGGAGGACGGGGGGGATGACTGCTACTCAATAAAAGAAGAGCACGTCAAAAAAGATCAATACCAACAAGCCAAGTGGCAGGAAGTCTGACATGGAAATCCGTGTTCAATTTCATCCAGCCCTACTCTGAGTTTCCTTTAATATTGTAACTGAGATATTATTGGAAGACTGTGTATGTTTTTAATGCAGTTTAATAATTGTTTCTCAAAATAAACACTTTGCTCAAAGATAAAAGCATAACAACCCTGTGACACAATAATCTGTTAAAATAAACTTGGGTGCTAGGGGAAGCATGGGTCTTAAAAACAGCCTTTGGCTTATATCATTTCCTCTTCAGTAATAAATTGAGAACAACTATACCAACAGTGCTGGGGTACTGCGGTTAAAATATAAATGCATCGCAGTCATTAATCTTATTGAGAATGGCCGAAATCTGCAAGCACTGAAGAGGGGGCTGAGTGAGCGACTTCTTAGGTTTGCAAGATGGACTGAGAGATGGTGAATACAGCAGGCAAAGACACATACCTGGAGCTTGGTATCAGAGAGACACTAGACAGATGGGAAACAATCCTCTCTCCAGGGAGCACTTCAGGATGGGAAACACAGGCACAGGCTGGACCTGATGGCACCACCCTGTTCCCTTCACCAGCGTCACCTCATAAACAGGTGAGCAGATTGTTCAGGGCCAACACAGCCGAATCAGGCCATAGATATGGCAGATTCCACGTGAGGGCTCAGGAAGTGTGGACACAACAGGATGCTCCAGTCTGCAGCCGCCTCAACCCCTCCCCTCCCCTCCCCTCCCCCGCACACCTCCACTGCCCCTGGCCACAGGTGAAGTGTGTATAAGATTTTATATTTATGTTAAAATGAGTAAAGATTAACATGGAGATGACCAGGCTGAGTTATCTCTGGAAGACTTTTTAGATGAGCACATAACTTGTTTCTTTGGTGTCACTGAGAAATGAGTGGCTCCTGCACCAGCTGGGATGAAACAGCAGCTCTGACACAGGGCTGGAGAAAATCAGGGTCACTCGAGGAGGAGGGTGAAGGGTGGGACTGGCTTGGCTACAAGGAAAGCGGTACTAACAGTACCAACCTGGAAATTCATCACATCCCACTGATGGCCATGGCCAAGGCAGTGAGGCACCAGGGACGGGTTAGGAGTGACCATCAGGCTTCATTGGTTCATCAAAGTTGGCCTTTTCTAAAGTGGGGCAAAAGTGCGATGCAAGCAAATACAACTTCATCCATGCCAGTGATACATGACTTGTGAACGCTGAAATTTGACTTTTTAGGTCAAAAAAAAAAATAACGGCATGAGGGACATCATGATTATATTGTTTCTCAGCTTCCTAATAGGGTGGGCTTTGAATTATTTCAAGAGAGGGTGTTTGTAATAGATTCTTCACTTTGAGGAAAGAGGCATAAGAAAGGAACCCACAGGTCTGAGGCCTCCAGGAGCCTGATCCAAATCGCAGGGCAGGCCACATTGTCTCTGTAATTTTTACAGCCAGGGCACTCAGAAGTCGGGACAATCTGACAGTTATGGTTAGTGAAAATATTAGACATCCCCCAGTAACGTACTACCTCAGCATGTTTTCGGCTTTCTGGATGTAACCACTTAATAGCAGGACTTGAGAAGACGGCATTGTGTGAATCAAACACATAAAAGCAGAATATGCCTTTTATAAAAAACAAAACTTGGGCAGTGTATTATAATCAACTACTCTGGTAAAAGACAAAAAAATATCCAGCATTACCACACCACTGATATATTATATTTTTTTTATGCCCTGAAGTCCAAACCGGGTAAACAAAGTCAAATGATCAACGCAGAGGCTTTTCCTCAGACTGTGTGCTGTGGCCAACAAGCCTAGGGCGCGGCTGCAAAGATGCCTGGCAGCTCAGCCCTCAGAAGGTGTCAGAGGGGAGCTTCTCACACAGTCTTCGGGCTGCACCTCCTTGAGTTCCATCAGAGCCTGGCCTCCTTGGTATTGTTTTCTTTCAAGATGAAAAGAATGTGGGAAAATTAAGTGATGTGAGGCAGAACTTCCCCCAAACGAAGAGGCGCTGGGTTCTAGAGGATTTTTTCAGTTCGGAACCACTTGCCCTTCATGGTGGGGATGCTGATCTTCTATTGACCCTATTCATGACCCTGAAAACTGGGACAAGGGAAGGGTCCACACCCTTGGCTGGGGCACCTGGCCAGAGGTGGGGAGCCAGCAGGGACAGGCGCTTTTATTCAGGCCTTGGCTCGGTCAAAAATGAGGTTCCTTTTCCTGGGTGCCAAAGGAACTGGAGGAGCAGAGACCATGGTTCCTAATTCCCAGGGGCCACAGCATTAGACCGGCCTTTCCTTTTCCCACAGAAACAGCCAGTCTCCAAGCACATCCCCTGAGGCGCTTCCTCCAGGCTTGGATTCACAGAGCAAGTCTGATTTTTTTCCCAGCATATTTGCTTACCCTGGGCAGGTCGTCCTCAGAAGCGGATCTGTCAAGTCATTATACTTTCAAATGCGAATTTGCTTAGGGGTGGATTTAATTTAATAGCTGAGAACTCCGTACAAAACAAACATACTCACAAATGCCATTAGCAGGGAATTAATCATTAAAGATCTCCACTGCTGCTCCAAGGCCGGCCCCGCCTGCAGTGGGTGACAGCAGACAGTAGAACTCTCCAGGACTTCTGCCCTCTACCTGCACCCTACATCCCACAGGTCCCGGTGCTGCTGAGGGTCCCTTCCACAGAGCTCTCAGATGATGCTCCCCTCTGCATGTGGCCTCCTATCGCCGGGATTCAGACCCTGGCCACTGCTTACCTGTGTCCTGCAGCCCAGCCATCAGAGCATCTTGCAGAGCCCCTAGGGACCTTCAGCAAGTCAAGGCCTCCTGGGTGTCCAGAAGACCCTGTGGCCTTGTCCCTGCAGGCCATGCACTAGCTACACTCCTGCAAAGGGGCCACCTCTGGCACCTCCTGTGTCATCCAGAGGCCCCACAGCCTGCAAAGCCCCTCTGACAGCAAATTTTATAAGGAACCTAAGCAGTATTACTTCCTGGAAGCACTGTGGGTCCTGCCGCTGACCAAGGCTGGGCCTCTGCCTGTGCCTTTTGTGGCCTGCTCTGTGTTCTCCCCTGCTGGGTCACTGTCATTATCTTTGTTCCTTTCATGGCAAGGCACTGTGCTTTGAATGAATAGTTGAAACTTAAAACTTGTACTAAATTTCCAGAATACTTTGCACTGGTACCTGTGTATTAAACAAGTTGGAGCCTTAAAACTTAGAACACATCTAAGTGTCCTAAGAGGGGAAAACGGTAAGTTCACATAAGCATTCACTTAAAAACATACCTATTTCTGAGAGAAGCTGAATTATAAAGTTTGTAGTACTTTATTACATGTAAACATACTTTGCATATGCTATAATACCACAGAGTGAGTTGTGAGGTTCTTTAATTCCCCCAAAATTACCTGATTGAAAATTACTTATACTCAGAAGACATATATTGAGGCTGTCACTGTTGTTGGGGATTAAAAAATTACACTCCATATTCATCAGTTTCCTACCCTCTTCCACTCTCCAATCTACAGAAATATTTCCACACCAAAGGAACTCAAGGCCTGCAGGAGACAGTTCCTATGATGAGGAAAGCTGCTGGAGGCAAAACAAATAAAAACTGGAGAATCCGTGCAAGACAAAGAAAGGGAACTTTCAAGAAAACCAGCATCTATAAAAGTTAAAAGTATTTTCTTAAAATTGATCATATGTATCACACGAAAACCCTGAGATGAGCCTGGCTCTCGGTGGAGTGGAACGTGAGAGAATGTCCATCTCCACAATGCTCCAGAAAGCACCAGATGCCCGGTCCAAAGCAAACAAGAGATGCCAACATGATTTTCTTTGGAGTGGAATGAATCAAGTTAACCTGTGTGAAGAACCAACACAGAAAGATAAGTAACAAAATTAATTCAAAGTGTATATTTTGCTCCCGCTTGGATTCAGCCCCCACAGTTCCAAGGCCATGTGCATCAAAGTGAGCAAAGTAGATGGTTTAAAGTTGAACTGTAAACTGTCTTTCCTGCTTCTTGTCTGCTGTGCAGCTTATTTATGCTTTAACAAAATTTGTTTTTAAAAATATTCAGCTAAAACTAAATAAATCATGGAAGTTATGCATAGAAACTCTAGAAACCAAATATAGGCCATTTCATTTTTACACACAGAGATCAAACGCATTTTGGCATTAAAGGCTGTTTCTGTTTTAAGGTACATCACTTTTAAGGTATTATATAAGGCCCCTTCCTGAGAGCACAGATTTTAGCTTTGTCAGGGTCTCTGTTGGAATTATAATTCCAGATTGAGCAAGGAATTCTATCAAAACTCTATTATCATATTAAAACACTTGGTCACGCGTGTGCTTCAAGGATCCCAACGTTCTATTTCTGAGAATATATTTAATGAAATATTTTTAAAGTAGGGCTGGTAAGGGGAGTATTTGTGAACAGCACAGCCAAAAGGTAATTCAGATGGCAGATAAAGCCACATTTACTGCACACTGGTGCAGTGGGTATCAAGTGATCATCTCTCCATACCCTCTACCAATCAATATAGGCCTGTTGGTTTGAACCAAGGACTGTATTGCCTAACGGAACTCTCTAAGGTCAACCAGCAATTAACTGAAAGGTTTTGATTGAAAATGCTATTGACTGCTTTCATATCAGACAGCTTCCTGCTTATTATACTTCATGGGCAAAGTAGGTGCCAAGACATTAAAGTGTCAATAATCTATTAATACTGGACGGTTACATGCATGCTCCCTGAATCTGCAGGCAAATGTATTCCAGCCAAGTACCTGCTCCGAACTAATGCAAATTCCCCAGCCCTGATATGGAAATCATATCTTTATTGCCTTCCAGTTTAAATGCCTATGAGTGTTGACAGAGTATAAGAAAAATATGCAGATAAGAGATACTTATTCAGATGAGTTAAACTAACATTTGTTTTTCAAGAGACTGCTGAAGGGACAGAGAATGTGTCCTGGAACCGACTTTCTTTCTAAGCCATATTTAAGAGTTGCTAAATGGGGTGTAATAAACACATTACAAAGAGAGATGAGAAGCTCCTTAAAGGAGGCTCCCAGGTCTCTGCTTTGCAGCATCTGGAAAACACTTACACACTGGTGTGTGTGTGTGTGTGTGTGTGTGTGTGTGTGTGTGCGTGTGTTTGAGGGGGCTTTTAATGAATTTAATAGAGAAAAGCACTTTAATTAAATGCTGTCAGAGTGGATTGTATTAATGACTGTCCACAGAGGAATTTCAAGCCAGCCAAGTTTATTTAGCAAATAGAAGCGGGGCTTTTGAAGCCGCAAGTATTTATGTTTGTACAGTTGCAGCGCATCTAGAAGATGACGCTGCCAAACGAAACCACTGAGTTATTAGATAGGTTTTTATTTATTGTGTATTATTAAAGTTTCAAAAGCCCCAGGGGCATTAGTTTCATTTTCAAAATGAAACATAGCATTTGATCAGCAAGGGTTAAGGAAGGAGAGGACTGTCCCTGGTATTTCTGTTTCTTGGAGCTCTCCGCAGGTGAGCAGCCAGTGGGCTGACCTCTTTTTTAGATTCAGCTGTCAAAATTTGCTTCATTGGAGAGCAGTGGCAAAGAAATCAATGACAGTATTTCTCCTCAGACTCTTTCCCCTGACTTTTTTCAATGATTTGCCGCCAAACATAATTCATTCTATTACACGTAGCAATAACCTGAGAAATGACCAAAGCTCTTAAAACTCTCCGTGAAAATTTGGTTGCCATAACTTTCTTAATTAGAAGCACGAGCAGCAAAAGGTAACAAATGTTTGGCTTGGGGCAACAGGAAAAACAGATCTTCCTCGGTATCTTCTCTTTGGAGGCTGACCCCAGAACAAACCTATTATTAATGATAACATTTTAAAGGCAAACAAAGAAAACATGAGCTGTAATGCATGAAAACTATAAGAGATTGAAAAGCTGGGCTGGCTAGAAAATGCTGTGTGTGTGTCAAAATGATTTTCTCTAGAGTTTGTAAAAATGTAATTATCCATGATACGCTGTTATCCAGGATATGCTACAAGGACAAGGGATTTCAAGGAAACCCACGGGAAGGCGGGACCCGCGCCGCCTTCGGTCTCTGACACCACCACGTCTGGCTGTGACTTACCACATCCTCTCAGAGCTATATATACACCCGGCCAGGCTGTCTTTAGATTTTAATTCAAAACATTAGAAAGGGGCAGCAGGGGAAATGTGAGGGTAGAGGGAAAAACAAAACACAAAACCCAGAACCGAATAATGGTCACAAATGGAGACTTTTCAACTTTCGGAATAAATAATGTGATTTTAACCCTCCCCCACTCGAGCTATTTATTAACATCACGTGCTTGATCCGTGTCTTTGAGGTTCTGGAACTTATACAGCGCCCTCGTTTCCCATCTGGGCCGAGATGTTTCAGACTAGTCTTTGAAATGCTGCCCATGCAGAGGGCAGGAGCAAGCAGGGGCAGATTGCACATGTGTTCCCCAAGTGAGGGGGCAGCACACAGTCTTGTGACCACTCTGTTTTGCACGTCAGGGTTGTGGAGGTCATGGAAGCACACCACATGCCACTCTGGCCTGCATTCTTGGACTCAAAGTGCCTCGGTCGATGTCTTGCAAACAGAGGACCAGAAACTGTCCCGGTACAGCAGCCGTTCTGGTCAGAAGACAGACCAGACCCTCACCAGTGTCCTCATGTGACAGGACACACACTGGAGGTGACCAGGCTGTGTGTTGCCACCCAGTGTGCTCCCCTTCCATTCCTAAGCAAGCCACTGCACCAACTTGCTGGGTCTCCACCCCTTTATTTTTGGGAGGTTTAATTTTACAGGAGACACTCAAACAAGGATTCCTCTCAAACCTCTACCTAAAGTATATCTGCCTGCAAATCCAAAATGCTGGCCCAACGCGTGCCTCCCATTCCTCTGCGGCACACTGCAAGTGCACCCTCCACCTGAACTGCCAAACCCTGATGAGAACAACCACAATTGACGTCGCCTGCATGCAGACACTGCACTCACACATGCGTGCTCACCTTGGTGCACTTTTCCATTTAATTCTGCATAGAAACAGGAAGACGCTCCCACACCCATACATATGCATCTTCAGGTAATATGGATTTAGCCTTAGAATTTAGAGAACTTTTACAATAAGCAACTGACTTCTCATTTTGACGCGAGCTGTCTCAGCTCTGTGTGTCGTGTCTGGATAGTCACTTCTGTTGCAGTCAACTGTCGCCCTCTTTTTTACCTAGACTTGTCAGAGCTGCCCAGGGTACCTGGTACTTGGGAATCACAGACTGAGGACTTAGTATGCTGCCTGATTCTGTAAAATGGATCCAATCAGAGACTCAGCTGGTCCCTGTGCATTACATACAGAAAGAATACAGACGAATCTTGAACGTGAAAAAATAAACTTGAATTAAAGTTCAGTGTGAAGTAGAAAAAGTAGGAACAACTGCTACCTCTCAGTGCACATTTTAATACCTCTCTCTGGAGGACAAAAGGCCCCACGTGGACCATCTGTCTCCTGTGCAGAACCCAGAGTGGCCAGTTCTGTGCCATCGATGGTGTGACAGAATCCCAAATTCCTTGCTCCACACCTGCAGCCTACCTTGGAGACTGTGGCCCCACCTTCCCTGGACCCCAACATGCTGGTCCCCAACCTTCTCACTGCAAAGTCCTTGCCAGGTCTGACCCCGCTGTCATCATCCAGCCCCAAAGTGACTGGGGTGACTGAGTGTGGTATGCAACCCCACAGAGGGTTCTACATCCAGGGGTGATGGGCTGCAATGAATTCGATCTAGAAAGGACTTAGGAGAAAACTGAACTGTGACCCTCCAGCTGTCAAACCTAGGCAGTTTGCTTGATCTCCCATTTCTAGGGTCAAACCAAGGAATAATAAAATAAATGGATTTCAGAACTTTGGCAGTTTTCCTTTAATCGAAAGTATGCTTTTCTATCATTACAAGGGGAAGTTCCGGACTTGGACTTAATAAAAATCAGCAGTAGTTTTCAGCTACATTAGATTTCCACACTAAACAGAAACAGCTGAAAGGCCAATGCATGCAGGTGGGCTGGCTTTCCTAGCCACATCCTCACCATCATCCCGAGAGAGCCAGAGGATCTCTCTGGGGTGAGCAAAGCACTTGTCCTCATCCTGTTGTCACTCAGCTGCTTTTCCAAGCACATGGAAACCTCCCATAAGCAGCGTGTTTCTATTTTTCACACTTCCATCAAAATACTCACTGGGAATCAGAAATGAATGAAGCACCAGGAGAGTGCATTTCCGATAGAAGTCTCTGCAGTCGCACAAGTGTGCATTGCATCCCCAGGCCCCCGAGTCCTAACAGTGGAGTCCTGCTGCAGGCCCATTTACTTACTAGACTGTTCTTCCACTGAGGCAAGGCAGAATAGAGAGCAATCGCTACTCCTCATGAAATGCTCTGGTTTCTGAACACAGCATAAAGACCCTTGCAGCGACTAATGTGCAAAAGAAACGTAAATGTCTGGGAAGCGCGATGGTCCAGACAAGTGTCCCCACACCATGTGCCCACAGTGCGGTCCCTGCATGATGGCACTGTTTGGATGGGCCCTTCGGTCACTGGACACATGACCCTGTGGGAGCCCGGTCTCCCTGCTTTTGGCCATGAGATACGCAATCTGCCTCACCACATGCTCTCCCTCCTGGGAGACTCTGCCTCTGCCAGGGACCCAGGGTGCTGGGGTCACAGATCCTAGACTGGAGGCTCCAGAGTCATGGGTTGGAATAAACCTTTTCTTCTTATAAGTCAGTTTTGTTGGGTGTTTCCTTATAGAGACAGAAAACTAACTAATACAAGAACTTTTTACTTACAAGCCATACTACACTCAGATTTAAGCAAATCCCAGCCCTCTATCTTAAATGTGCTTATACCATTTAAAATAAAAACACCTTGATTTTAAGAGAAGCATTTTGTCATGGCTGATATATTTTGTCAACTTGGGGAGTCTAGAGGTTTAGCTGAGTGACTCAGCAGGAAGCCAAGGTGCTTACTTTGTACATATCCTGAGCCTGTGGAAGAGGAAGGCGTGGAGGTTGTGTGAGAGCTACTTGCCCCCTGGGTGGGGGTGGGCTGTTTACAACGTAAGTGAAAGAAAGAGGCCGCTTGCCGCCATTCCTCCCTTTTGCTCTTGTGGTTTTTGCTGTGTTCTGCCACCATGAAGTTTGCCCTCTGCCATGTACCGCTCTGTCTCTGAGCCAGCCAAGTATAGACTGAAACCTCCACAAACTGTAAGCTAAATAAACCTTTCCTTCCTTAATTCTGGGTGTTGGGTATTTTGTCTCAGCAAGGAGAGAAAAGTAACCAAGACACATTTCTATTTGTTTCTACCACTACATAAGCAATGCATCACAGATTTTCAAGAGTAAAATTAACTGGTTATATTTACCACTGGGCTCTCAACCCTGTGTCTTTCAATCATGGACTTATGACCTGTTACTTGTTTGCTGTGAACAGCCCTTCAAATAAAGTTTCCATTGATAGTTATAAAGTAATAGAATTTGCCAAGCCTGACAGGGTTCATGCCTACAAGCCGGATACTCTGGAAGGCTGAGAGATCTTTTGCAAATGGGAAGGAGACCAAGAGATGGAATGAGGGAAGAAGAGGGCAGGAAGCAAAGCAATATGTCACGTCCCATACCAACTCCCCAACGGGAGGTGATTCCTATGTGCTGTAACACGGACTATGAAAGAGCATAAGACGTAGTGCCTTCTGGAGTGAGCGTACGCACTACTTGCTAAAGACTGACACCAAGAAAGGCTGCCTTGCCAGCGACAGGAGGACCGCAGTGACCATGTGGACTTCTGCTTCCCTCCTAGGTGAGCTTCAAGTAGCAAACAGGGAGGGCTCCCCAGAAGCTGGATTGGAGTGAGGCCCGCAGAAGGCATGGAGACGGCAAAGGATCAAGTGCTGGGGGGGGGAGCAGAATTACCACTCAAGAGAAATGAGTAGCAGCGCACAGAAGTCCCAGGTCCAGTGGGCGTGGGCAGGGGACGGCTGGAAGGGAAGCTTGAGGGCAGGAAGAAGCTGAACGGCAAAGGCTGTGAAGTTAGGGCGGCAAAGGAAAAGGTGAAGGTGCAACCTCCAGCTGCTGAGCTGTCTGCTCAGGGGCGCAGACGCCTGACCACACTCAAAGCCCCGCATGGGCCCTGTGTGAAGCTCTTCCACACTTAACTTTTCTACTGTGCCTCTAATAATTAGGTTGAGATTTCTATGTCTTGTAAAAGAAAAAACAACTTTATGAAACTTTGAATTTAAAAGGAAGGCAGGCCTGCTCTGCCTGAATGCCGGGGGGCTTGGCCACAATGCATGTCCTGCCCGACCTTGGGACTGGGGGTCTCACACGATGCTGCTGCGGGCCACTCGGGCAACCCGCTGTGTGCACTGTAGAAGTCATGGATCCAGGATGGAAATGGCCAGCTTCAAGGAAGCAAAAACTCTGTCGACATTCCTGAATGATAAATTAAAAATTTGGTCATTTTGGAAAACTAGCTGGGGCTGCTCTTGGAATCAAACAAGTGCACACAGGGTAAAACAGTGCTAGAAAATGGCCAGCCTGGCCCCTCCTGGCGATCGAGACTGCCTAAGTTCTCCCAAGGGAGGACCTGCTTCTCGAACTATACCGCTCCAGTGTTTCCTTAGCGGGGGCTGTGCGTATGCAAGTCTGCTCAGATGGCAGTGAGGTTCTGAACTCTGCTGTGCGCATCTGCAGGCAGAGGCTGAGCCAGGCAGAAGGACGGGCGCCCTGGCTGCAGAAGCGGCATACACCTTAACCAGTCACTAAGCCACTCGCTCACTCATTTTCCCAGAGGCTATTCCCTTGGGAGCAAACTCTGGAGTCCCAGTACGCTCCGGGTAAGTGGAGTGGAGGTGGCCTGTGCCAGGCTGAGGGGTAGGCCACGCCCTACTCCCACCTGGTTAGCGGCCAGTCCTGGTGGATGTGGCCTCAAATGCCAGTGCGGCCGGATGAGAAGAAGAAACTCGGTCACACCAGCTGTAGATGTCACCGCATTGCAAGTTCCGCAGAATTAGAACAAGAAGGCTCACCAAACCACACCTCCTCTGCAGAATGATTTAAAAGGTGGTAACTTGGCGGCCTGAATGAGCAGCCAGGAAATGCAGGCTGCTGACTATGGATACTTTTTCCAGCACAGCAAAAGCAGGCCAGGAAGGTGGACAGATGCTTGAAAAGGGGCTCACGCCAAGCAAGTTTCTTAACTTCTTTAAGCTTCAGGGTCTCATCTGTGAAAGTAGAAACTGTAACCGCTCTCTCGGTTTCTCACCGTGACTGAAGACCATGAGTAGGAATCCCGCATGTGGAAAGCCTGGCTCTCAGAAAGGTGCTCACTGCAGGGAGGGAGGAGGGGAGCAAGGAAAAGTGCCACTGATGTTTGCCGTTGACTCCGAGTGGATGGCTCCGCATGGCCTGAATTGCTCCTGGCTCCCACCTGACACTGCGAGGTGGCAAACAGTATCTACATCAGGTTCAGAGCCTGGGAAGTGCTGGCGCTGGAGGCCAGAAAGGCTTTGTTTGGGGGCTTGCCTTGCACATGTGGGATACTTGGTTTGACGCAGCTGACACTATGTGGGCCCTCAGATTCTAACAATCAAAACTGTTTCCGGAACAGCTAAGCGTCCCCTGGAGGGGCACAAGCGCCCCAGCCAGGAGCCACTGGAGAGGTCTGGATACACTGAGTGCCCCAATAGGTAGAGGCCCAGCCACGGTGCCTGCAGTCACTGACCAGGTCTGACCTTCTACTGAGCGTGTGGCTTGGAACTGCAGAGCACACACTTGTCAGAAACCACAGCACTCCCTCAGACCAGCCAGAGCCCTACAGGGAACAAAGGAAAGTGCTGAGCCAAGTTGCAGACAGGGCTGGTGCTCCCTGCCTACCCCTCGGCCCGTTCTGTCCCCACAGGGGTCCTGTCCTCTCTGTGCATTTGGAGGAAAGACCAGCTACCAAACACGCCCTTGTCCTCGCTGAGCTGCTGAGCAGACTCAAGGACCCTCAGCCTCTCCAACCGAGGCTGGAGTTGGTGGCAATGAGTGTGCGAGCCAGCAGTTCTGACGCCGGGCTGAGAGTGCCCTCCCACTGCTCCGACTCAGGTCCTGAGGACCACGAGGTGGGAGCCACCACAACCACAAGCAAGGACTCTGCCTGCCTTTCGGAGTGCAAGCAGAGCTTGCTTGTTTGCCACGGATGATGTGGTGCAACCCGGTTTGCCTTCCAGGCCTCGTCTCTGTGATCTTGGGGCAATCTACAGCTGGACAAGGAACATAACACAGCCGACTGTTACTCGTCCTTTCCTCATCATCAAGCCTTAAGGGGTCTTTTTAGGCATTTTTTCCTAACCATCTCCCTCCTTCACAAGCTTCTCATGCTGTAAGTGGACTGTCTCTTTGCGCATCACCCATGCCTCTGGGAATCACGAATACCCATCCACCCATGGCTTCGAGATCCCCACGTACCAGAGCCCCTGCCCTCCTCCCGGGCAACACCTTCCTTGCCGTGGACCCAGGGGTGAATAGACTTAGTCTGTAGAGTGTGCTGGGCACCCACGGCAGGCGGCAATGATCCAAGGTGGTGTGGACACCGGGTGTGCCTGCAGAGGCCTGGATCCCTGAGGGGAAGCCCCCCTACTTTCCCAGCACAGTCAGGTCCTCGACTTACAGCACTCCTTAACGTCCCCACCTAGCTGGGTCTCGGCCATAAGGCAGCTTCACATCTGAAGTGCGATTCCATCAAACACCCACTTAAGCAAGCAGGTGTGCTGGTGTTAGGAAAGCAAGTGGCATGTGAGGTACCCTGTCGGGAAGTGGTGCCATGGGCAAAGGCGTGTGCGGCTTGCTGTGGCAGCTTCGGATGTGGAGATGGAGCCAGGAGGGCCCGTGACCATGCACAGAGAAGGCAACAGGATAGGCAGGGAGCCTGAACAAAGCCGGTGCAGTGCCCAGCATGCAGGCTGCTCAGAGCAGCCTGTGGACAAGGTGCAGCTCCAGCCTCAAGGGTGCTGAGCCTGGTGGGTCAGGGTTTGGATTTTCTGAGTTTTACATGAAATCTGATTTCTAAACATGGGCTCAAAATATTTCAAACTTTAGGGGCTATAAAGAAACGCATCCACAGGCAATAGGAGGCTGCATTATAACTCTGCTTGCAAATGATCAGCAAGAGAAAGCTGTTTTGTGTGAGGATGGAGGCTGGGCCTCGATGGGCCTCGCAGTAGCCCAGAAAGGTCACTGCAAGGAGCGCAGGACACTCCTCCGAGGCCCGGCACACCAGCCACACCCTCATTCAACAGACCAGAGTCCGGGGCACTAAGATGGTTGAGAAGGGGGGCAGGGGCGGGGGAGCATGCCCCAGACATAAGGAGGAGTAAACAGTGCTCTTCCACCCCCACCCAGGAAAGTGGGGCTCTATTTCAGGATGCCACCTCCACAAGAAACTCTTAATCATCACTGATTTTACTGATTCTCACCCATTTAGTGATGGCACATTTTCCACCTAATTAGACAAAGCAACATCGCCAAACTAATATTCCCTACATAAAAATTTAGAAATTCCTACAGTAGGTGAGCCAAAATATCTAAGATTTTAGCCAATGTCATGTCACAAGTGAGTTCCCGGGCACCTCACAGAGGCGTGTGAGGCTCAGTGGCTCAGATGCAGTCCTTGTGAGCCCAGCTGTGCGTCCTGCTGCTGCATCCAGGTACTTTGGCTCACTTTTCCTGTCATGACTACAATGAAGAATCACTAACCCACAGCCCTGTGTGGCTGGCGAGCACAAATCAGCAGCGCAGCATCACTCAGAGAGAGGCACTGGTGAAGAAGAACAAAGCACAAAGAGCTGGGGAGAGGTGGGGCGAAGGTCGAGGGCGACACGTGCATGGTGTCCAGGAAATGCCCTGGTTCGTAAGTCCTCAGCTACAGTCTGAGCGACAGGAACACATGTTCCTGAGATCTGTGGCTTCCTCTTAGTGATAGCAGAAGTTAATGCAAATGTTTCATTAAGCGCTAAAAACCAAAAAGGAAAATCGCTGATTCTTGCTGAGCCATTAGATACTGTCAGCACACCCTATTCTGATAATACTGACATAAAAGATAATAAAACTCATAAATCAATGGGCTGTCTGCATCCGGGATTTAGCCCACTCATGCTGGGCAGCTGCAGGCCCAGATATTTTGCTGAATACCCTTCGGGCTAGGCAGGGACACAAGGCTGACCATCCAGTACCAGGAGCCAAGACAGCAGTCCTCAGTCCTAACAAGGAGTAGGTTTTCCAATTTCACCTCAGATTTCTCTAAGTTTCCAACTTCCTTGTTGCTGCAGAACTGAGATGGGCCTGTTGCTGACGTCTACAGTGAGTCAGTTTCCCTCTTGGACGAGACCAGGGTGGGCTGAGAAAGAAACCCAGGAGAGCAGGAGGGGCTGGAGGTGGCTGGCCTGTGCTGCCGTGGGACAGAAATCTGTGTCACTTCACAGCAGGATGAGAACAAGTGGGGGACAGCAAGCCTCTGAGGTGGCCGAGTTCAGACGCCTGCATACCTTTGTCTGAGGCTACTCATTCTGGTACCCCAGGCTACTGTCATTTATGAGACAACACTGATTGTTGATGGGAGTGTCCCTTGAATTTTTCAAATAAACTTAATTTCCAAATAAATTTTTGAGCCTCTTTTTAATTTTAAGAAAGTAAAACCTCAAAGTCTGATTCAAAGTTTGCGCGGCAGCTCTGCCATTTCCTACGTTGTGGCGCGCCCTTCTTGTCCGCCACCCCAGGGATACTGCAGGGCCCTGATGAGCCCACAAGTCTCCACGTGGGACATCCGCTGTGTGCCTCTGGAGCTGGAAGCTGACCCGTGAGGGCAGGAAAATGAGGATGAGATGCCCACACCTCGGTGAAAAGTGCTGCGGGGGCCCCTTAGCTTCTTCCCCTCCTGGGCAGGGGAGGTGGAGTGCAGGGAGGCTGCTGACCCCTGAGGGCACACTCTCCTGTCACCTCCAGCGAAGTCCTGCTGCCAACCTTCCTTCCTTCTCGTCTGCTCTTCTATTCTAAACACACACACACAAACACACACACTTCTGCTTCCACTTCCTTCCGCTGAAAGGAGACTCAGAGTCTGACAGGCCCTCTGGGTGGCTCTGGGCTCCAGGATCAGGCCACCTCCTGGGCCACCACAGGAACACAAGTTAATACTTCTTTCCTGAAAGCCACTGCTTTTAGATCCCAGAGAGAGTCTGTAAGCTCAATACTTGCAGAAAGAAAAATGGCTGACAACGACAGCAAACACTAAGCCAACAAAACATGCTACCCAAGCAAGAGCAGATTTCCTAAAGGAGGAAACCAAAGACAACATCAAATCATCTTAAAATTCTAAGAATCTCACAATTTCTTCCAAAAGTTCAGCTGAGTTCAAAGGTATGCCTTAGGTCTGGTAGCTATTTCTGTTCATCACCCTAAACAAATGCTCCTTGAAGAATCTGGGCCCAAAAATGACTTAGTTTTTCTTTAGCAAACAAACCAACAGGGAGATGTGATCCTCCCCAGGGCTGTCTTCACAACCTCCCGGTGCCATCGCTCAGCAAAGCAGACGTCTGGCACTCGAGGTCTTGGTCGCTCTCCTCTGTGCACAGTGCACACGCACGCACAGCGCCCACCGTGAGACCAGTCACTGCCTCGGGGCAGGGCAGAACCGCCTGGACCCGCAGCAGCTGCTGCAGGCCTGTGGGTGGGGATGGGGACAGGGACGGGGAGGGGTGGGGCTGACCTGCACAGGCTCGGGCGGAAGCTGGACCACGTGCTGCATGCGCTCACTGTGGTGGTGCCGTGACTCCTCCTCGTAGATCACGTCTCTCTCATGCTGGGGGAGGCTCAGGAAGCGGCGGATGGTGCAGAGGTTCTCCCACAGAGTGCGGTTCTCCGGGCTTGGATTCTCCTTCCAGCGGAGGAGCTCGCAGAGCCAGCCCTGCAGAGTGGGGCACTGGTTAGCCACAGAGGGTACAACAGCCCCAGCAGGCCTGGACACGGAGGGTCATGCCAAAGCCTGGGAGTCCTCTTAGGTTTGCTACCTTATCACCCTTCCAACAGAGCACATGCTCAGTGAGTCTCTTATAAAATACTTTCTAGATCTTCAAGCAAGATCACAGTTTCCTGATCACAGGAAGTGATTGGCAGTGGTCAGCTACCATTCTTAGAAGTCGCCCGACTGGCTGGAATCCCACCAGAGACAAGAGTGATGATGAGCCAAGGGGCACCAGGAGACGACAAACTCTAGAGAAGAAGGAAGTCTAAGTGTAAATGGCACTGACTTTCTCTGGGGGAAAATATTCTTGCAGTCATGGGTAACTGCACATGACAGAAAGGACAGCCCCAGCCAGGGGATGGTGAAGGTGCCCTTGCTCTATCCCTGAGCACCCTGGGCTCGCTGCCCTCGTCACCACCCTGCCCATCACGGCCACACCTGCAGGAAGGCGACCATGGGCAACGCACACCTGCACAGGTCCACCTTCCGACTCTGGCGTCCGGATGTTCCTGCTCCTGCAACTGCAGGAGAAAGAAAATGCAATGCAAATAATGATGGATGATATGAAAATAATACAGAGGATGCTGTCAACATCGCTTCCTGACTCCTGTCAAAATATTGTACTCAGCTGCTTTCTAACCCATCATTTTCCGGCGACATCGCTAATTTTAAAAACAAGCACTGTCCCACATCACGCCTCTCTGCAAAGGAGTAAAAATTTCTCTCAAAAGGTGCCTAAATAAACACAAACTGACTTGGTGAAAAATAAATCCCAAATCTCAACCAGTCCTATATCACCACTAGTGAGCCAGTGCAAGGCCCTGACACGCTTCATAAAAGCCCCATATAATATCCTAAGCCGTTGTTTGTCTAACTCTCCACTATGTCTTCTGCCTTCACCCAAAAAAAGGCAAGATTTGATTATCTCCGCTGCATCGGCCAAGACAGCAACACCAGCTGTTCTCATTGTGCAGCCTTCTCCTCGCGGCCTCCATGTTAATAACCTGATCATTCCATTTTCCCCTTCAACTGCCGGCTGCAGCACCGCGCGGAGACAAAAACCCAGGCCCATCTGCAGCAGCTGTAGGCACTGAACTGTGAAGCCACCGGGGATTTATAAACTAATCTGTAACACAACACTGCCTTGTTTTTACAAGTGAGAGGCCACATTTGCGCAGACCTGATCTTTTCTTGCAATAAACTGGGAGCTTGGGAGAGTTGGAGGGTGAGGAAGATGAAAAAAAGACACCTTATCATTTGTGGGGAAATGCTTTCCTTGGTGGTTTCATGGATTTTTTTTTTTTTGACTCAGTTAAGAGGGAGGTAATGGTTAATTTTCAAGGTGCCATGTGCATGAGAAATGAAGATAAATTTTTTTAGCCTGACCAGAAAATAAATTATATTTGAAAAATCTCCTGATCCCAAAGTGTTTCCTCAAGGGTTTTTTCATACAAAAGAGAAGAATTCTTGAAATGGAAAATAAACCATCTGTGAAAAAATAAGCTCCTACTTCTCTGTCTTTTCACAGATCTGAGTAAGTCTCCACCTGAACTCTTCCAAATGTTTCAGACAGGTATGTTTAACATCTCCCAGGGGAGGTGGGTGCATGGGGACCCATTGCTGAACAGAAAAGAAAAACAAAACCCTACATCTGTTAAAGAGATGGCCAGACCTGCAGGCAGACGGCACCTGCGGCTTCGCTCTGGGGATGGGCAGCATCGTGGGAAGCTGCAGCTTGAACAGGGACAGGTGACATCAAGTGGCACCTCCACTGTGACACTTAGAACGTCCTGGGCAATGTCCATTGCCATGTTTGGCTTATCCGTTCTGTGGTCATGCACATCATGACAGTCCCACAGGACACTGCCTGGGCCTGCGTATGGATGGCGTGGTCTGCGTCAGTCTTGGAGAAGCATGGCACTGCATTTGCCCACTGACAAGCAAGGGCTTGACCTTGAAGCTATTAGGGAGCGGATTAGACACAAGTGTGATCATGTGTGCAGACATAAGCAAACCAAATTAATTTCTGGCACAGAGAAGTGGCCTGCAAGCCCCCATTCTCAGGCACTAGCGAACTCCCTCAAATCCCTGACGGAGCCAAGCTAATAGCACGTTTCAGGGACCCGGCTTGGAAGGTGGAGCACATTCATGGTGTTTAGAGGGTTATTAATCTAGTTTCCCACACAGTGTTTGCTTGGCTGATCAGATTAAGGGATGGAGCCTTCCATGGCGCCCCCACCACAGCGAGCCCCAAGAAATCTGTGAGACTTCCCAGCCTTGGACATATTGCACCATGTGTACCCAGCTGCTTCAATAATTAGCTTATGAATGTATCAGCTGCCTCTGTGATTTTTATAAATAATAACTAACCTACAGAGCAGAAAGACTGTTGAGAGCCTTCCGGGAGCACAACACGGAAGGGATCCTAACGCCAACCTGGTCTGCTCCTGAGTGCTGCTGTTCCCGCCAGTGGAGGCCCTGGGGCTGCCCTCCATAAATATTCCTGCCTCAAATAGTGGTGTATTTTTCGGTGATTTTCTTCACAGCAGCCATGGTTTGCTTTCTCCTGACCGACTCCACTGCACCCCACAATCCTGTACACCTCTCTTCAGGAAGCCTGCCCTCCTACCTCACTCTCCATCTCACCCACCATCCTGGTGCATGCACCTTCCTTCCTGCATGCTGGGGGTACTTCTCTCTGCCTGCTCGGTGGGGTCTCTGGTTACCCCTGGTGGCTTACAGATGTATGGGGGAGTGCTGCATGTGCACACGCGTGGTGTGAGAGAGTCCACTGCAGAAGAGAAAGGTCCCCTTCCTTGGGATTCTTCTCATTTATATAATTTTTGCATGCCATCCAAGAAAGTTTTGCAGTATCAGGCAAAAAAAAAGTGTAAATGTCAAATAAAACAGTGACAGATGACAGTATTCTCTATTGAATAGCACTGTTTCTGTCGTGCATGTTCAATGGGAACTCATGAATTATTAATAAACAAATCTCCTTTTTCTGTTAAAAATCTCAAGTAGGGTTTTTGTTGTTGTTCCCTCTGTGTTATGTGGAGCATTCCAGGAGAATCATTTTCATTTCAGAAACGTTGATCCAGAAGTTCACCTGAGTCCCAGCCTTGCCAGCTCTGTGAGTGGACACCAGGGGCTACAGACTCTGTGACTGGAAGTGTTGACCAGAGATTTGGTGAATATTCCTGAGTCAGTGTGGCCCTTATGATCTGGTAAAACTGGGAGCTAGAGGTACCAGTGCTCGAGCACAAGTAGGAGGTGGTGAGACTACCTAACACAGAGCCTCAAGGCTGGCTGCTAAGTCCCTTCTCTAGCACTGGCTAACTGGGTGGCCTTTGGATGCACAGCTCCCTGCCAGAGCTCCTGGGTGCTTCACTGTAAGAAGAGGAACTCACAAAAATGGTCTGCAGCTCCCCTGCTCTACTCTCCAGGATCTGCCTCTTGCCAATCACCACAAGTAGAAGACAGTGAGAGGGCAGCAGGGTTGAAAGTGCTAAGGACAATCCACGGCGACACAAGACCAACACCCTAGAGAGGACATGCGGATACCACAGACATACATGCTGATGCCATGCACCGCTGAGCACACACTATCCTGCTGGGGGCGTTCTTGGCTGACCTGGAGAGCATCAGACACAGCCAGCCTCAGAGGTGTCCAACAGCAACATCAAGCCACACACCTCAGAAGCTCAAGGCCATGCAGGGCAAACTTAGCAGACTGCAGAGAGGGAAGTGAGGGGGAACCACAGCCACATGCAGTTTGCTGGTGGGGTCCTGGTGGGGACAACAGAGCCAGCAGAGAGGCCGGAGGAATCAGCCTGGGGCTTCAGCAAACAGTCTGGAAACCATACTAATTTCCCAGTTTTGGTAACTGCCCTTCCTCAGTGACTATGCTGCAGTGAGGTCCAGACCCCACACCGGAAGAAGTGCGAGAGGATGCATAGGGCAGCACAGCCACCCCTTCCGTAGCCCTCCTGCCATACCTCTGTGAGGCTAAAATTAGTTTAGGATACAAAGTTTTGAAAAGATAGAGAGCTCCTAGAACTTACACAGGATGATGCACATGGACCCTAACTGTGGCGACACCAAGGAATTCACCAATAAAACTTCTTACTCTCAAGTCTAAACCCAAGAGGGAACCTAAGTCCAAAGACCGCTCCCTTGCAATCAGTGCTGGCTACAGGGTTCCCAACCACTTGGTACGTACACAAACAGCAGTTGCTAGTGTCTCATCTTAGCCTCCTCATCAGCTTCGTAAGCAAGTGTTTTTCCCTCAGCAGACAAAACAACCGTGGCGGTCCTTTCCACCCATGCAGGTGAGGCAACCCCACCAGTCATGGTATCACCCCCTCACCATCCACATGTCCACAAAGAGCTGCAGGGCAATCTGTGTTTACAAAGCAAATCATGCTGCACATGCGTCAAGACTCCAACTACTCGAAGAAATGTGCCACTGATCCCTTTTGGAAGGTGAACAGTGATGCCATAGTTTATCTTTTGGGAATCTGATGGTTTTATCACTGAGTACAGACAGCAGGCCCACAGTCCAGAGCACCAGGGAGACAACAATGAAACCCCCACTTGCTCTGTTTCTCCTCCTGGGTATCAGGAATCGAACTCGGGACTTTGTGCTTGCCAGGCAGGCACTTAGCCACTGCACTCTATCTCCAGCCCTGTTTCTCTTTTCTGACCTTGCCCCCCAGCAAGTACCCCCAACCTCATCCTCCAGTCCCCTGGAGTGTGCAGAATATTCCCACCTCCTGCAGCCTGCCACACTCCTCCTTGGCAGGACCTCTGAGCCTGAGATGCTGGGCTTCAAGGCCCAACTGCTAGGCTCCCACCTGACCCCCTGTGAGCTCTGGTGGCTCACACTGCTGGCCCCAGTGCCTGCTGTGTACCCACTTCCACACAGTGACAGGGGCCTCTATGTCCCAATGGAAGAGGTACTTGCTCCCTCATGTCAGCATTTTCCGGGCAGACTATAGGTCTGTGCACACAGGAGGGGCTCGGTAGATGTGCACTGGATTGAACTGAAATCACTAGAGTACACAGGAGTCAGCTTTGAATTTGGAGTGATGGGGGAGAGGTGCCAACTGCAGACACAATGTTGTCACCATTCTAAGGTCTCCTTCCCTGCCTCTAATGCATGAACATGAAAAGGAAAAATGGGCTGGTGCACTCTACCCATGATATGAATTACAATCTGTCAGCCTCTCGGAACGTGAACGCTGGGCTGCTGAGCACTGTCCTGTAAGCCATGCAGCGGGCTGGTGTGCCACGCAGGTAGCCCGACTATCACTTTTTACTTCAGCATCACCGCTGTGAATGGGATAGCCCAGGTGAGCCAGGACAGACAGGTGGGGCTCACTGGCAGAGAGAAGACTAATGGTTGTCTGTCACCACCCGGCGACACAGACATGAGAACCGGTACTCCCAGGGGACCAGAACCAAGTCCCAGGGCTAAAACACGGTCCAGAAATGAAGGGAAGGGTCAAATGGTAAAGGACAGCAGGCAAGGAAATTGCCTCTTGGCCCTGCAGGCCTAGGAGGAAAAAGGAGGGTTTTAAATGGTGTGAAGAAGAACTCGCTTTCTCCTCCCACCCCCTATGAATAATAAGTCTTGGGAAAGACTGTGATAGCCAAGAACACTGCTTACCCGGGCCCAGATACCTCTGTTCACAGTTAAATCATGCTGCTGGTCGTTAACCAGCACCACAGTGGCCTGGCGGTAGGAAAGGACAAGTCTGGTAAGTTTCACCCCCAGGAGAAACAAAGAACAATAAGCACCAGCTATATCGATCATTTAAAAAGTCTACTCTCATTACTAAGCATTTTGTTCTCTCTCTGTCTGTCTGTCTCTCCCTCTCTGTACGTATGTCTGTTGCCACTGTTCATATGTCAGGTATTAAAGCTCTCCTGGACTGAAAATAAACAGGGATGGCATTACCTATCTCACTCATTAAAAACACATGCACATGCACACACACACATACACACAAGGTCTAAAATTCCCCAAACCACATACTAAAGGCTGAGTGTTCAGATGACCGAGGTCTTTTACAAAACAATAGCACAGCTGTTTGAGTTGTGCACTTGTGAGACAGGAGGTAGTGTCCTGGTCCTGAGCACTATCTTTCTGCCATGCAAGAACAGGGGCAGGAGGGGGCAAAGCAGCCAGAAGAGCTGGGCTCTTGTCCATGGTACTGAAATGCCGCTGACTGCAAAATGATTTGTTTTCCCTATGCCAGGCCACTGGTTATAACTCTAACTTCTCTCATTTCTTTTGTCTTTTCCTTAAAAAGAGGAAAAAGTTTTGTCTGTGACAAATTTTCCAGTTTTATTATATTTCATAATAAATACAATCTAGTATTAGACATGAGCTTTAGTCTGCTCTGGTCTCCAGGAAGAGAGAATGACTCCATCTCTGTGGAGCAGGCGCATGCTCCTTGAAGGCAGGGCTTTGCTCCAGGGCTGTGCTTCACCGGATGTCCCTGACACAGAGCTGTGAGGAGGACCTGGGTGACAGGAGTTGGGACCCCACACCCTGCCCCTCCAGGAACCCTGAAGAATGAATGTCGGCAAATGAACAGCTCTGGAGAATGACTCAGGCTTCTTGCAGCAGAAATGTAAAAGGCCATTTATCACCCACATCTTCAATACAGAAAATGTCAGCATATGTAACCAAAGGAAATGTTTTCTCAGTGTCTTAAAAGAAAATTCATATTATTAACCACAGACAGTTCGCTTTCTCAGGGGAAGCACAGAAAGTCCCCAAACAAACTTTCGTAACTGTGAAAGGATTTCTCTTCAGCTGGTTGAGACTCTTCTGAAGTGTGAAATGAGCCAGATAATATTCAGCTCTTGTATCTCAGTCACTGAAGTCTCTTTTCATGAATCCAGTAAGTGTCTATTAGAATAAATAACCCCTAATGACTCGAGATAACCTAATCAAGAAAGCTGAAGCAGAAAGAGGCCCACTAGGAGGAAGACATATCACAGGCTTTGACAAACCCTGGGCCAGGAAGACCCTGACCCTGAGCCCAGGTCTGTGTGGGGGGAGGCTACAGTTCAAGGCTAATTATGTGCTGCCTAGTAGATGGTGGTGACAGTGACCTTTTCTATTTTCCAAAATCATACACCGTACTGACAAGGGGCCTGATCTCCAGTTGTCCCTGGGCTACCTGACTGCTGTTTCTCACATTGTTATGGATATGTTTGCAAAGGCTGAGTCTGTCACTGACAGCAAGGGAGTTTTATTTGAGAATAACTCTTGACTTCTGCTACAAGACTGCTACAAGAGACACAAGTCAAGGAGGATCACATCAAATGCTGCCATCCCCTTTACCACAGATGTAGAAGATACTGCAGAGAGCTAGAATGTCTTTACGCAAACACGCACCCTTGAACACTCAGCACAGGGATCTGAAAAAGCATTCATAGCTGTCAAAAGAATGATGTGGAGTCTTTATTCTCCTCTTGAATACTAGAAATAACAGTGAAGCTCTGTGACAAGGTGGAGGAGGAAGAAGATGAGGATAAGGAAGAGGCGAAAAGGCAGAAAGAGAAAGGGTAAAGGGAAAGAGAAAAGAAGGAAAGATTTCAGTGGCATTCTTCAAAGAGATGGAAACAAATCTTACACAAAACCTTTTCAAAAAGGAAAATTAAAAACAAAATAGCAACAAAAAACCAAATAGCCAAAGCAATATTGAGAAAGAAAACAAATCATATTTCCTGATTTTAAATTACCTTACAAAGCTAGAGTAATCAAAATGGTATGGTACTGCATTAAAGCAAACAGGCAAACACAAACTGAGAATAGAGCAGAGAGCCCAGAAGTACAACCAAGTGTAAACGTTCCAGCAGTTCTCAGCCAGGGCATCAGGGAGGCACAGGAGGAAAGCATGGTCTCCTCAGTAAATGGTGCTGCGAAGCTGGGTTTCCACACGCAGAAGAAGGAAACTACACCCTCATCCTACAATCTTTTACCATACACAAATACCAAGTCAAAATGGATAAAACACCCACACATACAGCCAGAAACTCTACAGCCCGTAGGAAAGAACACAGGGGAAAACTTTCACAGTGGCCTTGATAAGGATTTTTTTTTTTGAGACAGCATCTTGCTATGGTGTAGGCTAGTCTTGCACTCACTATGTAGCCCAGGCTGGCCTCCAACTCACAGTGATCCTCCTGCCTCAGCCTCCATGCCTGGAAGGCTAAAAAGGGATCATCCTACGAGGCTGCCTTTGCCCCTCTGGTTGCTACCTCCAGGCCCCTGTGACAGGGCAGGTGGAAAGGGATAGGGCCAGGAGCCCCACAGAATGGCAGTACAAGGGCCAGGGAGATGGCAGGGGCCACCGAGGGATGAGGAGCTCCAGTGGGCACCACAGGCACGCTGGGCAGGACTGCACATGGTGTCTGGCACACATCGGCATGTGAGCCCTGAAGGCCCTCATTCCTCCTCAACAGGAGCAGTCCTGGCTACAGTGTCATCCAATCCCAAGAGAGCAACACCTGCAGAAAGAACAGAAAGCCAGTCCTCTGGGCTCACAAAATACTACTCTGCATGGCTCCAATAACCCTACATCAAGCTGGAGGAGAAGCGCACAGTGAACACGCACAAGCTCGTCCTGCTTCGTTTGTTGCTGCCAACTTTCCTCCCAGGAAGGAAGAGAACAGAGCAGCTCGCCAGACACAGTTGCCCATGCTGAGCTGCAGCAGGGGTCCTGGGCTCACACATGCCATGCACTCGGACAAGACTCATGCGCTACAGCAAGAGGCACACTCGCCAGCCCCAGGGGTCATGACCAAGCCCAGGGCCGGTGCCCCCTGCTGTTTTCTGCTTTTCCCCAAGGTTTGGCCCAAGCCACCAGGCACAGCACTCACCCTCCAAGCTCCTCCCCTCCCCTGAGGCTCCTCCTTCAAAGCTGCCCTCCACAGGGCAGTGCCTGGCATTATTTTTAATAGGTGATTACAGCAATTCACACCCAGGAGGAATGAGGCTTGATGGTGGGCCAGTTTCCATCCTAAAAGAACTTTCTGATGGAAAGGGAGGGAAGGGTGCTGCGTACATGAGAACAAGGCCTTGGGCTCCTGGCCTGCTCTGGATCACAAGAGCTCCTCATTAAAGGCCTCACTAATTTGACCTCTGTGCAAATAGAAAGTCTCCGAGAAGCATTCCCTCCTCAGTCACCCCAACAACCTCTGATCCCTCCAAGGTAAAATGAGAGGGGAGGGGACAAAGGACAGGAGAGAAAGCCTTTGTTCTGACGTGAGGTCCCACCAGGAGTTCAGTCTTGTTAGGACACACACCAACTACCTGTACCAGGTGCCGAGTAGACGGACTGTACAAGGCATGTTCCTTCCCAAGGCACAGATGCTGGTGCTCAGACGAGGGAGTATGCATCTTATACTGGCTGCCTCTCAAACTACCTGTTAAGCTCATCCTTGTGGCATCCTTGTATGGTTTTTTCGAAAACCATACACCTGTCTTGTGTACCTAGTCAGCTCTTCATAATAAAGTTCCCCGCTGATCAGCAACATGGAGGCCAGTGAGCCAGTGGGAAAGGACAGGCTTCCCACTGCCCTGTCCCCATGGAGGCTCAGCCTCATCCTTCAGAGCTCTCATTCCCAGAGCAACTTTCCTTACAAAATCCAGGCTACCAATTTCTTCAGGAGACATCAAAAAACGTGCTTCTGCCAACTGGCAGGCGTGGCTTTCAATTAGCCACCTGAACTGTATGGGGAGCTGCAGCATCACTAATGACAGGGCATCCGCGCCAAGTCCGAGGGCAGGTCACAGGCCCCGGGATCGAGTTCTCAGACTGTGGTCCTCCGTGGTCCGTGAAAGATGCTCATAAAAGAGGGACTGGGCAAAACTTTGATATTTACATCAAGTCACGGCACAGGGACAGGTTTGCAAAACCAATTGTGCAGCTTTTACACTCGCTGCACATTTGCCACATATGTCCTTTATTACACAGTGGAAAACCATTAAATGCACAGTAGTTTTGCCAAGTGGCATTATGCATTTAACAGCTTTATTCATTTAACAGCTCCAACTCTCATTATATCTGGCCATGTGGTACATGGGATTTTATGCATTTAACAGTTTAAGAAGGCTCCATGGTATTTTCTTTTCATGTGTTTCATGCTAGGGTTGGACATCATATCTTAGCAAGCTGTGTTTCACTGATTTCATTGATGGAGTCAGAGTCATCTGGGAAAGTGACTACACTGAAATTGAGCAGGGAAGCATTGCAATACTCTTCAAAATTTCTTGATATGCTTCTCCTTTCCATTTATGAGCATCTGAAAATACCTGAAGTCAGTTTGCTGCACTAATACAGGTAAAAAACAAAAGCCTACGCCCACAATAATCCGATCCACCCAAACACACTCTGGTCATTTAAAAGCTCACTTTTTACTGAAAACCTTCTTCCCTATTAGCCATTTTCTATGGCACACATAACAGAAGACCTGCTGGGGGCAGGCGGGTGACCAGCCACTTCTATCTCTGTGCATGATGGGAGGACATCTGTCATGCACAGTTACAGATCAAGTCCAAAATCGAACACCACTCCGAGTTACGTTTTAACCAACTTTCGTGTTCTGCAGTTTGCATTCTGGTTTATCTTCGGGGCTGAAGAGAACTCCTGCTTGCAGGTTGTCCCTTTAAAGAAGCTGAAGCAGAGAGCAGGTCTCCTCAACTGTTGCTGTTTACATAAATGAAAACTGAAGCATCTGTCTGTGCCTCTCCCCCGAGCTTTCCATCCCCACTATCCCAACAGTTTGAACATTTTTACTGGATGAGCTTCTATGTTTTTCTGTTAAAAGATTTTAGCACTGACTTTGGATTCCCCACGTGTGTTTCCTGCTGGAAAAACAACTGTCCCCTCAACAGAAAAGAAGCACCTGATGGGCCAGGAGCCCCTGGGGCCAGACGTGGGTTATCACAGCAGGACCAGCCCTGCCCAGCAGGAGCATGGAGGAGCCCTGACCCGGCTGAGCCACAACTCAATCAGTCAATCACAGGGGCAAGGGAAAACACAGCACCCAAGGCAGGCCTTGGCAGTGCTTAGTTACGGTAAGGAGGGGAGCCAGTCAGGGTTGAGTCTTGAAAAATAAAACTTCTTCAAAAGAAAAACCTGGGCTTTGGCTTAGTCTCACTGTTGAATCCAGCGGAAGCAGAGGTCAAGGTGGACTGTGACAGGTTCCCTGGGGATTGCTGCTGTTACTATTATTAAGGAACAGATGTATTTTTATTGGTGGGAGGAGGAGGCAGAGGGTCTTGTTCCAGCCCTCAACTTAGCGCCTTTAAAAACCACTCACCTGACTTTTATTTGCAGCCACTTTGGCAAACAGGGCTTGGGACACCTTGGCCCTTTTCATCTCCTGCTGGATCTCGTCATAAATGGCAGCTGTGATGTTGACGTTGGCGCCGTCCACCTTAATGGGGAGGTCTGCAGTCGGTGTCGAGGTTTTGGCCTACCAAGAGACCATGAAAATAATAATTTAAAAAGTGCTGCATTAAGCCCAGCCATCTGTGCAGAAATTATCAGAGGACTTCAGTCAGCTGATGCCAAGCTGCGTTTGCTACAGAGGGCACTTCCTGTCCATTATTCTAATCAGGTTAATTGTGATTGGAAATAATTGCGGGAGGCTCCTGCAGGACGCACAGAGTCCTGGTGACCCTGTCTTCTCCCTCGTGTCGCCCTGAGCAGCTCCCAGGGGTGGGGAGCACTGTTGGCACCACGCTGTTACGCGCAGTCAGTGAAGTGCAAGGCCATTGCATAGAACGCAGACACCTTTCCCATCTAAAAGTGGCACACCTTGCAGGAAGATCCAATTCTCCTAGAAAAAAAATGAGTAAATGGGTACAGGTCTCTAAATAATAAATTATTACTTGATTTAATGCACTCCCCAGGGTTGCTCTCATATGTTGTTGAAGCTTTCCACGTGTCATTTGAATATGCGTGGGCCCATCATTATCATCATTATGATGCCCAGACAGACACCTAATTTCACCTAGGAAATCAGTGGAAATGAAACAAAATTTCATTTCATGAAACTCGGCTTCAGAATGCCTGTGACATCCCGTTTTCATTTCCTTAAACTCATATTGCAGTTTTATGTATTCTGCCGAGCGCGTTTTAATTGAATGATTTCCCACCCGCTTCAGAGACAAATGAAGGACAATCCAGCAGGTAGCTCTGCTTCCTGGGGTGGGGAAAACCTACACGTCTGAATCCACTTGATCCCAAAGACTGTTGGGGCTCGCTGGGTCCTGGCCCTGCTGGTGCCCAAGGACAGGGCTGAGGGGCTCCGAGAGGCCCCGCAGCAGGACCCCGTCCTTGGGCGGGGGGCGCTGCCATGCAGTGGGTCTAATGTGGGTTTTCCTTTGGCCCTACTCATGTGAGGATCCCAGGCCAAGGGCTTTGTGTGGCCACACAGCAGGCTAGGGTGGACAGGCGGCGTGAGGTCTGTGAAAGCCACGTCACAGTGAGGACGCCTAAGGGATTCTTTCACAGATCAGGTACTCTAGAAAGAGCTTTGATTTTTCTCTCAGGTCATGAAAGCAGCCAGTGAGTGAGGCATGGTCATGGTCCTCTTGCAGACAGACCAAGGGTCAAAGAGGATGTGTAGCCTGCAGTGGGGAGTAAAGGAGCCGTGACCTGGACCCGGGTCCCTCAGGCTCTGCAGCACATCAGTCCCCAGTGCTGCCTGCTCTCTGCGTCTCCAGCTCAGTGGGCTGTGGTGTCCACAGGGTCTTTGTCCCATCTCCTTCCTGTCACAACCCCCCACTCTCATGTCTCCAAGAAACTCCTTTTCCTTCCCTGAGTCTAAGCCACAGTGCCCTGTGCTCCTAAGCAAACATTTTCACATGGTGCCTGCCTTTCCCTGTTGTTCCCGTGAGCACCTCCAAGCGCCTCCTCTTCCCCGAGTGGTCAGAGGCCTCTGGACCTAGAGGGCTATGCCGTAAGCCCTCAGGAACTGCACTGTGTGTGATCAGGAGCTCAGGGCAGAACTGGACTTCACATCTAGCTCTGCCACTCAGCCCTGTGGCATTTGGCATTTAATTCCTACAGACATGCCTGTTTTCTTACTGGTACATGTGACAGCACTGTAAAACAGTGATGAAGGGGTCTGTGTGAAGGATATCAGATGCTGAGCCTTTGGTGATTGCCCTGGTCCTTGTGTGGTTGCTGTTTACTCAAAGCACACTGAGAAAGACTGGTGAAGCCCAGAGCCGAGAGAAGAGCCTCTGGAGGCTGAGCTTCCCATGCGTCCTCCAGGTGGTCAGGACCCACAGCAGAGTGTGGGGGCCAGGGGCCCAGCTGTCAGTGGGCTACCTCGCTCATGGGGACCTTTCTTGCACCATGGGTCCTGGCTACAGAGATGTCTGGGGAAATTTGAAGTCAGTAGGTGTTCATGTTTTCAGAGACCTTAATGACCCCTTCCTGGATCCGTAACTATCAAATTAAGAAGAAAATTTCAAAGAAATTGCATTGTCCCAACAGCACTCTCAGAAACATGCTTGAGCGCCTCCCATTTATTTTCAGAACTGTTAGACAATCAATCTCCTGTACTCATCCCCAAAGGGAGTCCTCATCTAAGAACCTTAAAAATGGATTCTGTCCAGAAAAAGGAAACTGCTGTCCCAGCTGTGTGGCCTTGTAAGTGGGTCAGGGTCCTGGATGGGATGGGGAGATGCGGGGGGACGACCAAGGGGCTGCTTCCAAACAGGGAAGGGCCATTCTGGGAAGGGCAGGACAAGGCTCTCTAGTAATGGGTTCATGGACTTCAAACATGGCAAAAATCCAGGTAAATTTCATAGAAGTATTAGTACAAATTAACAACTTGTCCAACTTAATAGCTCAATATGTATGCTCTACAATTTAAAAAATAAGTAAAAGCAGGGTTGGCTATACTTGTCCAAAGCAAGCAATCAAGAGGCTTATTTTTGGTTTAACAGTAACTAAAGCTCAAAATTTACTAAAGACTAAAGTGTAAGTCACACAATTTGGCAGTGCACGACAGACAGTGATCTTCAATTAAAAATCTATTACAGGATGCAAAAATATAAAAAAGAGTCAAGATGTGCAAAAAAATTGCTTTAAAAAGCTCCAATATTTCTACTAGAATAAAACTCTGGTTCTGGGCTTAATCAGCTCCTTGGACTTCATCAGAAAATAAACTCAAAAGCAAAATTGCAGTACCTGAGCAGAATAACCTCTGTTTTGGAAGCACCCAGCTTTGAGTTTTGCACAAACTCGTACGTGTTAAACACCATTTTGGGAGCTACCCCTCAGAGCCTGTCACCCGTCCTAGCAACAGTGAGGAGGCTTGAAAAGTAATGGAGTGGAGAAGTTTAGCGGGACATGGAGCAGGCAGGAGGCGTGGGCTCGGGTCTGCACTGGGAAGGACCCAGCTGCCCGAGCCCTTGACCTTCCCATGGGCGCTCAGGTGCACACCACATGCACCCTGGCTGTGTGCACCTGCATGAGGCTGAGGACCGAGTCCTTCAACATAGAGCAGAGCAAGAGGTAAAGCCAGCCAAGCCCAAGAGGGTGCCGTCTGGAAGGAGAACGACTACAGCCCACTTTTCTCTCTCACTGTCGTCCAAGGGCCCGCGCGTGGCACCATCACCAATGGATCAGATGGTCGTGGCATGCACAATTCCCCATCTCATTTTGGAATTGTATCAAGTAGAACGTGGTTGGCGGTTCCATGGCTTGTTCCCCAAAACACTCTGCACCCAAATAAACACGCTGTCCAAGTAAGAGCAATGTGCCTCCTGTGCTCCCACCTCCATGCACCCTCCTTCTTCAGAGCTAAGCAGGGGCCTGGGACACCCAGCGGCCACGCCTGCCCTCCCTGCCTGTCCTCTCCCCCACACACATAGAAGGACCACCCCAGGGGGCCCAGATGTCTTGTCCTTTCACCCATTTTCGGGTTAAGGAATCCTTGAATTGAGTCTCTTGGTTTGCACCTTGAAGCAGGTGGGGGCTGGGTGCTGGTCACGGACAGGCGGCTCACCTGAGGGGTGCGGGAGGCGCTGGGGCTGCTGGAGGCCGAGGACACCATGCTCACGCTGGGGTTCATGCTGCGCTCGCGCTCGTCCTGGTAAATACGGTCCCGCTCCACCTCGGGTAGGTTGAGGAAGTTCTGCATGGCCCGCAGGTTCACGAGCAGAGACTGCGAGGCTGTCCTGGGGTCTTCCTCCTTGCGCAGGATCTCCGACAGCAGCCCCTGTGAGGTGGGAACGGAAAAGAGGGCTGGGTTAGACACGCAGGGCCTGTGTCTGGCTTCCACTCCGCCCGGCCCCTCTCGGGTGCCTGCCTGGCACCATGTCAGAAACCCCAGGCTCACTTCCTTGGGCTCCAGGGCAGGAAGAGTCTGTGGTGTGCCTGCCCCCTGCAGCGGGGCCAGGTTTGGGGACCATTCTATCCCAACACTGTCACCGTGGTCATTATCAGCATACAGATGCCAGCCAGCAAGGTAGGTGCTGAAGAAGAACCGCGAAGCTGCAATTACCACCAGGTGCCTCCTGCAAGTATTTCAGGAACTGTTAGAACTCTCGGCTTGAAACTGGGAACACTTGGCAGTCCTGCTCGGCTTTACAAATCTGCCAAGTTTGGTAAATTTAGTTCCGACATTTAAACGGTATGGGAGATTTACATCGATTAAAAAAAAAAAAGTTTGGCTGAATTTCTGTGTGACCGGACACTGGTTTCAATATGGATGTTTCTTGTGGCAGGAAAAAAAGACAAAGCAAATGGCTGCACTGGTGCTACACAGGAGGACATTCCGACATCACACGCACAGCTCTCGGTGCCCAGGTGCCAGGGGCAGCCAGACCCCACTGCCCACAGGGAGGGTGTGGCCGCAGCCCAAGGAGCCAGAGCTGTTGCCACTGCACAGACAACGCTGGGGCTCCGCTCCCAGTTGGGCACGTGACTTGTCCAAACAGCAGGTCTCAGATAGGAAATAAGTGTTTTCATGAGCTCTAATGACAGAGAATGCACAAAGAAAAGTAAAATATTGCCGAGATTAAGCGGCAGAGACTTCAGTAAAGAGCAGGAACTCCCAGCAGTGACAGGCAGCATGGTGGGCAGAGCCTGGTCCATGTCCACCCACACGCTACCAGGTTCTCACACAAAGGCACTGCTCTGCATCCAGCCTATGTCCGTGCAGGGCAGAAGGCTGAGGAGCATCCCTAGGGGCAGCCAGGATGCCTATGCTGAATCTGAGGACAGACAGGGCACTGATGCCAAAGGCGTTTCTGCCAAGGTGAACTAAGGAAAGGAAAGGTGGCCCTGTTTGATTCCAATGCACGGCTTACACTGAAAGGTCATCGCATGCCAGCACAGCATGCAAGCTCTGGCTCGCCAGAAATCTGCACTGTAAGGCAGTACCTTTAAAGAGGATGATGTGTAAGAATACTGATGAGGCAAACACCGCCTATGGGAGCACCCAGCACCCCGAGGAAGAAGTCAGCACTCAAAACACCACAGCAGACAACTTCACTGTAAGGACCCCGAGTGGGCAGCGCGCCATCTAAGAGCGCTGCAGCTTGGGCATGGCATGACTCTGAGTAGAGGAATCTTAAGGAATGCTGGGTAGCAGTGGGTACCGAGCCAAGGCTGGAGAGTGTCTGTGTGAGCCCATGTGCGTGCACCTATGCACGCTTCACAAAGGCAGGTCAGAATGAAAATGAGAATGAAATAAGCCGTACAGTGAAACTAGAATAATGTCCATGTGTGTGCGCACGTGCACGTGTGCACACCCATACGTGCTCAAAGAAAGAGCTCAGTAGGACGTACATGATACCTCACAGGTCTGTATGTGCACTGTGTGTTTATGGGGTGTCTCACAGGTAAAGTTCTTCTAAGAAAAATCCAGGTTTCTTGTCATGCTTTAGAAGCAACAAGTGAGACATTTGTCTTCCAGCAAGTATCAGGGAATCCACACATGATGCTCTGCTCTAAAATTAAGTCAGTTCTGCTTTAAGTTACCCTGCTTTCTAATTGCACTACATAGACCTGAAAGACTCATAATGGATTTGTTCTAAAGATGAAAAAAAAAAAAAAAACCCTACAGAGGAAAACCAAGCAGGCAGCGGGTTTCACATCCCTGGACATTTCCACTACCAGTGAAACACTAAGATTGACATTTGTTGAGCTTTAATGATGAGCCATGCATAAAAGAATAACTAGTTTTAAAATATTTCCAAATACTACAACTTGAAGTTTAAGGATCAACATAATTGTATTCTGATAGCTATTATGAGTGTCACTCTAGACATCCCAAAGTAAGGATGAAATTATTCTTCCTCCATGAAATTATTTTCATAAATTACAGAGTATATTTTAACTAAGAGTCTGTATACAAAATCATAACAAAAACTCTTGCTTTAATGGAACACGGCTCAACACTAAGTTCACTGATTCCTAAAGATCACTCAAGAGCATAGAGCATTTTATTTGCTTCTCAACTGAGTTACCATTGTCTTTACTTTGAAACTGTACAGACCCTTCCACTGCAGTTTTAACATGCTGGACAACCTTACAGGGAACTGGGGCATCTCTAAGGAAAATGCAGAAGAGCATCCTGAGGAGACTGACGGGAAGGCGACACGGTGGAATACTGCTTCCTCAGATTCATTTGCCTAATTGAAGTCTCAGCCCAACAAGGTGGCCACACCGGCCTGTGCATCCCCTCTGGAGAATGAGAACACCATTCTAAATTAGTTACTTAAACTCTCCTCTGTGGCAATGAGCCACAGAGAGGATCCTTTCAATAACAAGTAGCTAATTGGAGGCACAAAGAGAGTTTTGCTGTTTGTCAGTCTTTATCTCTTTGCTTATTTGATGTGCTTTTAATTTTTTTAAGCAGGGACTTTTTAAAAATGGAGTCCCCCTTCTGCAGGCTCATCCATGTGAAGTAAATTTATTTGGTTAGTTGAAAACTGTCAGGGGGGAAGAAATCACCAGAAAACCCACAACATAACTCACATATACCAAGCATCAGTCCATCTCATTATCAAGATAAGTAAATGTTTATCATATTGCAACTGTCTTGGATGGAGCGTAAATTAATAATTCATCTCGCATAAATATTTATATAGCCTTTGCCACACCGTCAGCTGGCATTTTAATTATCCACTGGCCAGGCAGGAGGTGTCACTGGCACATGGCATCATGCAGCCTGCGACATGGACAGTGTGGCGCAGCACCTGGGCACTGGGAGGAAAGTGAGGCTATGAGCAGTAAGATCATGAATATGGAGAAGGTGCAAATGGAAGGAAATTAATAAATTAACCAAGGTATTGCTTATGAAACTTTCATACTAGGAATCACATGAAAACGCACTGTGAGGACTGAGTCAGCGGTCAGCAAGGATTGTCCTCATCAGAGGCAACAGAGCCCTCTCCAGGGGGATGTGGCCATCACCTCCAAGTGGAGCCACTGTGTGGAGCATGGGGCTGCGGCCTCTGCGGGCAAGGAGGCCCAGGCCCACGTGCAGACCCTGCACAACAGCATGACAGGCATTCCAAGGGACCCAGGAGAAGCCTCAAACTGGCCTTTCCCTCCTACCAATGGGGCACTGGGGAGCTTTAGAGTCCTTCTAGCACAGCAGAGGGTATAGGAGTTTGACAAAAAATTTACAAAACTCAGCCCAGTCCAGAGCATAAACTGCGAGGCAGCAGTATAAGGCCGGCAGCTTGCTGGACGGCACAGGCCAGTTTTGGTGAACTCATGGCACACATGCCGGTAGCAGGCTGTGTGAATCACTGAAAACCCTAAAAGGTTCGCCATCACTGCTATAGGCTATTTCCACACACAAAACAAATAAGGTGAGTAACTTTTAAAATAAAAAAACTCACAACCATAGTATTTTTAGATAAGCAATATTTTTTTGTAATGAACTAATGAACTAATGACAGTCTGAATCTGGACTTTCTGGTGATGAGCATTCAGTTCCCACACTTCTTCAGCAGCATATATAGTTTGCCCCAAACTGTCTTATGCATAACACATGGCAACACTCAAAAACCATGGGGAACATCCTATGTCCAGAGCTATAACATTTACTTCCAGGCATCTAAATGCATGACCTTACCAGCCCTCAGAAGGGGTAAGAAGATCCTCTGTGGGGCGGTGGGCCCTGTCAGAGGCTGTAAGGGACCAGATCCTGTGTGCTGGTTTCAGGAACAGAGAGCCTGAGCCCCTCAAGTGCCCAGGCCCCTAGGGCAGAGCTAAGGTCGCACTGACTAGATTTTAACAGATGACCTCTCTTCTTGGCTCTCCAATATTTAGAGCCTCTCTGAATATGACTGTGTCTCTTCACAGGAAGTCCAGGGAGACCCTAAACCAGTGATAGAGAACTGTCTTAGGGCTTTCAATGATAACATCCTGCTGCAGCCTGTGTGCCACAGGTTTACTGTCGCTGCCCTAAGCCCAGTCTCTCCTGCTGGTCATGGAGGGAACCCTCACGTTCTACACACCTGGCCTCAAAGCATGAGCAGTGACTCCATGAATTTGCTTCTTACTTCTTACTGGGTACAAAGCTCATGGAGGGCTGAAAGACCACAAAGAGATAGGCTACTATCTGGAAGGAGGAGACAGTCTTAGAGGAAGAGGTAAAAGACAACAGTGTCACAAATGCACAGGAGCTGATGCCACCCTGGCTGAGAGGAGTGAGGTGCCCCTGGAACCCAGGCAGAGGCAAAGGTGCCTAGAGCTGCAGCCCGGCCCAGCAGGACTTTGAATCACACTAGGGGAGGACGCAGGAACAGGTAAGGCGAGGGGCTCGGCAGCCACGAATGTCCAAAGAGGACAAGAGAGAGAAACCTCCTCAGAATATAAGAGCAGTCCATCTCCCCAAAGCAGAGACTCTCAGCCCCACACTGCCTTCCACACAAACATGATCCCAACACCACAGCGTTAACCAGTGAGGCAGCACTACTGCCCCAAATGAAGCGGTATTAGGTAATCTGCACAGCCTTTTTGTCACCTGCAACAAATTAGGCTTTCAATATGCAAAACATCTTCCTTCCAGAAAAACAAATGATCGCGATTCCACTTAATTGTAATTTAATGAGGCATAATTTATTTTTAAAGTGATATCCACCAGGTGTGCACCAGGGAAAGGGGCCCAGACAAACCCCGAGCTTCTCTTTAGAAAAAGAATCTGACTGGCTGGAGACTGTTTTCGTTCCTGTAAATTACATTTTTCTTTGTGGCCACTGAAGTGGGAGACAGGGTAACTTGCAGTGCTCACTTCTCTACCATAAGGTACACCTTTGAGGTCACTCAATCTAAAAACTCCTCACCACACAGAGAAAATAGGCCAGAGGTGCTGGGTTCATCTCAGCCAGGGTAGGGAGTAGCACGTCACAGAAGCCCAGAGAAAGCACCTGTAGGTGCTGCCTGCTGCTGCACTGACGGCAAAATCACCATGCGAGACACAGCGCTGGCAGCGCTGGGGAGAGCCCAGCCCTCATGTATATCTCAATCACAACTTCTGGGGCGTGGATGAATTCTGCACCATGTCTAAAGGCAATCCTCCTCAGAAGGGAAGTTACAGTTCTTTAAAGATGCAAGAGGCCAAAAAAAAAAGATGCAAGAGGCAAAATTTATTATGTAGACATGAGTCTGAAGATGCATTTAGTTCACAACTATGTATGGTTTTCAGCAAATGGTGTCATAACCAATCAGCAAGGACAATCACCTGTACTCTCACTTCACAGGTTAAGATTACAGAGGCTCAGGTCAAAGGAGGGCCTTGGGCACTCTCTGGGGTCTGCTTTCCATCCTGTCCTGAGTGTGGCCCCTCCACACTCTGCCTGGGGAGGGAGGGAGGGAGGGAGGGAGGGGGGAGGGGCAGGAAGGGGAGATTGGTTTTTTGGTTGGTTGCTTTCCTCCACATTCTTCATGCTTACTTGTTAGTCTTAATTTTCGCACAGTGGTGGAATGTCAGCACCCAAGTGACAAGAGCAAAACCTGGTCTCCTCTCCAGAAGCCAGGTAATCTGAGTTCTGGGCCACACCACGGGGAGGGAACACAAGCTACTGCAACAGCAGGCTCCAGGACAGGGCTCCATGTGGAGCTACCGTGTCCTACCGCCCACACAGGGCCTGGCTGAAACATTTACCCTGCAGCGCTGGCCATTCTTCCCTCCAGATGGTCCTGGGACACTTTCTCCTCAGCTCATGAACAGAAACAGGTTTCCCCAGATCCTACATTCACAGCCCACAGGCTTGCCACAAATGTGGTTGTGAAACGCATTCGTGCAATGCTAAGACACTCCCCGCCCCCACCCCCCAGAGCATGGCTCAGCCACTAAGCCAAAGTACTCAGTCTGATTTGAATAAAAGGTATACAGGGCACAACAATGACAATTTGATTTTTATTATTAAAAATGATGTGTTAACTCCTCAAAGAAAATGTCGTTATTGCATTAGTTTAATAAAACCTCTCTTTTATTACAATATTTCTTTATTAGGTAAGACAGCCTATGCAAGTTGCATTTTGTAGGATTGAGTGGATACAACTGAGCATCTAAGGGGAATTAATGTGCTCTGCAAACATAAATGCATATATACCAGGGACATCTGCAGGCAAGTGTTATTGTAGAGCTGTATTGTTCAACACGCTAAAGGCCTAGGTACATAGGTGCTGTGTGCACGCTGCCAAGGGACAAGCTTTCTTCCTGTTTTGGACTGAGATGACACAAAAGCTCCAACTCTACTCATGCGTATGTTGCTTCTCATCAGGTCCCTGAGGGTTTCCTCCCATGACATGTGCCACTTGGGACAGAAGCCCATGCTCGGGGATCACTGCCAGCCGAGGATGCTTGAGAACTCAGGGCTCTCAGGTGCTAAACGCTCTGCTTTTCACTTCTGGGAGCAGGAGTCCTGTCCTGGGGGAACAGCCCGCGAGCAGCCCTGCCCAGCAGGTTACACACTCACACAACGCTCCACATCTCTCCCTTCGGCCTATGGAAAATGATAACAGGAACTGCAATTTGGGGTCATGCAACTCCACTTTAGAACAAACATTCCCCACACCCCAAATTCACAATTCAGGACATGAGGCACCTGTCTCAGATAGCTTCCTCAGAGCTACCCAATCACTGCACCAGTGGACACAGAGAGTAAACACCCCTCACCGTTCTTGTCTTCAGAAAGTTCTAAGGATCAGAACAGGCCATGCACAATCTGAGCCAAAGTCTCTCAAACACATGAGTACCAAGAAGCAAAAGCAAACAGAGAGCTGAGCAGGTTCCCTTTGGAAACGTTCTACCAGCAGAGCCTCAGCTCTGGGCACATCCGTGGTTTCTACTCACACCTCGAGTACCTGGCACCAGGATGCTGCATTCACAGAGTGCTGGGTCTGGTTGTTCCGAGTTTCCAGGAGTGTTCTGTGAAACAACTGCTGGCACGCTGCCCAAAAATCACTAGCTTTGGCTACTTTGTCAAAACATTGGCAAAAACAGTTCTTCCCCAAAACAAAACAAAGCAAACAAAAAAATACATTTATTGACTATTTATATCTCAAGTGCATTAAATGCTTTTAAAGACAAGGAAAGCATTCTATTAACACATGAGCTGTCCTGAAGCAGTGACAAAACTCTATTCTTTCTTGCTGAAATATTTCTGCCTTAACTTCTGCTGCTTCTCAGGTCAAAGCACCTGTTTTTCAGCACACAGGGGCACAGCATGGCACTCAGCATGTCCCGGGACCTTGGTGGGAGAGGTCCTTTGCCCTGTCCTTCCCAAAGAGGGGCTTGTATCTTCCCCCTACTCCTCTGCCACAGCAAAAGTGAGGACACGTCCTGATGGGTGTCAGGCTGAAGCCAGCCTCACGGGGCTCACCACTGGGCTCCAAGTCCCTGTGGCTCAGTGACCTTACTTGCAAAACTGAGACAACAGCACTCCTGCACAGGGTCCCCCAGGGCCCATAGGGCCCGTGCTGTGCACAGTACGAGTGCCACTACGACCCTAGCATGGTCTCAGAACTCTGAATAAGTATTTGTTAAATGAAGGGATAAATAAATGTGTAGCATGTCCAAGTACAGCTCTTATTATAAATTTTCAGGTTTAAATATTCAAGACACTTTAAATAATTTCAAACAAGCCTTAATTGTATGATTATTTAAACATGAGTCATAATCGTGAAGTTAATTTATCAAAACAACACTTTTTATAATGAAATTGGAATAACAGGATTAGAAAGTAGCAGAGTATTTCCAACACAGTGTGAATGCTGTTTCATGATGATACCTGTTTTTTGTGTGTGTGTGTGTGAAGACTTTGGTTTGGAAATGTACAGATATTATTTGATTTCTTGATGATGGACATTCCTTTTTGGGTAAGATATGGAGTCTCAGTGTTCTTTTATTTGCATTTCTCTAATGGTCATTGATATTGAACATTTCTTCATGTACTTATTGGCGATTTGTATTTTTTCTTCTGAGAAGCATCTATTCATTTCAGATGACCGTTTCTGGGGGGTGAGCTAACAAATGCTAGTGTGGCTGCAGGGAGAAAGGGATCTTCTACACTGTTGGTGGAAGTGTGTGACAATGGTGGGATTAGTGTGGCAATTCCTCATAAAACTAAAATTAAAAATTCCGTTTGGGCCCAGATATTCCCCTTCTAGGTATTTTCCCTAAAGAGTTAAAGACCTCACATTACAGTGGTCTGTGCACACCCATGATGCAGCACTCATGTCCATCAACAGATGAATGGGTAAAGAAAACGTGGTATTGCCCACAATGGAGCACTACTCTGCCATAAAGAAGGATAAATCTGAGTCATTTGTAGGAATGTGGATGCACCTTGAGAACACAATGTTAAGTGAAATCAGACACAGAAGTTTAAATATCACATGGTTTCTCTCATATGAAAAGCCCAAAATATAAATAAAAAAGAAGAATACAAACTAATAGGAAGTAGGGAGAGAGACTTTTCTCAAATGGGAAGGGGAGCAAGAGGTGCAGAGGGAAGGGGATGAAAAAATGAATTGAGATGTGTTATGGACACAAACCGACTCCACACAAGGAGTGTAACATTATGTCCTGCAAACGTGGATGGAAAGGAAGGACTGGACCAAAAGGAGAGAGAGATCAGAGAGAGAAAAGAAAGGAAGAGAAAGAAAGGGAGATAACTGTTGCCGATATTGTGAACTTAGGTTTTTTTTTTTTTTTTGTGGTACTGGGGATCGAACTCAGGACCCTGTGCTTGCTAGGCAAGCGCTTATTCCACTGAGCTATATCCCCAGCTGATATTGTGAACTTAGGTCCAAAACTTGTAGTTATATTGAAAGAACCCAATAAGCTCCAACTGATTTCAAATTGATACCACTGTGTTTATTTCACAACAGTTCTGGCCTTTAAGCTTAATTCACTTTATCTGAACAAATATGCACTTACCACCATGCCAAATGGTCACTCTTTCAATCAGTGCTCACAAACACTACCGTATATATTGTTTTGTTGCTTTAACTAAGCAATGGTGAAAGTACATAAATAAAGGGACTTACAGTTAGTTTTCTTGTATTTCCTTTATGAAAATTATAGTTTACTTTTAAAATACTCCCCAGGATTTGGGGTGACTAGTTAAACAATTTAAGAATAGACCTTCACACTGAGTCCTCCACCTTGCACAAAATGAGACCATCATTCCCTGTTGCAGAATGGTGAAAAAACATAAACTATCACCAAAAGGGGGTCTTTTATTTTTTTGTGAACATGGAGAGACTTGAGGTTCACATGCTAGGTCCAGTGACTGGTTTCGTAGGACTCTGGTGGGTCAGGAAGGAGAGAAACAGATAGGACAGCATGCCACAGTGCAGCTGGGAAGGGGAAAATGAAGGAATCTTCCCACTTTCTTACACACAAACCTCTGTTTCATGGATGTCGGGGCGGGAGCTGAGGTGCAGAGCTTGACACCTGCCAAACCATCTCCCCTTTACTCCAAGCCCAGGCCATACCCATTGGCCCCCCGACCTAAACAATTCATGTTTTGGGGTTTTTTTTGCCTGAGATGGACCAAAAGGTGCTGGGTGTCAACAATCTTTGCATCATGAGCCAGTTCCTGAGAGCCACCCTCAAGCCACCTAATAACAGACACCGCTACCTTGGGGGATATTAATATTACCATGATCTTTAAATCTACGAATTCAGGCCAGTGATTCTGAAATGAAAGCTTGTTTATTTTATGAGGCAAGCAGGATCATCTCTTCCTACTTTATTAATTTAACGTCCTGAAATCAAAAGAGGGGACATTATTGACTTTGAAACTCAATAACATGTTCATGCCCGGTCTGCGGCATTTCATATTAGCAGCATCTCTCTGTGGGCGGGCTTCCTCTCACGCACTGGCCTCCCTGCCATTTTATAAGCAGCTCACTGGACCGTGCAAGTCAGGACCCCACGATTCCCACTGTGCTCTGTGACTCTGAACCTGAAAGCACCTGTATCACTATGGATGCTGAGAAAATAACGATGACTGAGCCAGATGGCGGCCGACAATGAATTCCCTGGGCCTTGGAGGTCAAGTTTCCTACAAACATACACTGTACATATTATTAAATCATGTCTGTCTTTCAGTAACAATATGTAGAAATCAAACAAAGAAATTAATGGGCAAGTTTTGTCCTCCAAGCTCAGGCTCCCAAGTTGGGAAAGTGAGACACGTCTCTTTCTGACGGTGCCACTTCAAAGCAAGGCATTCAGCGAGCCCTTCAGCATTTGCACTTTAATAATTTGGGCCCTGAGCATACTACAAACACTGTCAGTGAGCACAGAGGCAGAAATCCCCGTCATTCCAGGCAAAAACATTTACATTTCTAGCCATTAACCTGATGGCCAGCTTTTCTGATACATCATTCAATCTAATTTTCCAAACTGCTGAAAACACTCTCCAGTTGCTGAGCGACTTCATAAATTGTATTTATGACGCTGGTCTTAAGCTTCTTCAAATGATGTGGGTTTGATGAGTAAACTGTAGTTTTTTTTTTTCAAATGCTCATAAAAAATAAAAAGTAGTGAAATGAGGACAGACCACCCAATGATTCTTGGAGGGTTTTGTGGGCCCTGTGCTCTTCTGGGTGCATGCAGGGCACGTGGTGTCCTCCACCCAGGTCCCCGGTCAAGGCTGCAAGGGGCTAGCATTGACCTTGAGTGGCTGAGCAAGGTCATTACAAGGAGTAACACCCACCATGATAAAAAGCACAGCATATCTCGCAAAATGCATCAGGGCTTCGGCCAAACCCATATTTCTGAGAACTGGCCCAGTGGAATGACCTGAGATACAACAGGAACCTGGAACTCTCTGAGGTACGGCAATGTCTGCAGGGTGGCAGATTGAGGCGTGGGTCGTTTCTGGTGATAAAACTCCCGCACAAGGATGCTTCCAGAGCTCTGCCACACAAGCCCAGGGATAGTAAGGCAGGAAGGAGCCCAGGGCCACAACTGTCCCCTGCACATGCAGCGCGCAGCCTCTCATGGATTTAGGCTTGTTTGGATCATAGATTCCTCTACTTCATTTAACAGATTTGCTCCAATGGAAGGAAGGTCTCTGAGGAGAGGTATAGTCAGCAAGTGGGGATTTCTGACATATGAAGATGTAGGTCATTGGAGTTTTAAATAAATTAGAGAATAGTTTATCTATTAAGGAAGATTCTCTATACATATTTTATGAATCATTGCTTATCATGGGCCACTGGACATCGGTAACATTAAATCTTTTAAATTATGTCACCAGCCTTTTCGTGCTGGCATAGGCTCTGGTTAATTTTTCTAAGTCCACATTGTAACAAGCAGCAAAAAGCTTAAGATCACACTGCCTAATCACACTGTGAAAGGCAAAGATATAAAAACAGACGATAGTCAAGCAACTTAGCTGCATCCACCGAGCCAGCAAGTGGAAACCTGTTAGCACCCAGCCACACTCAGCTCACAGACAAGGAAGAGGGATGTGACGGAGAAAGTCATGTATTCCTGCTCCTCAGAGTTCTTCCTCCAGACACTACGCCACCCTGACAGAGCACTGGAGCGGCCCGAGGTGGAGCTGCTGAGACTCCGCAGACTCACAGGAAGGCTCTACCAGGGCAGCGTGGCTGGAATTCTCCACGTCAGTTCCCAAACACTGGGTCTCTTCCTGTCTCGTGCACAGGCATTCAGACTCACTCTGCCTCTCTCCCCCATCTCGCCATTAGCCCAACAAGGTAGAAATAGTCTCCACCGATGAGCCGAGGAGCTGAGGGAGCCCAGGCTCACAAGAACGACAGTGACATTTTCCAAGTGAAACAGCAGAGTAAAACATCTCATCCCAGCTCCACGACAGCACATGGCTTTCACTTTGTAAAAAGAATAGACATAAAATGAAGCTGTGCTTATTCCAAAGCCTCGCTGCATGGCACAGATGTCAAATGGCACCAGCCTGGACCTCAACTGTGGCATATAGTACCTGCAAGGAAGAGCTTCCCAGGCCAGGGACCCACTGAGAAGCCAGGCCAGGAAAGACCCGTCAGGACCTCTTGGCGTCAGCTTACAAGGTTGGACATTCCAGCTCCCTGTCCTGTCACAGTGCAAGCAAGGCAAGCTCCATGGCCCAAGGCAGGCGGGACAGGGCAGGCCTCATGGGCCACATTGGCGCACACTGCACCACAGAGGACAGTGCTAAGGGTGGGTCACAGTAGACACCAGGTAGAAAATGTCTCATCTTCTCCTCCCTGGCAGGAAGACCAGAGCCACTCACTCTGAGGACCAGGACGGACAGGGCCTCTGCCCACACTGTGCACCACAGGATGAGCCACCTCCTGGAGGCTCTGCACACCTCGCCCTGCACACACGGCTCCTACTTCTGTGCTTCATTTGCACAGTACATGTTTTTGCTAATAAAATGGAGAGAAACCTAAGGAAAACATTACTCCAGCAGCAGCTACGACCTTCTCAAGGAGCATGAGTAAGGCATCATTTTATCAAATGTGTACTTTCTGTTTTTAAAAGGCATCATTATGAAAATACACAGGCATCAAAGAAGTTCTGGGAAACACAGCTTTGCACGGTCGAGGCACGTCTCCGAGTGGCACCGTGCTGCACATCGGCCAGGGGGATCAATGGCTTCTGTGTGAAGACCCGGCACTTCCAAATAGTCATTATGAGTTGGAGTTTTTTCATCTGGAAATCTTACATGTGAAAAAGTAGGAAGATAGGGCTTTTTGTTTACAATTCTAGCTGTATTTATGAGTGTTTCCATATGATTTGGGCTTGAAATCCTAGCCAGATTTCTTCTAAGTAAAAGCTTCAAGTACAATCCAGGAAATAAACTGTATGGTGACAACATGTATCAAAATGCTTTTTGTTGAATTTGATGATAAATGAGGTCTAGAGATCATGAACTATTTCTGGAAAACATTCAAGCATCTGAAGACAACCACACAACAGTGAAAGAGCTGAGCATGAGCCTTGTACTAGCACTAGATGTCCAGCAAGAACTTAGTTTGAGGAAAAAAAACAGTCAAAATTCTTTTCTATCCAAAGATGACAATTCATTTACAAGTCACAGTAATCCACAATATTAAATTTATTTTTTATCATGGCTAGCAAATTATGATGTCACCCCTAAGTGCCTGACTCCACTCAAAAACAACCTTGCCGCTTGGAAAGCCCGAGGTGGCTTCCTGGGCCTGGAGCACCGTGTTTCCCACCCCACAACCCCAGTCTCACCATGCAGCAGAACCAATCAGCCCACTGACCTCATGCCCAAGTTCAAACTATGTCACTCTGTCAATACCTTGATTAGGCTGGGCTTTATACACAACAGGTTATGATCCCAAAGGGATGAAAAGCTTTCCCAAATTAAAAGCAGAATTTTAAAAGGAAATACTCATACATTCCTCCGCAGTTTCCACTCGATATGCTCAAGGCTGGCCGGTGAACCCCGGCTCGCGCTGATTGAAAGTGAATGTTTCTTGCTGGGTGTAGCCATCTTACACATTTAATGGCAGGGGGAAAACAGTAAATGTGTTCCATGCTTCAATTAGACCTTTTATAACGTGGCACTTCAAAGATGGCAATGCCAGAGAAAAATCATTAATCCATAAAAAGAGACAAAGAGGGCTGTGCAGAAGACAGACCTCCAGGGGCGCTGGACGGGCGGGCACCCTCCTGGCAGGATGCTCTGGCTTTCGTCTCCCCTTGTGAGGCTCTGGGGCTTCGCACTTTCCGGGTAAAAGGTCCACTGCATTCGTGGCTGAGGTCCACACCAACACGACCCCACTCCCTGTCACCCTGGGCCAAAGCAGCCATCTACACAACCAGGCAGAGGCTGGGCGTGGGATGCACACTTGGCTTGGCTCCAAGCCCGTCCAGGCCTCTGGGCTTCCGTGCAGAAGGTCTGCTCACATCCTGCGGGTGTTTGCCGTGGTGCGCCCCCTTTGGAGGCCATCATTCTGCTCCCTGCCATTTCTGTGTCTGTTCTGGTGCTGCTGGTTTCTCCACTTCCATCCTGACTCCTCTGGTCCCAAGCTCTGTGAGAGATGCTCTAATCCCTCCCTCTAGCGTTTGGGACTCTTGAGGCCCAGTCCTTACTTTCAAGGACCGCTGCCAATCTTCCCGAGACTTTGGCCAGCATTTACAAGTCCAAATGCCTAACTCCGACTATCACAAGAGGCACACAAAGCTCTCCCAAAAGCTAGTTCTGGCCACTGGGTCAGCTGGTCACACTCACACCTGCACAGGACCCTCTGCAGTGCCCAGGCACCAAGGCTCAGTTCCTAGCCAGGCACTGCCCTGTGCCCATGGCTTGTGAGCCTTATTCTCCACCCTGACCATCACCACCAACTGCCCGCAGCCTCCAACTCACCGGTTCCTGGGCAGGCCCTGCACTGTGACACCCTCCTGCAGCCCGCCACTCATGTTTCCTATAACCTTTGAGAGCTGACCTGTACTCTAGATGGACCACCAAGCTCTCCATCAGCCACGCCAAAGTCCCTGGGTCTGTGCAGAGCAAGGCTTCCTCCAGAAGGCTCTACAGGCCCCCTCCCACGTGCCCTCTCCCCAGCAAGGACCCACTGCCGCCCCCGCCATGGCCATGCTGCCAGCCACTGGGCACTCACCTGGCTTCCTCGTGTGCCCCAACCCCACACTCAGCCACCCCTTCCCTTCCACTGTCACACTGGACCTGGGGCAGCAGCACCAGTATCACCTCAGAGCTCCTCGGAAGAAAGATTTTCTGGATCCTACCTCAGATTAAGTCAGACTCTGGGTGGCACCCAAAAATATGTTTCACTTTTCGTTTTGAGACAGGATCTCACTATATAGCCCAAGTAGGCTACAACCTCACAGTTATCCTCCTGCCTCAGCCTCCTGTGTGCTAGGATTACAGGTGTGCACTACCATGCCCAGCCAAAAATCTGTGTTTTAACAGCCCCTCGGGTGATGCTGATGCATTCAAATTTCAAACCTCTGATGGAAAAGAACTTTTCACCCAACTGGCCAGAGCCAGACAAGACATGCAAGAGTGAGCTATTCCCCAATCTGTACATAATGCTTCTGAAACATTAAGAACACTGGTACTCTACCCATTATCAATATTTTAGGCCTACGCTGCACATTTAAGGGGTTTATAAAAATTACAGGAATTATGACATAATGATACTCCTTTTCTAAAGTTCAAAACAAGATAAACAACAGGTTGTTTGGGCACGCATAAGTAATTTACAACCAGGTTTTTTTTTTCTAACCAAGGCATGGTAATGGTAAAATCCATGATCAAGTTCACATCCAGAGAAAAGTAAAGCATGCACCAGCCCACACCACTGTGATATTCTGGGTTCTGCTCGGGCGGTAGGTTCACCGATGTCCGTTATGCTACGGGAAGTGATTAACTAGTTAACTCAGCTCGTGCATGATCGGTGGGGACCACACTCGGTGACCAGAGGGTTACTAATCTAAGCGCGTGTGCATCACAACCCTTTGCCTAGATCGCTGTGGTTCTGGGCCGCCAGTGACCCCGGATGCTGACAGTACCTGTGTGCGGTTGAATGCCACTCTGGCGAACACAGCCTGGGACACACTGGCCCGCTTGAGCTCATCTCGGACCTGCTGGTAGATGTCAGGAGAGACCTCCACGGAGGAGCTGGTGGGCTCCGGCTTCACAGCCCGGGGAATGGGCGGGTGGTTCAGGAACTGCTGGTTGATGGCTTGGGGGTGCTGGTGGGCCAACAGGCGGCTAACGGCGATCTGCTGGTTGATCAGGTGGGCCATGGCGATCTGCTGCCGGACAAGCTGTGGGCTGAGCTGGGGCGAGAGGAGCCCAGGGCTCATGATGGGCTGCAGCGCGGGCACTTGGTTGCGAATGGGTGCACTGTGGTGCATTTGGCTGTGAGGAGACTGTTCGCTGGTTTTCCCCAGGGACGCCAGCTGGTTCATATTTGGTAAGTGCATTGGACGCTGGCCCAGAACACAATAGTCTGAAAGGTTTTCTCGTTCCACTCTTTCCACTGTGAAGAGATAGAAATGATAAGTCATCGTTATTTTCAGTACTTACTGTTAAAATGTGGAATACTTGACTATAGTGTTTTGGTATAGTAATGACATTAATTTCTTTTCATATAAAGTCTTAGCCCTGGAGTACAAGTGACCTACTCTTTCCTGCAAAATATTACAATGGGATTTTGTTCATAAAAGAGATGAAAGGGCTGGGGATATAGCTCAGTGGAATAAGCACCTGCCTGGTAAGTGCAAGGTCCTGAGTTCAATCCCCAGTACCACCAAAAAAAAAAAAAAGAGAGATGAAAGTAGGTCTGGGGAGGTAGCTTGGTGGTACAGCACTAGCATAGCATGGAAGTAATACAAAGCAAACAGACAAATGGACATGAAAGTCACAATGCTTGCCAACTCAGAGTCCCTAAATGTCTAGAAGTGTCTGGTTGAACAGCCAAGGCAGAAGCCACTGGCCACTAGATTCTCAAGCTCATTCCCCAGTTCTGACTCACACCTGCTTGGTCATGCTGGGTGAGAATGGCACCAGCCACTCTTACCTTCTTGGTGTGGTTCAAGGTATAGTCAAGGTCATTGGGAGAGGACAAGGACAACATATCCTGCTGAATTAACTACAACCTTCTGTGGAAATCTCACACAAATACTAGTACGCAACTCTGGAGAAGTCCATAGGAAATGCCCACCATTCAGTGCACCCGTCCATCGCATCTGGGTATCTCAGTGAGGGTGACATGCTTGAGGTAAGGAAACAGTCTCCCAAATTAAGTGTCACTCGACTGGTCACCAAATAGGCTATCTACTTCATTACACTTTGATGAAAACTTCAAGAATAATCATAAAGAAACACAACAGGAATCTTAGAGATGTGCCAAGTTGTTTTTTAGGGAAGGGAATCACATCCTGGTCAACCCTCCTCTAAGGTCTGCTGCCTGGAGAAAGCACATTAGGCTGAGCAACTCCATCATTACCAGCTCTAAGTGCTCACAGCTATAATCTAGCAAAATCTGCTTTTGAAAGCAAATTTCCTAGAAACTGAGTAGTTATTTCTCACAACTGTAAATGTTGCCATGACCACACAAAAGTCCTGCTCAAGATAACTTTAAGAAACACTGTTTGGGAAGGTTACTTGCTGGAGACCAAAAGTAATCAAAAGAGGACAAACTTTTTTGAAAATAACTGTTCCTCTGTTATGCAAATGGTGCTTCTAGTAACATTCAGTTGACAGTAACAATCACTGGTATCGGAAAATTCCTGAGTCTCAAAACACTGAGGCAGAAGTGCAATGTCCTAGAAAACTGGGAGATTCAACTCCAAACAGAGTTTCCGTGAGGACCAAGGTTTGGTGACTAATTGCACGTGAACGATTTGAATAAAATCAATCAACAGACTGTAAGGGTGGAAAAAGTAGTATTTGTAAGTTAACATCTTATGTACATTGTGATCTTACAATATATACGTGGGAGCAAATTAATATGCTAAAATGTAATGACTGAATCACTTATGTGTCTAAGTTTTAGATATTTCAAACTTTCCATTTAGGAAACAGGTGAATATAAACATGTTAGGGTCACATTATATGTAGATATGTATATTTTCCTCCTTTCTAAACTGATTTTTTACTTAAACTGCCTATGAATTCCCAAATAAGTCAAAAGTTTATTTATAACTTCTTCCATTTCCAACTTGACCCTTTCAATGAAGCTTGCTTAGTCTACTGGTCACTTTTCCTTCACAAGGTTCAAGGAAATAAACCATTTTAATCTTCTGCTCTAGAGACATTTTCCAGTCATTATATTAATTAAAGTACAGAGCCTGAACCCTAAACCAAGCAAATGGTTAGGAGCCCTCAGATAAGGTAACCTAACACACTTCCATGGAGCAGGAATCACTATTATAAATCCCTTTGCTGAAGGAAAATGTAAAGAAAGCATAAACTTTCTAGAGTAAAGTTAGACTTTACAGAAACGGCCTCAGTAAACACATAACTCACTGTTGTTGATTTTATATTTCAAAATAAGATGAGTTTGATAATTAAGTTATGCTTTCAGGAACTTAATAAGCACAAACCTTTGTCCACGTTTTCTTCTACTCAAAAAACATAGAACCATCCTCTTACAGAATGTTTTCTTTGGCCAAAAGCAGATTTTCCAAGTACTCAGCAGGTTCATTTTTCAAGGATTTCATTTCTTTTGAGTGCTTACCTTCTTGAAATGGGCCTAAATCACATCATTCACTTAAAACACATTCCACTCAGATCTGGCCGTACTCTGGGTGTGGAGACGACTACAGGTCAGTGTCAAAGTTCTCCAAAAGCTATGTGAACTGGCAGGACAGGTCAGAACCAGAGCACCTGTCCGCTACCTACGGAGGGAACATCACACCTGCCTTGGGGTTGGAGTCAAGTGCTCTGTAGGACTGCAGTGTTCTTCGTGCATGGCAACACCACGCAGGATCGGTCATGTGTAGACCTCAGGTCAGGACCTGGAGGCTGAAGCCGACACCTGCAGGACAACTTGAGAAGCCTCCTCGAAGGAAGGTGCTGGGAGAGAAGGAAGCGCCACCCGATGCCAGCCAGTGTCTTCTTATATTGACATTTCTCCCGATTTCTCATGAAGAATTTGGATTTTCACATTACAGTTCATGTATCTGTACTGGCAACTAACTTTATTTAATTATTTATTTTTTGAGACAGGGTTTCACTATGCAGGGCAGACTGCCCTTGAACTCACTTTGTAGCCCAGGCTGGCCTTGAACTCACAGTAATCTTCCTGTCTCAGCCTTCTGAGTGCTGGGATTACAGCCCCACACCACCACGCTGGGCTAACTTTATTTTTAAAATACAGTAACAGCCAAACAAGATATTTCTGATAACCAGATCCTGCCCACCACTGCCAGATTTTTACATTTTTCCTAAGAGATGAAGGACACTCATGTTTTTCAGTCCCTGACAGCTCTATCAATAAAAGCCAGGTCCTTCTAAAAATAAAGGATAAAAGAGCACTCGCCCTCATTTAAGATGCAACGACCCAACTGATGGCCATCAGCAGGCTGCTGCCTCCATCTCCGTCAGCTGTGCTCTCATCAAACAGCATCACACCAGGTCTCAGCCTCTCCGTGGAGCAGGCAGTGTGAGCGCTTTTTAGGGAAGAAGGAGGGAGGGAGGGAGGTGAGGAGGGAGAAAGCGGCAGATGCAGAGAGAAAGACAGAAGCAAGATAGGAGCATGAAGAGAGAGACAAAGAAGGAGAGACAGAGAGACAGAGACAGAAAGAGACAGATAGGGAGAAAGAGACGGGGAGACAGAGAGAAAAAGAGAGACAGAGAGGGAGACAAAGGGAGATGGAAGAGAAGCCTCTGGGGCAGGCCATGCCTGCAGGGCACCGGCCTGTGCTTCTCCTTTCCCTCGCTGCCTCTCCTTCCCTTCCTCTCCTCCCCCAACCGTCTTCACTGTGACCACAGGCTTCAGCCTGGCTCCAAAGCTCATAGGGTCCCCTTAACTGAGAACACACTAAGATGAGACATGGAAAGAGAAGGCCAGCAAGCAGCACTGACTCTGCGGGTGAGGGTCACGCTCCCATTCACAAGGGGAAAGACCCGGAAGTCGATGTTCACAGTGCCCACCAGCAGAGGGACGAAGAAAATGTGGTCCATATTCACAATGAAGTATTATTCAGCCATGAAAAAGAACAAAAGATTGGCCCTGGAGACAAACAAATGGATCTGGAGACACTCAAAGGCAAGTAAGGCACATTCTCCCTACTACGTGGAATCTGAACAGAGGACAGAAAGCAGAGGTTGTTAGACAGAGGGACGGGTGGTGGGAGCAGGCAGTGAGGGGGCAGACGTGAGCAAAATACATGTGCTCTCAAAATTGTGAGGGCAGAGGGCAGCAGGGTGAAAATGATACAGTCTGTTATGTGCACACACGAATCTGCCAAATGAACCCCACTCATCTGCGTAACTGACGTGGAAAGAGGAAGAAAACGCTAATAGACATGGGGAAAAAAAAGAAAAAGGAAAGACTTCAAAAGACATTAGAAACACAGCTGCTCCAGGCCTCAAAGTGGACAGCAGTTTAATCAGTTATAAACTGAGGAGAGCATTTCAAAGTTTTTCTCTAGAGCCTGAGCTTTTGGTGACGATCGTGCTCTACTGGACCCGCGGATCTGACTCGGTATCAAAGCTTTCTCGGGACCACACTCCGCTCCTCAGACTCCAGAAAAACATGACTTCAGGATTCTGCAGGCAAAACCCATGCCATGGGTATTGCCATGTGAAAGATCTTGGCTAAAGTGCTGCCATGAGTATCAGAAAATAGCTGTAGGATTATGATTAGCGGACAAAGCTTCACATTCCAAATTGTTTCTTTTCCCCAAATTGTTTAGAATAGGTCACCCTGAGACACAGCTGCTTAAAGGTCATCTCCCAAAGATCATCTCAGGAACTGCAACCTGGTCCTTCCTTGACACACCACTTTGAAAATGAATCATTCATTTACTTCAGAGCAATGTACAGTATAAAAAAAAAAGAAACAGAGAACAGAATCACAGGCCATGACGCATGCATCGCTATGTTACCTTGCAATTTCTGCAAATGTGGCTTAAAAGTTAGGAGCTAGAAGAATAGATATATGAATGACATAGTCTCACAACTCTGGCATTTTTTTACAACTCTTGAAATTAAATTTGTAGAAAAGCGAAATAGATAGTGTTTTATGTTTCAAATTTTAGAATGAATAAAAAATGGGAAAAAACAACAAATATGCTTTAAATGTACATATGCATTGAATCATTGACATCAACCAACAGAGAGGAAGGAAACATCCCACGGTATTTTTAAAAGTGAAAGTTTAGCAAGTGGCTTTCTACTTTCCAGGGAATATGTAGGCATCAGAAATGCCCTAACACAAAAACACATGTACTCAAACAATTTTTCTGTTCAATTTGTGCTTCCCTCAATTAAATTTCATTATTTTTAAAACATCTATTGGCTACAGGTTCTACATAAATTAGCCATCACTGAATTTCAGTGCTTAGAAGGACTGGATGTTGCCGGGTTTCTGAGGAGGGTTTCTGAGGACGGGAAAAGCAGTGGACGGGCTCAGGTGCCTGTCCCAGTGGCCCAGACTGGAACAGCGGGTGCGCTGGGGCCAGCTGAACCCGGCCCATAGCCACCATGCACATTGCCTATCTGACATCACAGTAACAGGTACCATTGCAGGTATTTTCAAATCAATCTCTCAGAATACATACCGCTGCTCCTTTGCCCTCCCCCCTTCCTCTCAGTGTATGTTTGCAATACATAATAAATACACTCATCATAGGAAGTGGGGCGCACACACACCTCATCTTAACCTTTGCCCACCCAGGGAGAATTAAGACATCCCACTGTGGGAACTCTCCTCGGCAACAGGAATGACAGTGGTTTGTGCGGGGGCAGAAGCAGCAGCAGCTATGGTGTTGCTCTTGCAAATTTATCAGTATTGCTGAAGTGCTTGCTAATACTGCCAGAATTATGACTATAGCATTTCAACGCAAAACCTAACACCACTGCTTCTATGAAACAGCTCTGGAGTTTGTCCAGTTATAACAGGTGGAAAGCACAGAAGCAGGAAAAGGCCTTGTACTGAGAAATTCCCCAAACCTCATTCCCATAGAATTTTTTCTTTGAGCCACTGAGACCCTCATGCAGATTAATGGCCAGCATGAACGAGTGAGAATGGATCCATTAATAAAGTGATACTAGTTTTCTCTAGAGCCTCTCTTGGAAACCCTGGATAAAAAAAAAAAAATAAGCAAAATGGAAGGTTTTTAAAAATCTAAACATCTGTGACTCCTTCAAGCTCAGAAACTACTGTGCACAAGGCAAGAGAGGCACAGATTTGCTTCTAACACCCTTGGTAGAAAACCCGCCAATCCTATCAGCAACTGAGTTGGAAGCCAAACCCCCCCCCATTGTGCCCTCCATCCCCTCCCTGGTCCTAACACTTCGGAGACCAATTTTAAAGATCACGATCCTAATTCCAGAAAAGCTAGGAAGCTTATTCAAGGTCAAAGAGCTGTCTAACTGCAGATCGTACTTCAAAATATTTAAAATGATTAGGGCTGCTGGCTCTGCAAAATAAATGAGACACAAGGCCAATGCAAACTAGGTTTTTCCTCCTTTCTCTGCACCACTCAAAATCAGGCTCTCAGGACTGAATGCTTTACAAGTACTTTTTAAAGGATTTCCTTCAGGAGAAAGCTGTGTTATTGCAAGTGCAGGGATTTTCATATCTGTAAAGCAAATACACCTCTTCCACAGTGTGCTGGCATTTCAGTGCCAAAACTCCTGCCTTTACCTAAGAGCTGAGGCACCTGGCTGAGCCCTTCCCACACTCCTGTGGTTTAATTCCCATAGCAACTGTAAGGATGCACAGATACGAACACCACTACTTCACTAAAGAAGCTGGAACACAGAAGAATCAATGTCACAAAACTACAGAAGGTAAAATCAGAATTAAAGGAAAATTTAAAACCTCTGTCTTTTGGCCCCCACACTTGTGTTCCACTAAACTTCCCAAGTTGGGCCATACGGGGATGAATAATCTTAGAGTCTGGGTCAGCACCAACCAGCCTTCTCAGAAAGAAACCCTTCCTCGGGTGTGTGTGTGCATGTGTGTGCGCGTGCACAAGTGTGCGTACACGTGTGTGCTGTCACATGCAATCTGCACACACACACATGTGGTGAGGGTCAGCCTGACACCTCACTCCACCTCTACCCTTTCTGGTGAGAGGGCTGAAAAGCTGTCAGCTCTGGGAGAGCGGTGAAGCCACTGAGGCCTCAGTGGTGGATCTGGCTGATCACAGACACGGGATTATCCATCAGTGCTTGTTTAATTCATAGGCAAAATACTGTTAACCAACTGCAATGTGTCAGGAGTGGTGTCAGCCCCCAAAGGTACAGCAGTATTGAACAATATTAGCTTTTAGAAACTCCATCTATGTTCTTCTTTCTGACAATTTAATTGTTTAGTCCACACAACTGAGCCTGTAGCATCTGCCCTTAAATGTACTTTGAATGGATAATCAAAGTTTCCTTTAGTTCCTTTTTCGTCAGAGAAGCTAGGAAACTACCTTCAATGTCTTCGCAATTCATTCTATATAGCTGTAACACAAATATAACATGTTGTATTTATTTTCATGCACCTCTTAATTTTTAAAAGTTTTTCCTGCAGTCATAAAAGCTTTGTCCAAAATCAAGTGTCCGTAGCAGAAACCCCTGACAGATGAAGACAGGACTCTACCAAGACACTCAAAATTGCAGATAACGAAGGTGTCTATGAAACAGAGGAGCAACAAGAAATAAAAGGTAAACACACACACTCATGGCAACAGCCTGACATCCTCAGCACTGGCAACAAATCCACGCAGCCAAAATAGATGGAATTGGCAACCCGCTACCATTCTGACCACGAACATGGGGATTCCATGTGACTCAGCCTGGTGTTTGTCTTGACCCCTTTCTCTGAGCTGAGCTATGTGCTAACATCCCTAAATTCGTTCATTGGATCAATTTCTTTTTCACTGTAAATATAACACTCATTGCCCTGATTACATAAAACAACCTCACTGGCCAATGCTGAACATATACCCCAGCCCCCAAAACTACTCCTGATTTATTCTCGCCTGGTCAATAACTGTAGGTACAAAGTCAGCTCATTACATGAAAATGACTGTCTGTCAACACAGACACAGACAGACATGATAAAGGAGCCAAACCTGATGTGCTCTCTCTATCACAGAGAAATCTCACACCACCAAAAACAAACAACTGGAAAAGCTATCACCAGAAGAATTCATTAACTATAATTAAAGAAAATAGTTGAGTTCAAAAAAGCTGAAGGGCAAAAGGGGAAAAAATAAAGCTAAGTCTCTTAGGACTACCATACCTAAAGATTCTTTTCCTCTGAATGTGTTAAAGAGAAATTGTCTCTGCGGTGAGAACTCACCAGCAAAATCTCTGCCTAGAGCAAGATATTCTGAGCCAACTTGTTAACTCCTAATAAAACAGCCCACTGGCAAGGTGTGCCAGTGCCCTGTGATGATACCCCAGGACCCAGTGTCTTAGGTGTATTTTCCCCTCATTATCGACTTCCTCTCCCATCATATTAAAATCCAGAGAAACACATCTATCCACTGTAAAGCAGCAGGAGCCTGCACACCTCTTTCTTTGCCAATGAATACTCCCAGGCCCATGAGTTCTCTGGAAAAAGTGAGCGCTATTCACCTTTGCCAGGGAGACCTCTGCCCCGGGCAAGTGTGTGCACTGCTGCGACGCCCAGTTTCAAACTCCCCTTATCACACCCTGCTGATGTCCTTCACGTTGCACATTTCTCTAGCTGTGTAGGTGAGAGCTGCTCCCTATGCTAACGGCATCTTTATTTTGCTTTGCATTTTAACCTGATGCTGTAACTTCTAAGGTGAGTTGAGCACATGGTATAGAAACATCCCACTGCAGAGAGACAGCGCCTCTGGAGCAGCCTCGCCTGCCCACTGCATGCTGCACATCTCAACTCCTCAACCCCGCCTACCAGGGGGAGCCGGTCAGGGAAACAATCAGCCCACGATTCCTCCTTTCCCATAAATAGGTCTCCTTGGTTTTACAGGACTTCAATGTTTCAGGTCATTATTTTGAGGAAAAATGCATAGTAAAGTAGCTGGAAAAAAACCTCAAGGGGATCTTTTTCTGAGCATAAGCATTTGATAGTCTGTACTTAATAAAGGTACTGTCTTCCAGTGGAACTATTACTAAAATCTCTACACCAATAACTAAATAGAAAAAAGGGAAGTGATTCTGATCCTGCCTGCTAATCTCCTAAGGATATCTGCAATAAGAATTAAACCAGGAAGGATTTTCTTTTTTGTCTCCAGACAACAGACAACAAGATTAACTGTAAAAAAAAAAAAAAAAAGTTAAAAAAGCCAGGCATGGTGGCACATGCCTGTAATCCCAGAACTCAGGAGGCTGAAGCAGGAGGATCATTCTGAGTTTGAGACCAACCTGGGCTACAGAGTGAACTCAAAGCCAGCCTGAATTGCATAGTGAGACCTTGTCTCAAAAAGACCAAAAAAAAAAGGTATAATATTTGCAAAAAATGAAACTGTTCTAAATATACATATCCAAATAAGTTCTCCTGCATAGAATTTTATCCTCTCTACTGAGGTCCGCATTCCCAGGACTTGGAACTGCATAAATCCTCCAACATGTGCACTATGGTCCTCCTGGCCCGAGGCAGAGGGGGTTGTATCAGCCAAGCATCACCTTAACTGTGCATGAGGGACTGAAGGCGGAGATGGAGGATACCCAGTGTTAGGACTCCTGGTGGCCCTAAGTCCTCATCGACTCACTCAGAAGTCCAGAACTGCAAGGTCAGAGCCTGGAGTCTTTTGCGGACAGAGTGGATGAGGCAGGCAAGCTACTGTCACACAGGGACACCAGCAGGCTAATGTCAGGGTCCTCTCGGTGCATAGTGCGGAAGCCTCTTAGCCCAGCAGCCCCAGCTCCAGCTCCACTGTGGAATTTCTGATTCTATTTCTGAGTAGAACACAGGGAAACCTGAAACTAGCAGAAATGAAAAGCATGTCCTAAGCGCAAGCAGAGAATTCAGGAGAGGAAGCTGCTACAAACCCTCCGCCCATTGCCTCCCTGGGCCTCCGGCCACTCCTCACATTCACCCAAGATTGTCCAGGCCCCCTCAGGGATCAGTGGCCCCAAGCCCTGCTCCCCCTGCAAAGCTGGCCATGTGTCCAGCCTCAGCTGCACAGCCACTCCCCTGCACCTCTCTCCTGCCTTCTTCCTCCTCCACACCCCTGGCTGCCTCCCTGGTTCCCTCTCTACTAGGTATCAATGACCAGGACCACCACTGCCTGCAGACTTCCTCCCAGAAGCCCAGCACCATGCCCCCTCTGGGCACCGACTCCCTGGCGGCAGCCCCTTGCATGTATGTACCTGCCATGCCCTGTTCCTCTTGCAGCCTCTGTACCAGCCTCCTGCCGGTCTCCCCTTCAAGGATGGTCTTGTACACCACCTCAACTACCGTGTCCAAACAGCAGTGCCAGAACCCATCCCTAGTCCTGTCCTTGAACTGGCTGGGTCCTCATCTTAATCCAAGGGGCACTGCGCCCACTTGCCCACTTCTCACCTAAATGTCCACAGTGCCTTCTCCACTCAGTGCCCTATTTCTTCCCACACCACACGAGCCATCACGCTGGATGCCTTAGCTTCTGCCTCAGCAGCTCTTTCTCCCAGCTCTGTTCACAGCCAGTCTCGCGTACTCTGCTTTCTTCAGCTCTCACTTCCAGGCATTGCACCAATGCCACAGCTGGCCACTGGCACCCCCACGATGTGACCCTGGCTTCCCCACCATACCCCCCGTCACAGTACCACCTCCCCAGCCAGGGCCCTTGTCCTCTGCTCATCTGCTCACATCCACGCTACCGTGCCTTTTCCTCTACACCTGTCACCGTGACTTGAAATCTCAGGGTCCCTAAAGGCCCCGGGCGATAGGCCTTGCTCCCAGGGTGGTAGTGAACTCTCCAAGGGACACTTTGCATCCCTTGGGCCCTCCGAGCCCACTGTCACTCCTGGCCGCTGGGTATGGGTCCTGCCACCATGCTTGCACCATGGTGTGCCGCCCCTTAGGGCCCCTGACCATAGCGCCTACTGACAACAGACTGACTCTCCAAAACACGGGCCCGATGAACACCATCTCCTCCACTGACTCTCTCAGGTACTGGTCATGGCAATGCAGAGGTAAGCTGACACTGAGCACACCCTGACAACATGGACAGCCCCACACTGCAGCAGGAGGACCCATGGGCTGCTGCTTCGGATGGACAACAATCTTTACCATACTCACCGATGTGCAGCCACCAGCACACTGCTCTGTCTTCTCTCTGCAGATCCACCGGTCCTCAAGGCGTGATGCGCTCCACACACCCAACACTGTCACAGTGCCATCAGACGTGCACCAGCTCTTCCTACGGGGCCCTTGCTGGACACAGGCATCCTGGGAGCAGGAGGACCATGTCCAGCCATCCTCTCTGCTCTGCGCACTGCAGGCAGCCCTACCAGGCACACTCACAAAACACTGATTTCATTTCAACAATTTATTACTGTAAGTTTTCGCAAGGAAAGCCTACATAATGCCCCTGCTATATTCCCACCCTGAGGATCTCGCCAAGTTTATAAAAGAGATGCCTAAATTGATCTGTAAGTAAGAAAAGATGTGTCCTAACACTGATGGCTTCATACAGGTTGTAGGCCTTCAGAAACCAAGAATGTGCACTTCTTTCAAAAAGCAAGCATACAAGCTGGCTGGGTACTGGGGCTACACAAACGGGCAAACAGGTAACTTTCCATCCCTTTAAAATATGCATTTAAAGTGGCTTATAAATAATATGCATGAGATGACGTTTTTCTTGCCTTCTACAAACCACATTATTGGCAATTAATCACCCTTACTTCTTTAAACACTCATGAGTGAGCACACTCAGGCAGATGCAGCAGTGCCCAACACAGCCTAAGTGCACTTCCGGAGCCCCAGAGAGGACGGCAGCCCACCTGGGCGCTCACCAGCTGCCTGTGGAGAAGAAGCCTTCTCCCCGGGCTGGGCCTCCAGGGAAGCATGCCTAGAACATGTGCAGGGCTTTCCCACACTTGGAAAACCAAGGGGATGGAACATGACTGCTAAGGAAGTGATGTTTCTATGTCCGTGAGTCTACTACTTACACAAAATTCAAAGTGTCTGATACTAGTATTGCTTTCAAGCCTAGAGCAGATAAACTACCTTGAAGAATACCTTCCTGTGGATCCGAGGGTGAAAGCAAATTTCCTCCGTGACTATGACTCCCAAGAATAACTCCTTTTTACCTCCTCAGAGCTAAGCAGCACAGAGGCAGAAGTGCAGAGAGCTGATTAAAGGCACTGTCCCGACCGCCGACCCCACAGGCCCAGCAAGAGCTGCTTCGTGGAACCAGTTCAGGAGACGTTGACTTGGCCACTCAACGCCAAGGCACCAGTTTGTAAACGACACAATCATTTTTGGGTACAAGAGGTGCTTTAAATGTGGTAACATTATATCATTTCAGCTATAATGATCATAATTACTTATTTCTTTTAATCACAACCCACTTAACCACTTTAGTACAGAAGACTAGTTCAAGGAGTTTAATTTTCATTCAACATCTAATCTTTGTGTTTACCGAAACCCTTCATGGGCTTTGTTTACTGTCTGCTTGCTGGCCTGGACGTTTGATCTTGCAAGACTGGATCAGACAGGGTCAGATAAAATACTGACTGCTAGAGTAAACCAGGCTCAGAGAAGTAACACTGATTTTTAAAATCCTCCTTTCTCCCAGATTTTTTAATATTTCACAAAATAAACTCAAATAAACAAACAAAATTAAGAAAACTAGCAATCAGGGGTTCCTGAGCAGTGACTGAGAACAGGGATGTGACAGAGTAATTTTACATCCTGGCCAAAATTTGGGGCTTGGCTAGGTCTGCTTGTCCCAGCAGTATTACTGATGACACAAATAATTACAATAGCCACCAGGATTTGTGTGAACTCTGAACGACCCTTTTTAATTCTTGAGACACAGGTTAACCTCACTGAACATGGTAATTCACTATGCTTTGGTTAAAAAACTTTTAAATTAGAAATATTTTAGATACAAAATCATACTTTGAAAATTACTAATTAAGATGCATTTACAACATGCAAGACCTTCTCTGTCAGAGCCCTTTCTGCGCTTCTGCCACCCTGCAGGAGGCAGGCTGCTCAGAATGTAATCGAGGTGAGGGGCCCACACGCATGCCTCCAGTGTCAGAAAAATGGGGGCAAGTTCACATCTAGCGCTTATGTGAAGGAACAGCGAGCTTACAAGTAGATAACTGTTGTATAAAATGTGTAGAATTTATGAAAGGAAGATCAATGGGGTAAAAGCTCCCTAATTCTAAAACCTCAAAAATATAATTCTGTAATAGCATGAATGTCCCTAGGAGTGTACATTTCCCCTTGCTGCTCTTGCAGTTACACCAGTGAGTGGTGTAAGACTAGATCCAACACTGAGACTCCTAAACGTGAAGCAAATGCTATTATATAAAATGTACATCGTTTTCTTTACACTTGGGAGACTATGAAGCTCTGTGTTTTACAATCTAGGCCCAAAGCAATGAACAATATGAGATGAGTGGCAATTTAAAAAAAAATTTTTAATGCTCCCTACACCAAGGAAGCCGTCCATCATACACTCTGTTTTCTTCAGTATCAAAAACTCCTGGGAAACAGGTTCAGCCTCTTGGACCTCAGAACCAGAATATACAAACTGTCTCCTCGTCTATCCTAAAGTAACGCCAACATTAACTCAAATATGTCTGTGTCAACCTTGATTGTCTTTGAAATTAAAGAAATAAAGGTAAACACAATGTGCCTTGCTGTGATCACTGAGGAAAATAAAGTTAGCATGCTAAGCCAAACCAATTTAGGACTTTTTAAAGGATAAGTGTAAATAGTTTAGCTATAATAACAACAAATTCAAAAAATGCACATTAAAATGTTTACTTCAAAATTTAGACAATTCCATTTGTATATAGTTTTTACATCTGTTTTTAATGATATCAAATTATTGATTGTTCATTTTTCTCATATTTATGTAAGCATTAACTATAGAATTTGCAATCTGATCTTTTTTTTAATCCTTCCAGTAGACTTTTATTTTTGCCAGGTTTGAGTCATATGTACTTTGATCTTTCAGAGTATATAATTATTTTACTGTTTACTTATTTCTATGAGAAAAGAAAAAAGTTTTGACCTAGGAGATCTATATGTGGCAATTTGTAACAGAATCACATAGCTTATGTTTAGAAAATCATGGTTTTGATTAAGAAGCAACCATTTAGTTCCCACTGTTTTATTAAAACAGACATTAGCAGATAATAAGAAACATATTTAACAATGTAGCCTACGTTTACTGGAGGACATCAGTGGGCAGGCTTGGGACTTTGGTCTACACTGAGCCTCAGCCCCCCAGATGCAAACCGGAAACTGGGCGGGAGGACAAAGTGGGAGACAGCACAGGAGCGTGACCCCTGGGTGCTAAGGAGGAGCCTGTGGGAGAGTTCTGGCGCTGCACACCTGATTGGCACGTCTGAGGCTCACTGCTGCGGGGGTTCACTTGGAAAACCGATGGACATAGGTTTTACAACCAAAGTAAATTTTCCTGAGAAATGGGTGCCAGCAGACAGGACCTCCCCACAAAACCTCTTCACAGAGAGAAGCTTCTAGGAAACTGGGTGTGCCTCTCTAGGCCCAACAAGTCCTGTCTTCCTGGGGGTTGGGAGTTAAATGAAACACACCCCTCTCATGTTTATCCTCTGAGTACCATCTTACCTGCCATCCAGCCTTTGTTTTCCTCCCACCCCCTCAACTGATGAATCAACACCACTTGAACTGCTTTATGGCAGCTTGTGTTTACTTCACACATACCTTAACCTTCCCTTCTCTCCTCCCACCAGTGTGCACCACACACACACACACACACACACACACACACACACTCACACTCCAGCTCGGGACGAGCACCACATAAATACCATGTGCACAGTGTCTAACAGCCTCTTCAGTGCGGGCCCTTGACCTCTGGGAAGAAATCAAGGTCTCAGTCTGCTTTTATGGTGCTTAAAGATTTAACTGTGCGTTTACTATCTTAAAAAAAAAAACAGAGCTTGAAAAAGTGAATCTCTAAGAAAGCAGAGCAGGAGACCAAGTGTTAAGGTGTGCACACTTGTGGGCGTGGGCATGTGCATGTGCGCGTGTGCACAACACACACACAGCAATTCTGACAGCACTAGAGTGAAGGGGCGCCTTCTCTGAATCTGGACTTATGTTAAAGGATGACACGCTCCTCCTTCTGCTTAGAACAGCAAGTAAACGGGACCCGATGAATGACCCTGAAACTGCTTGATTCTTTCCATTCTCAGCCAGAGAGGATCTGTGCAAGCACTTTAACCATCCTATTTTAACAGAAAAACTTGGAGACAACACTTACAGAAAAGAAGCCCTTCAGAGCCCACAGCCGCTCACTTCTTCAGCACAAGTGAGTGTCCATACTCCCAGGCGAGTGTACAGAGCAGAACTGGCACAGGACAGATCATTCTGTCTGCAGTGCACTTAGTTCTCCAGGCAGCTCAACATTTTGTTTTTCCTTTTAAATTGTGTACTTAGCATAAAATGCTTTTACTCCTTTGTCTTCAAAAAGTGGTACCAACACACGGAAACCTCATTTCCTCAGGTGACCTTACGAATGGGCTTGCACACACTTCACTGCCAGAGTGTGAGGGAGCACCCTGGCCCCAGAGGGGCAGGAGCTGTCCGTGAGGCCATGAGCACCTGTGGTAGAGCGTGACAAACCGTGACCCAACCACACAAAATGAGGACTGGAGGGCCCTGGAATGTCAGCGCTATAAAGGTGCAGCACTTGCTGGCGTTACTGCAAGAGCAGCAGGCACTCGGCAAACATGCAAAGCAAGTGTCACTAATGTGCTCCAGGGCGGGGTCATCGAGGACCACACAGAGCTCCGTAGTTAGTACAGCACCACTCCCCGGCCTCCTCCAGCTGCTCAGCTGTTACTACTATAACGTTATGGCTGCTGTTTTCTAAGAGGTTATTTTACTCCAGCGCTATCTCATTTAGTCTTCCCGCTACCCAGGACCTAAGCATTCCTATTTTCCCCATTTCCCAACGGGGAGACTGAATCCTGGTGAGATGGAACAACTTGCTCAAGTTTATGGCACTGGCGCCTGGAAACAAATTTGCACAGGAGCCTCCTGGGTGTGGCGCCCTTCCTTCACCTGCTCTCTGGACCCCCGCAAAGAAACAGTCTTCAGACTACTTCCAACCAGTCTTCCGGATGCTGAGGCAGACAGTCCCATTCGTTCATCAGCAGTCAAACCCTAGGCGCTGATGGAGCCTAGAATAACTGCTTTCGAATTTCTGAAGGATTTTGGTCTTCACAAGTATCACTAGGGAAAGCTACAAACTTGATAAATTATGCTAAGAATGTTACTTTTAGTTCTAATACCATCGCAGTTTTAAGGGAGCCAATTTGCATCTCCTGACAGAAATATTAAGATTCTTACTTTTGTAATATAATAGAGACAGGCAATATCTGAAGTTAGCATATGTTACAAACAACCAACAAGTCATCGACCTTAACATAATAGGCTTTAAAGACAAAGAAGTCATTTTACCTTTGATCTTCTTATATTTTTTATACCATCTCCCAAACTCCTGGCACTTGGTTGCTGACACATTGGCATAATATGTGCTATTTACAATGGATGAAATCATACTCTGAAAAGAAGAAAAAAATTCGGTTATGTTTCAAATATATGAAGTTTCCTTCCTGGGGACCAGAACAGTGTGCTGCAGCCCTCACCCACATTCGGCATCTTTCTACTTGAAGCTGTTGCTGTCTGGCAAGCTGAGCTGGCCAATGCCATGCTGACCTGATGCACGCTCTGAAGCTAACACCTAAATGAGGACAGTACTTCCTCCAAAAATCCAACCCTGGGCCAGTGTCAGAGAGGAGGGGGAGGCAGCAGCCTGATGGAAAAGGGGAAGAAGCTCCCCTAAGCTAGGGCGCAGAGTGAAGGTGAGCAAGCCTGGAGGCCCCAGCACCCATCTCTAATAAAGCCTTTCAGATGTTTCTGCTCTGCGTCCAACTGCAGCACTCGAGGCAGCCAAGAATCCGAGAACATCCGTGCTACAGGCTGCAGAACAACATTTAGGGAAATAAGTTAAATTAATATCATTTATAGAAACGTGTGATTAGCACTTGTGTGAAAATTCACCAAAGGAAAAAATTAACAGTGCTATTTTAGATCAGGGGAAACTAAACCTAACATTTGTACTGTGTTTCAACCCAAAACTCATCACAGCTAAAGCTCTCTGAGGCTTAGGACCAAAGACCCTTCCCCATCCTCATCCTCTTGGCCCTCCTGACTCAGGCCCTGCGCCCACCTATCTCTGGACTTGGGACTGGAAGGAAAGCACAACCCAACTCAGCCCTGAAAATCAAATTACAGTCGCACAGCCTGCAGGAAAGGCCCCACTGCAATACATGTGCATCCACACACGGCCTGCCTGGGCCCGCACGGGTGGAGATGTCCACTCCTACCTGAACCGACTATGCCGTTATGTGTGTGCACTTCACATCCCGAGAGCACTTCTGCAAATTTCGTTTAAAAGCCAATGAGCCTACACAACCCAAGAAGCTCACGTGAACAGCACCAGGTTTCATATTTTGCCTGAAATCTCATCTGTCTCAAAAATGTTAACCCCAGACATGGAGCACTTCAGAAAAATCTTGGAATTTCCAATAACATTTCTGATAAAAAGGATGACAATAAATCAAATCAATGGCAAGTTATTTATCAGGAGGTTCAAACACCTGCAGACAGAGGCCCTGGTAGATCCTGGCTGACATGCCAGATTCAAACACTTTGTAATTAGCACTCAGGGGTGGAGGGGTGGAGCTCCTGACTCAAGGAACCCTCTCTGGCCCCTGTCTATACAGCAGGTGGCTGATCCCTCAGCCGCTGTGTCTACATGATGCCCTTTTCTCTAAGTGTGAGGAGGAGATCCTTTCAGTCCCCTGGCCTGGACACAGTGCTGGGAACTCTAAGAGCCAGTGTCACCTGAGGGTGCCACCAACCTCTGCAAGCCTGCCCAGCCTGGCATCCCCACCCAGGCTCTGCTGGGTGCTGCTCTCTGCCTGGCTGCCTCTCTCTTCCTGGCTGGTCCACTGGTTCTCACGTGGGCTGAGTCAATGAAATCTGGCCCGAGAAGAGGACATTTCCACAGGACATGAAATATCGTGACAGGACACTAACAGGCACAGGTGCTGTGAACAGGGCCACCACGCTGGCCTTGCTCTGCTGCACTCCAGAGAGGCACAGGACGTAGACAGGCAAGGCAGGAGTCACAGAGCAGACAAACACTCGAGCGCCCACACCCCAAGCCTGTGCCACGCTGATCCCGGGAACCCGTGTCTCCCTTGGTGTCTCACCTGCACTACATAGCACCATCATGAACCTAGGGGACCCAGAAATGAAAATTGGACCCCACACCCCAGCTCTGACCCATTTACAAAGGAGAAGCTCGGGACCCCGCCACAAGCACAATGCCGGTAAGTTTCTATCCTACCTGCAAAAACATCACATAATGTCAAGCTTCAAGCTGAACAAAGGGGTCAGGGTGCAGGTGGAGACCATCTCCCAGGGCCCACCATGGCTCACTTATTCACATGAATGCCCCGCATGCCCCACACATGGTGGATACCCACCTGCAAGCCTTTCATGAAGGGTTGTTAGACTAGGAACAGAAGAGACATATCTTCGGGCTATCTTAGTGGAAGGTCCTATATACCCGATTGTCCCAGCTTCAAACATGAGTTCTCCCACCCAGGTTCACTGCATTATTCTCAGTCAGAATCCCTAGGCCTCTCAGAAATACTAGAGAAGACAGCGCACATCATCTTAATGCGGGTGCCAATTAATTTGTCAAAAACATCGAAACTTAAGCAGTGACCTACAAAGCTGAAAGGGTTAACACAGACCAGGCAGACACTGACTTCAGAAGACTACGGGACACTGTCCTCCCCGAGATCTCCAGACTTTAAGCAATGTAGGGCTGAGTCTTGTAACTTAATATCTTGTTGTAGGGAGGCAGCTTACAATCAGTCTCAATCTCCTTTTTCTCCTGTGGTTCTGGGGATGGAGCCCAGGGACCCTGTTCCTTATGGACAAGCACTCTGTGCTGAGCTGCCTCCCACCCAGTTGCTAGCATCTCAGACCTGGTGAGGCACAGGCACTGCATAGGAGGAGATGCACTGATGAAATCTTTCCTGCCCACCACCCTGCCAGACATATCTAATCCCATTTACTGCTTTAGAAAAATATATGCATGATTTCGCAACTCATCTCAACACTTTACCTGTTCCAGTCATTCTAGAACAACCACACAGCTAGACTTTTAGAAGCTCAGCGATCAGTGAACCAGGCCCGAGCCAACTTTTGGAACTGACACCACACCGACTCCTGATTAGCTGTCAGCGACCCAGTGCCGGTCCAGCAGCCTGGGAGAGAGGACAGCAGCTGTGTCTGACACCCCAGCGAGGCCTGCACTTCCAGAGGCTGCTGGTAACTCTGCATCCCCACACACAGCTCTCCACTTGGGGTCATGGCAGTGCGAGGCAGGAGAAGGGGCTCACAGCCGACAGGGGCCCCTCAGACACTGGGCAGGCCATAAACAGCATAGACTGTTGCACACTGTGCAGTTTTATGAGTAGTATCACATATTATGATGGCAAAAAGAAGGCTTAAAGTCTTTCCAACTACAAAGATCTTTGAAAAAGTTAAAACTTTTCTGTAACTGTGAAATTTAAATTAGAGAGATTCTGGGTGGAGGGTGGAAGATAAAGTGTCCAGTCTGCCACACAGTTCGCCGTATCTTTGAAAGTAAACTTTTAAAAATAAGTAAGGTCTTTGAGGAGTCAAATCTATCTGAATTGGCTTAGCTCCTCCAAGGGTAACAGCTGATGGACTCTGCTGGAAGCCGGACAGTGAGCGGACAGGAGAACACTGCTGCTAAAGTGGCCACGCTGACCGCAGCACAGCCCTGTGACACAGAGGACCAGAAACTTCCTGGTGCCTGGGGCACAGCACCCTGTACGCTGCACGGGGCACCCATGTCACAGCTCTTACACTGCGTGTGGCATCTGAGAACTGGGAGGAGAACAAATGACAGGCACCGGGCTGTGTCTGCTTCACGGGGTTCTCTGCCTTGTTTTAAAGTGATGAGGAAACCACAGGAGGATGTGTGTCTCCAGTTGAACCATCATAAGTGCCACCTGACTACACTTACATTAGCTAGACTGCGTTATCTAAAACTAAATTTTCTTTTAAGTTTCCGAGTTAAATTCAAATGCACCTGTTTCTTAGACAGCCCAGGGAGATGTCCAACGTGATCATTATGAGGATGGTTTCATATTCAGAGGGCTCAGAGGTCCCAAAGGGAAAGATGTCCTGTCCCAAGCCACCCTTGGAAGAGTCAAGGGCCCCACACTGGGCTGCTGACTCCATGGTCTCTGAAGGAGGGAGACCGACCACAGCAGAAGGAGGAGCGCTCTCCACTCCACCAGCAGCCACCATGAAAGAGCTGATCTTCCACCCCCACCAAGAATCAAGGTGACAATAAATAGAGAAAAACATAAGCTGTGACCATGTGTTCCTTCCATGGAGTAAGTTAGGAGTTCAGAGTCAAAACCCAAGAAATCTAAAGAAAATTCAGAACGTAATTGGAAAAAAGCAACACATGCACATGGGGAGGATGATTTGCCCAAAATGCTTGGACAGAGAGAAATCTGGGAACCTCTTTTGCTGAAGAAGAAAGATGAAATAATTAAACACCTCCACCCCCCTCCTCTCAGCCTGTTGGGATTTATTTGTCTGAGTAGCAGTGTGGTATTCAGATGAGCTACGCTGCAGGGACACGACACATCAGGTTCGAAAAGACTGTTTCAAACAAGAGAGGGCTTATTTATTTTTATAACACTGAGCTCTGCATAGTCCAAGCAGGCTGGCCTTAAACTCTCCATGTAGCCCAGACCGGCCTTGAACTTGTGATCCTCCTGCCTCAGCCTCCAAAGTGCCAGGATTACAGGTGTTCACCCCCTGCTCAGCTGGGGAGCAGGCACCCTCTGACCACCTCTGTGCTCTGTGCTGGGGAGCGCATGCGGCAAGCAGCAGCGGGTATGCCTCATTCTGTGCCCCTTCGTAGGTCAGGGATGTGTTAGGGAGAATATTAACATAGTACCATGACACTTTGATGCAGTAGATGAAGGCAAACCAGACTAGGCGAAACTGCTTTGCTGTGAGAAGGCACTGAATGCCCTCCAGCAGCCTTCTAACCCTGCCACTCCTCATCTGTCCCCCAGCATTGGAAGGAAACTTCCACTCTCCTCAGGGGAAGACTGCACTTCCTCAGGGCACACACAGGAGCTCAGTTGCTGCGGTCCGGCCCTTATCACACAAGCCCTCTGGGGTCACAGTGACGCCTGAGTCAGGAACCACTGCCCGCGGTCACTTGTCAGCCTCCTCCCTGAGCCCAGGGGGGTGGGCTCCAGACAGCCACCACACATGACCCACATATACCATGTTTACAGCAGCACCACTCATAACAGCTCAATCTTGGAAGTGGCCTACATGTAGCGGCCCATAGTCGAATGGATAAATCACACGTGGTGTGTACACGGCACAGAGCGAGACTGCCACAGGGAAGGGGACACTTGAGTCCTCTATAGGAACACAGAGGCCCCTGGAGGCCACAGCTGTAGGTCAAATACATTAGACACGCACGTTTAACTATCACACAGCTCCTCTTATGAGAAACCCAGAGTACAAATCACTCAAAGCACAAATAAATTACAGAGCAAATCGGAAGACAGATCACAGGAAACATGGAGACAGAGATTTTACAAAAGGGAAGGGGTCAGGAGACAAGGAAGCAGGAGGGGAAGGGAAGGACAAGAATGTAAGAGGAATGAAGACTGTTGTGTTCACACACCAACTCCCTGTGAGCAGTGTCGTCGCCACATACTGCAAACACGAACTGATAAAAATAAAAATTAAAAAAGTAAACCTCACACAATAACTGAAATAGATAGCCCATGGCCCCTCACCCGAGAGAACATGTGAGCCTGAGACCAAAGAGAGGCCTGGGGGAGTGGCCAGTGTGTGATCGGTCCACACGGATGGACACTCTCCCCAAGCGGCTGGACGTGACAGCCCAGTCCTCTGCCACACTGGATGCAGAAGTCCCGCAGCCATCCCCACGGGAAGGCTCACTGAGGACAGCAGAAGTAATCATCCTTGGGTCTGTTTCTACACAAACAGGGCCACTGGCCACCCTGGAGACCCAGGGACATCCGTGGGCAGCAGTGCTAGTCATGCGTTCTTCAAGCATCTGGCAACAAAGCCTCGGCTGGAAGTGAGGGACAGAGCAGCTTGAAAACACGTCTCTGTGCGACACACATGGAGCCCACAAGGGGCAGTGGCCCGCGCTTCTGCTGTGGAGGCATCCAGAGACGGCAGGCACCTGGGCTGGAGGAGGGCAGGAAGTCAGTGCTTGCGGGCCACGTGCCTTTCTGCTTGGGGTGACTAAAGTATCCTGGGAGAGATGTGGTGTGAGGGTGCAACACTGGACATAATCAATGCTTCTCACTAGTAGACGTGACGAAGGTCAGCATGGGGCCCTGCAGATCACGTGTGTTTGATGTGACGTCATCTGTGTGTTTCCTACAGAGCAAAAGCTCCTCGGCCCTGCAGCCAGGAAGCACATGTGGGCCATGGGAGTGGGGTGCCTACAAGCAATCGCCCCTTGACTGTAGTGCTCTGTGACAGGGTGCCACTACCTGAAGGAACCTGCGAACTGGCCCATGGACTCTGGGAGCTCTGCTCATGCCCAAGGGTCAGGACCTGAGCCCCAAAGTTCCACATCAAAGTGGCCCTCAGTGTCACACTCATCCGAGGAAGAGCAGACATGCACGGGAAGCTTGTCTCGCTTCTGGAGGGGCGGAGGAAAGGCCACCCAGGGACGCCTGTGCCTGCCCGTGAGATGTGCAGCCTGCGTGGCCAAAGGGCAAGGTGGGTACGGTGGGTCACAGAGCAGAGGGCACAGGAGAGAGGTTCCACACTGTAGCGATTCTAAAAGGTGAAGTCAAAAACAAACACCCAGACACACGACAACCTCGATTTGGTCAGCACCTGGCTAGACGATGCTAACCTGCCTCCCTCCCTTTGCACAGGCCAGGGCTGCCTCACGCTGCTCTCGGGAATCACGGGCACAGGTGCTGTCCTGAGTTGCTCTGACATGAAGAGCCATGTGCCGAGGGCAGGCCTGGGGCAGCCTGGCTCCCTTCCTCTCCCTCGCCTACCATCAGGACCAGCTTGATCCAGGCAGACTACCACCTTTCCTCTCAGGGCACTTTGTAGGGTGAGTTCCTACAAAACCCCCCAGATGCGCACACACAGTGTAAAGACCATCACTCCACCCTGCGGGAGGAGCCCAGAGAAGAGGAGCACAGAGCTGATCTGCCTGTGGCCCAAATGAAGGAGTGAAGCGAGGGTGTGGGGCTGGGCTTGAAGGATAAGGGCAGGCCTCTGCACACACCGCCCGGCTAGCAGCCAGCAGGAGAGCACCATGTGCTTTTCCGCACCAGCTTCACCACCAATAACCTGGAGGTGCCGACTTCCCAGCACACCTGGAGAAAGTGGCGACTGTGCGAGTCAGATCCTTCCTGTGCCCCACGTGTGAAAGCGGCTAGTCCACTCCCAGCCCCCAGCTCCGCATCGCCATCCCCCCTCGAGCAGCAGGGGAGGCGCTGCGGTCCCAGTAGAGGCCCCTGCATGCCCACCCGCCAGCCCACGGCAGCTGCCTGGACTGACACTGACCTGGGAGAGAGGGCATTCTTTGGCTAGTGTGCTCTGGTTCATCTCTTTGAGCAGCTCCTTTAAGGCATTTCGGACGGTGGCATGGTTCCACTGCTCCGCTGGCAAGTCTTCCAACTTCGAACAGCTGCAAAACAGAGCAACAGTGACAATGGCTGCAGCAAGCTCAGCAACTTCCTGCCTGGGTCTTACACCACACTAAGCCTAAGGAGGGGGTGTAACTTTCTATAGGTGACAGGTCCTGAAGTTGTCACATCACACTAACCTAGGAAACGTCAGAGCTTTGGAAGAGAACTGTTTCTAAGAAGAGGACTTTTCCAAAGAGCTGATGAAAATGGTATGGTATTTACGACCCTAAACTTTCCCGATATGGATTCAGTTCCTAAGCATTCCCCAACTTAGATGTCAACAGGTGTCCTACCGCATCAGGAGTCTGAAGGGCCGCCTCCCCCTCACACAACTCCCAACCACAGCTAACTCAAGACAGACATCTAAGAATTTCCAGATAAGGACAGGGCTCCTGGGTCTATAGCACGTAATAAATGCACCAAGGGGAAAGCATTCGAAAGCCCTTACAATGAACAGTGGCCTGTCCCTCACAACTGTACAATAAAAAAAGCACAGGAACCTTGAGCTTCTCTTCCAATGCCCCATTCTGTCCATCCTATCAGGAAGCAGGCCAGTTCTGTTAGCTCTGCCCTCAATGTGCATTTCACAGCACCGGCCAACAAAGGAGGATAAACCCCAGGCCAGCACATTTTAGGTAAACCTGCTGCAGGAGCCAACCCTGTACACCATGATCCAGAGCGGCAGGCCTCAAGGAGCTCATTATCTTCCCCATGCTGGCAGCGTTGTACCCGCTTCCTGGACCACTAGTGGAGCAGTGGGAAACCCCTCCACCCCTGGCAGGGCTGTAACTACTGCCCAGCTGCCTGTGACACTGACTTCACTGCTCTGAAAACAAAGCATAAACTCCTGGAATGTGGGCCATAAAGGTGTCTGCAGAGCCTCCTGCCCTCCTGCTTTCCTCCCTTCCCCTCCTCCCTTCATCAAGGTCTAGAAAATAAGAAGGGACATGCGGATCTCTGCAGCAAATCTCTGATTGTGGCGCAGCTCAGAGAGGCAGCTGTTCAGAAACACCCACCTTTGTAATTGGATTTTCAACGTCACAACATGATAGACATCTTGTAGCATGTCGGCCACGGTGGCGTCGGGCGCGTCTGTCACATAACTGAGGGGGAGAGGGTTCCAGCGCCCCAGCTTGATTATTCCTGCACAGGGAAGAAAAACGTCATAAACATGGAGCTGCTATTTATGGACCCTTCCCACTGTTTGTCCACTGTTAAGGAGGTCACTCCACCGACAGAAGGCCCGCCCGGAGCTTTACGACAGGGCAGCAAGTGGTCGCTGTCAGGTGACACTCGACAGGAGAGCAGAGCAAGAAGGATGAGGCTGAATCATGGACGACTGGTTCCTTCGTGTTTTCCTGTTTCTTAAACTACTAAGGAAACCATACGGATACTTCCTTCCCCCAAGTCTTGTTTCACAGTCTAAGTTAAGACTGATGCTAAATATACAGGACTGCTGATTTCATAGACAAAAAAAAACTTCAAGTAAATACGAGATTTGATTTTGAATTGAACAAGAAAATTCCTCTGTGTGGGCTCAGCACGCAGAGCCCCTCTGCCTGGGGTGAGCTTCCTGGTGCTCAGAGCCCTGGGTTCACCCCAAGATCCACCTCCCTGGCTACAGGGGCTGCTTCTGGGGCCACAGGCAAGAGCACACGGACCCCAAATCGGAAGAGACTAGATGCCTCCGGCTCCCTTTCTCCTTCCATACTTGGGTTGCTCTTACAACAGTTAACAGTCACCTTCTCCCCGGGGCGAGCTCACAGGAGAAAGGCTGGAGTGAGACTCCAGGTCAAAGTCAGGCTCTGCACAGCTGCAAGGTCAGGGACTCCCTGCTTGAAGAGGCCCTGGGAGGAGACTTTGCACATGCAGTGAGCATGTTCACAGGAGGGGCCTCACCCACGGGGAGCAAGGCACAGGGAATAGTGAGCACAAACAGTACATCGTCTCCCACCACACCGATGAATAAAGCTTTTATCACTATGCTATGAAAACCCCAGCAGTCCGCAAGGTGTCACCAAATGTCACATATAAAAAAGTTATGTTGTAGAGATAAAAGAGAAAGGGCATTTTTATTTTTGACAATACAGGTAAGTCCAACTGCACTGTTCTTTACACACTTTTTTATAATCATCAGGAAGAGACAAAACACCTGTCTGCCCAAGATAGCTATGCTGCCTGACAGCCACTAGCAAAATCTGGCCAGAGGAAATGAACTGTGCGGCAGGGGCACGTCCTGCCCAAGAAAAAATCAATGAATGCGCAATGTTCACATAATGCTTGAAAACAGGGAATAAACAGAACAAAAATATTAAAATGATGCACTGTTTCAGTATTAAGATTGAACAATCTGGTGCTGAATATGCTGCATATAAATAGTGCCTGGACGCAGACCCAGGGAAGGAACACAGCTCTCATTCATGCACCGTATGTCTGCAGTTCTGGCTCCCAGAGTCCGACTCTGCTTGCCAGGAAAGCTGTGTTCTGGTGGGGACAGTCTCCCACCATTTGCGCTGGTGACAAGGACAATGTGGAGTGGACATGTCCACTCACTGTACGGCCCACCCATACTGGGGTCCTCAGCCTGCTGCCTCCCTCTCTCCTGGCACGGTAACCTACAGAGGCACAGGGAACGTATCTGTGGTGTTCCCTTTCTAAGAAAATCACTCACAACTGTAACTTCCTTCCAAAATCCACCATGATCATCCATGATGGAGCTGAAGCTGACTGTGTCCTAAAGGCTGATTTCTTACTGTAAGACAGAGGATGGAAGTAGGGTAGGCACTATACCCTCCTGTGGGGAAGCAGAGACAGGTCTGCGGGTCATTTTGTGTACAAGAGCACAGAAGTAACAGCCTGGAGGACACCCACCCCCCCTGCAGCACCAGAGGCTTTCCTGTGGTTGCTAAGGGCCAGCCCACAGGAGGGCAGACACAGTCCTGAGACACTGTCCTGAGATTCCACTCCTATCACACCCAAACTCAGGCAAGGCCGCTAGTCCACAGGGATGGAGCAAAGTCAGAAGGCAGCAAGGGACCCAACTGCAAAGGGACGCACAGGCACTCTCTGGTGGCTATGTAGGCAGAAAAACTGTCAGAACTCATCAAACCCAGCGTTTAGTATGCACACGCTGTACTGTATATGCCTTCATTTTTTTATAAAAGCGGAGGGGAGGCATCTGTACAGGAAATGACAGACAAACCTCTCCCTGCAGATAGACACCTCCATTCAGGCATTCTCTGCCCACCTTGGGGAGCCAGGAGGAGGTTGTTTGGGCTGGAATTAGACACACACAGGTGTCTCCCAGCACTTCATACTTCCACGCAGAGCAGCTGCTCAGGCACGGCTGCCACATCTTGGAAGAGGGCCGCTGATGCTATTTTCTCAGGCAGGGGCTTGGTAGGCTGCTCCTCCTCACAAGACAGCAATCAGCCAGTTTGCCCTGGAAGTCCTGATCTACACTCAGCTCAGCCATGCAAAGGATCTGCAGGCTGGGCTGCTTGAGGGCTGTGTTCCCAGCCAGGCGGGGGCGAGAGAGGCTCTGTAAATAGCAAGCTGTCCCTCCAAGCAGGGCCTTTGTCTCATCGTTCTTACAACAGATCCTCTGAAAGTCCTCCTTCCCAGGTAAAAAGTACACAAGTAGGACTTAGAGTAGTAGTCAAATGTTAATTAAGGAAATCAAACCAGGAAACAGGACCCCCTGCTGACTATGGATAAGAACACAGGCATCCAAGTCAAACTGCCTCTGATCACATCTTGTGACTCCACCCTTCAAATTGTGTGATTCTGGCAAGGTACTGACCCTCTCCACCCTTCAGTCTCCAGCTCTACAGTGGGACAACAAAGCTCCAGTCTGTACAGGAATGCTGCACGCATTAACTGCCGAGCCCTGGCGCACAGCATGGCTGTAATCGACTCTGGACAACTCTGCAGTCATCACCTAGAACTTTAAAATTCTTCTCAAAGAGAACATATAACTGATTTCTCTAAAAAAATATTGACTAGAGAATCTTTTATGATTTCACGAACTGTTGGTCGTTAATTCCCTCATGTGCCCACAGAGGCCCTCATGTATTTGCAAACACAAAGGAGGACTTTACATCGGTTGTGCCCAGCTCTTCCTCTCCTGCTCATCTCTGCCCTTTCTCCTTCACAGCCCCTCCCTTTATAAGCAGGTTCTGGTGGACAGCACCACGAGGACACCTCTGTTCACCAGGCTCTCACCGTCTGCCCACCCAATGTCCTAGAAGGCTGCCCTGCACCCACCGGGGGCCATGCCTGATGTGCCACAGGGCTCTTGGTTATTACCATGTAGCTATGTCAGACAGATATTTCCAGTGTCACAATCTGTGTGAGTTCTGTAACCCCAATCTTCACAGTGAGACAGCTAATGCTGCTTATGTTCTACAGCCCTTCTCAAGCCACCTGCATCTCACACACGCACAGGAGAAGCTTACTGCACGGACTGTCCCGCTTTTCTCTGAACACATGTCACTCTTATGCCTACCCTGAGGTCTCTACATTCTGCAAAGTCAGCCCTGGGAGCACTTCCAATGCTGGACGAGCCACTGATCTGCTGCTTTCTGTCACGGCTGCACCAGGACAGTTCTTACTCTTTCTGTGACCGTATGAGCTTACCCCACCTCAGCAATCCATCACGGTACTTTACAGATCACCCAGTGCTTCTGAGAACTGTGAGGGCTCATCCTCATGAAGCCCAGAGGCTTGGCGCACCACCTGGAAGTGAACTGAAGACCAAAGGGAAGTGAGGTGTCAAGAACCTCTCAAGGTGACAGCCAGGACCAGGACTGAAGGCTTTTCTGGAAGTCTGAGGGCTGCTGGACTGATCCCTCTCTTCTCAGCCTAGGAACATGCTCAGGCACCAGAGCGTAGGACCAGTTCCCCATCACCCACTGCAGGCCTCAACACTGAGTGTCAAGCAAAAGCCACAGAGCAAACAGGCGATAAACTCTAAAACCAAAGAGCCAGCTACACCTGGGATTCTCAGGCAAGACACGGCTTTCCAGAGAGCACTGTTTCAGACAGAAGCACTGCTTCCCAGATCATCTTTCCTATTACCATGGAATCTGTCATCTGCAAACGGTTAGAAAATGCCTGGTGTTGAAGACTATTATAGATGCAGTTTCAAGGTCCTTGAGTCACAAATTATGGGCCTTTATTTTGGAGTTGAAATTCATACAAATGTTAACATGATTGAATTGAGCACAATATAAATAAAACTGTTTATATCCAGACAAATCTGTTCATCCTAAAACACAGAGTGCCAGTCCCGGCACTGTGTGATGCATTCAGACCCAATAACAAACTGCAACTGTAGGTAAATTCCCCATTAGTGACATAAAATTAAGTTGGGAATGGAAACAATTTTTGTCTAAAATTAAAAAGATACAATAATGGAAACCAGTTTTTTTACTTTCTCAATGCAATATTCTGCCAAAGTCAAAGAACTGACATTTCACAAAAAGAAATATCAACAGTTGCTTGTGTTCATATCTCTTTGGTATTTTTACGTTTTAATTCCTTCTCAACATAATTCATATCATCAGTATTATCTGCCTGATATAAAAAGGGTTGTGATATTTTATTACACATGATAGTTGATCAATATTTGATTTAACTTTTTAGAAAGTTATCTGTGAAAATAAAAGAAAGGATTCTGACAGAACACAATAAAATCAGTGGAAAGGACTGGCTCAGCACTGATCATTTACCTATCCAGCAAATTTTTCTTATCTGTCTCCAGCCTAAGTCACTAACATCTAAAGATAACTATAATTAGGGCACTCACAACTGAGTAGAGAAGCTTATTGTTGCTAAAGCATAGCTAAATTAAACTACTCCTAACATAAATCAAGATGTTAGCTTTTACCACCTAGACATCAAATATTAAAAATATTTTCCTCTTCTCAGCCTGCAACAGATCCTGTAAGTGCGTGGATCAGACCTCCCAGCAGGCAGAGCACCTCCCAACACATGTAGATCAGACCTCCCAGCACTCAGAGGCAGGAGCTGCACACGGATCACACAGGTGCACAGGACCAGTAAGCGCCCTCAAAGCTATTTGTGAGATGGGCAGACGCAACCCAGCAAAAGCTCAGCAGCAAGCTTCTCGTAATGCAGCTTGATAGGTAATTTTCCTTTATTCCAGGTACATTTTGACATTAATTTTAAAAGCAAAGTGAAGACTCATCCTGGAAAAAGATGAAACATTAGTTTTAATATCCACAGGCTGGGGTGCACATATGCATCTCACAACTCCCTCGAAAAGACCTCTGAAAAGAGTATCGACAAAAACCCCAGCCTCAGAGTAACTCCATGCTGGGGCCTCTGTCCTGTCTTATTTCCATAGCTCCCCAGCTGCTGATCAGGCTCCTTGTGAAACAGGAGGGCCCAGACATTGATTGCATCGGTTCACCCTCCTCGAGCAGCCGTGTCCCCTGCCAGAGCATATAGATTTCTGTTATTGGATCATGCTTTGTTAAAGGAATTAAAAACTGTCTGTCCTATATAATAAGAACATGGAATTATTTATCCATAAAGCAGTTCACAGGAAATAGCTACCCACCAGTATATAATAACTCAGCCTAGGTTTCTAATCTGTGGCCTGACTGCGGTATATCACCAAATTGCAGCAGCAAATGGCATAAATTGTAGTTATTATTGCTAAACCTATGATGGGAATAACTTTTCAATAATAGGAAAGAGAAGGCAAAACAAAAATGGTTTCTGAAGTACATATATTTTCCTCTTTAATGCAGTGCCTGACAGTGGCCCTATACTAAACCAGATCTCCAAGACTCTCTCCTTTGATGGTAAAGGTATTCTGTGTGATTTGGATGGCTTGCTTTGGAGGAGGAGTAAACATAAAACCAAGCAGCACTCTTCAGACGCTTTACTTTGTTACTTTGTTCAAAGGCCTTTATAATTTACACAAATTAATGAAACCTCATAATACACTTGTTTGGGAGCCTACAATGTACTTAATCCTGTATCTACCACAAGACAAAAGAGAACTCCAGACAAAAATAAATAATTCAACAATTCCAAAGAGATATTGAGGCTGTATTGTTATATAAACTCATCTAAAAACCAACACACACACAGACACACACACACACATAGGTGCACTATTTCCTACCACCGATGACGACTACTCTTCGTGTAACAACTCAGGTATCACTGAGAAACACAAGCCACAGGAGGGAATTTTAACACTTTAAGAACACAGACTCTTAGTTTTAAATCATACCTGTATCTCTCTGGAAAAGTTATCAACATGATGAATATTAGTATTTAAAACAAATTAATTTCGAAGTAGATTCTGAATTAACTGTAGTGATATACAGCTATATTCCAACTTTTTGAGCTGACGAGCTTCTTACAAATCAGAAACCTTCTACTGAAAAACACATGCAGTGCTATTTGGTGTCTTGTAATTCTATACATGGTTTTTGCATTCTGCAGCATAAAGATTTTGTCTCATGTAATAGATGCTGCCTCACATTTGGGAAACGTTATGTTACAACCCTGACTTTTATTAGATTATTTAATATAAGCACTAAGTAACTAGACTAAATTAATAAAGACCTTGTTACAGAGAGAGAGAGAGAAGGGGGGAGAGAGAGAAGGAGAGAGAGAATTATTTCACAAATTAAATAAAACTTTCTGAACTTGGTATTTTAGAAACCTTTATTTAATTTTCAAAATTCCAATTCTATTGAAAAACAGCCAAAATATTGGCCATGATATGAAAAGAGTATGGTTGGTATTTAGTTATTTATTTCATAATAGTTCCATTTAAAATGATTACATGGAGGAGTAAGACAAATGAGAAAGAAAGGTGTCGTGAGAAATGCGAGAGATGATCTGGAACCAGTTCTGAGCTTCTGCCATGGTTAACAAGTGCTTCATCAGCTGTGCATTTTTCTGCATCTACGCTAAGCTTAATCATTATCTGAAGGAGCTCTGAGTTAGAGAATTCATTCTGGCGGGTGATACATACGGCCCCTTCCTCTACTCCGATACGCACCTGTGGACAGAGCCCTCTCTAGTGTCACCCGGGGCACAGGGAGCTCCCTCGTGGCTCAAAGCTCACTCAGTGGCCTCGCTGGGTCTGCAGGAAACATTCAGAGAGTTTCCCTGGGTCCTCCGGGTAAGGCACCCATGGGGACCTCGAGATACAGTAGCCTCCCACCCTCCCATCCCAACAATTACAAGATTCTCTCCTGAGCCTCCAGGACGGGCACTCCAGGTCCTCTGTCACCAGCTCGACGCCCTGGGAAAGGAAAGGCAGATCTATTGCACATTCCTAGCCACCTGAGGTCCTGGATTCCTTTAGCACACCTGGTTTCCTGTCATTTAAGGTTACATAATACCTTATCTGAAAGGCAGTATCATGATGGCATGAAGATTATCAAGGAGAACGGTGCCATAGAATATGAAGGCAAAATGTATACTCACTAGGTTTTTTATCATGTTCCAACTAACTCAATTTCTGGCAAATTCATTAAGAAACTACACAGAAGCAAATATGGATGTAATTGGTAAAAGTGGCAAGTACTTTTGGCTTGAATATTTTTTGTTTTGTCTTTTCCCCTCAAAATATTTTAATAATCTTACTGCACTGTTCATATAGACTATCAGACACATCACATACACTCTACTGTTAAGCCCAATAATGCACTTGGTTCACAGGTTTTAGCTATCTACATTCAAAATTATCTGATGGCTCGTTGATTCGCATTTTGCAAATGTCATCTTTAAAGGCTACACACCAAATCTTGAAATCCACTACCACCATCTAGCTAGTGTGAAAGAAGCCCTGGCCCTGACACAGAAAGCGCTCTGTCAAAGGCTCACACTTCCAGGGCTGATGGTCAGAGCACGCCTGAAATGACGTCTACACAGCCAGGCACGTGCACAATGTCATGTGCATCATTGGTCAACTGAACTGGGGGATCAGATCGAGACAGACATCACTCCTGACATCCTATGGCAGCTGGGTCAGATAGTTGGTGACAATCGCAAGGGTAGCAGAAGGTCAAAATGGATTCTTCTCCATTCCCAAGAATTTACAGTTTCACAGGGAGTGTGCTGTCCAGAGTGGTCAGAGGAGGGAATGGGTCCCAGGGTCACACCCAGAGCAGTCATGGGCCCCATGCTGCCCAGGAGGTGTGGTAAATAAGTAAGTACACAAACCAGGACAGGAGCGCAGGGAAGACTGACTACTGATTCTCCTCAAGAGGTACAAACCAAGATTCCCAGGCTCCTTTGTTTCAAGTCACCACAAGCAAACCTTCTCACCACTATCACATGGGCCGGCTGGAGAGAGAGAGGGAAGTCAGAGGAGGAGCAGGTGCAGGGTCTTCACAGCCGTGCCAGCGTTCTTTCTATGGAGATGACTTGGCATGTCTGCACGGGTGCCGTCCAGAGGAAAATGGACTCTCAGAGTCACATAAATGCCAGAAAAGTGTCACTTGTTCAGAGCATAAGCCCCCGGAAGGCAGGTCCCTCATACCGGCCTCACCCATTTTAACAGCCTGAGCCCCAGTCCCATGACAAGAGGACACCACCCCGGGCCACATGACAGGAAGAGCAGTGGCTGGCAGATTTCTATCTTGGCCATCACTCTGCACCTGCTGAACCTTTCTGGATCCCTATTCTCCCTCTATAACGTAAGCATTTAAAGCAAAAAGCCTCCCCTGCCCGACTCACAGGATAGTACTTACAATAAAATACTGAGTTAAAGCGCTCAAAGCCATTACCATAAAGCACTACCCAAACATGCTGGCAATTGGGAAGTGTGCGTTTGCATCAGAGGTGAGCACTGCATTCTTTTAGCATGCATTTAAGGGAAAGCTGCCTTTACTTGAGCAAAATCTTGATTCTCCTAAAATGTTACTGGCAAGTCATCTGCTGTGGACTCTTGGAGATCTCCAGAGTGACCCAAGAAGAGGGATCAGCCTGCACGGCACCAATGTCCCACACTGCCACGAAGGCCAGGAGACCTTGTGCACTTGCTACTAACAGCACAGCACCTGGCAGGGCACAGGCTCAGAGGTGGAGAAGGGCTGGAGGACAGGAGAAGGAGAGAGGAAGAAGAGCAAAGAGAGTGAAGGCTGCCTCCCTTACTGTGGGCCGTGGGTTGCACCAGGGTGCACTCCAGGTTTGCCCTGTGCTCTGCACCTGGCACTGGCACTGGCCCAGCACCTGCAGCCCCAGCAAGAAGGAAATTGAGCTCCCACACAGGAAAGTCACAGTGAGACGTCCACGCAGGTGATGACTCTGAGAAAGCGCTCAGGTGCCGCTGCTTCCCAGCCCAGTCCTCCTGTGACATTCACACCATGCCTAGGATGGACTACAGCACTACTGATCACACACCCCTGCAGACACCTGGGGCCAAAGGTGCCCACATGGGTTATGCCCCGAATGGCAACACGGGTCACTGTCACTTAAAGACACATTAACCTGTCAGAACCACGGAAATAAAACGCAACCATTAAACTGGTGCATTGATTTTTCTTTCATTCAAATTCTACTTTGAAAAAGGGCAAACACCCAGCTTTTTGTTTCTCAGGGAGGGCTTATTTTTTTAAACTTTCAAGTGTAGCAAACAACTTCTTAAATTAGGATAACTGAAGGTCTGCCAGCTGGGGAGTAAAACAATGCTTTCCTATCTACCAAAAAAGGGAACGTGTCTCAAGCAGAGTTTTTACAAAACCTGAATGTCTTCTACCGACTGTACTTCTTACTAAAGTAACAAAAGCTGCTGCCTGCAGGCTCATAATGGGTGAGTACCTGAATAAATGTGTCCTCTGCCTTAAAATCATTCTGAAGATGCCTTCCAGGGAGCCTCTAAGTCAGTTAAAACAGCAGTGTGATGATTAGGGCAGGCACCATATTCTGGGTCAATGCTGCACTAAGCAGGATAAGTGTTCACAGGCCTTTACCATGAGTGCCTTCCCTGAGGCTGAACCAGCACATGGCCAGCTCAGTGCGAGCCTGACCCAGGCGTGTAGATAAAGCTTACTCACTAGGGACCAGCACGCTACACATCATCTCCCCAGGACCCCCGACACATGAAAGTGTACACAGATGTCTTGCTTTCCTGGTCTCTACCAATGCAGGCACAGCCCCTGCCGGCACCCACCGCCCTCATAGGGGGAGCTCACAGGCCCCAGACCACCCTGCACCCCCACTCCTCCACTCATTTCCTGCACTCTCGGGCCCGAACAAGACGGACTTCAAAACACAAGAACTGGTGAAAAATACAGGCATCACAGGAGACTTCCACTGTGTTCTATTTGGGAAAAGGCTGCAAAGGATCCCAAGCGCTGTATCATGTGGAATTTTTTATTCAGTCATCCCTAAAATAACTAGAGTGGTACATCTCCCTTGTGTTGCTGTTGTAGTTTTGTTTTGCTTTTGTTGTTATTTTAGCATACACTTCCTGTGACTCGGGAAGGAGACTCCACTCCTTACGTGAGTACCGTCGTCCTGCACATTTAATCGTCCCTACACCCACAGTGCCTTCGTGGCCCAATGTGCGCACCTGCTCGCTCCCAGCTATTCAATGGTGTTTCACTATAATCATTTTATAACAAGCCGCCTGAATGGGGCATCTACACTCAGCCTTCCGTGGCATCACTGCTGCCACCCTAGAAGAAAGCAGTTCCCACACTGCCCCTCTCACCTGAAAACTAGTCAGTAAACACTTACCAGATCTGACGCAGCACTCCAGGAGTACCTGCAGTCGAACTCCTGGAAGTGAAAATGCCCAAGGATGCTGGTTTATCCATGTGTGGTTCTTCCACTTGGTCACATCCCATAGCTGTCACCGTCAGCCACAGACCACCTGTCGGCAGGTACCCCACAATGGCTCAGAACAACCTCTCATGCCCTAACACCAGACCTGAGTGTGCTCCGGGACTACAAGCCCAAAACCAGGGCAAACTTCCCTCCTGAGCTCATCTATGTGACACAGAATTTCACCATTTAATTTGTATTTTGGCAAGTTAAACAAGAAGAAAAGCTTTGCGAGTCTTGACACTGCCACTGGGTGACACAAAACGTTATGTTGAGGTGGTGCACATAATAATGTTTCCAATAAACCAGAGTAAGGCCCTTAAAAAACAGATCCTGCTGGGTGTAGTGGCACGCCCATCATACCAGCACTCAGGAGGCTGAAGCAGGAGGATTGCCATGTGTTCGAGGCCAGCCTGGGCTGTACAGTGAGTTCAAGACCAAGCTGCACTACATAGTGAGACCCTGTCTCAAAAAACAACAAAAACAAAAAGCCAAAGCAAAGCAAAACAAAACAACAATAACCAACAAAAACAAAACAGATATCTATTCACCCATAAACCACTCCCCACACAAGTAAAAATCTGCGAAGAGCTTGGCTTTGCACTCGAGGCACAGTTACTTCCCTTCTAATGTTCCCTGTTCTTCTACGGACAAAAAGTAACTGGGCTCAGGAAATGACTTCATGTGAGATGTTGCTCACGGTGAGTATCTAGAAATTTTCAACAAATGCAGGACTCAGACAATCAACAAAGATTACTTCCTCTGCCTCTTCATGCACCCAGACCTGGAGGCAGAACCCCAATTTCAGCTCTGAGCCACCAGTCCTTACTGGGCTCATAAAAACCTTTCAGTCTTTCCCCACAAATGCAATCATGAACCTAAAATATTCCCATGAAATGTGCTCTAGCACAGTCATAAAAGGTGCTTGTGATTCTCACATTTGCTGTTTGTATTGTCTTTTTGGAAGATAATGCTTCACCAGGGGCATTCCAAATGGCCGTGGTAAACACGTGAAGATTTGATTTCCCAGAGTGGGTGCCCTGATATAAACATTCACCCTGGACATTTCATATATTTGCAATTGCAAATGTGTTTTATAAAGATGACAGAAATGTCTTACACATGGAATGCGGAGAACGCCCTCTTGGAGTAGCCATAGCACAAAGGGAAGTCAGGGCACCCTGATCTGTCCCTGGAAACTGCAGTGCCCTCAGGGGAAAGCCAAGCAAGAATGGAAGGAACCACATGCTGAAGCCCCCGCACCTCGATTCCAGGGAGAAAGCGCTCTACAGCGGCCCGGCCCTGGTGCTGGGTGAAAACACCAGCTCTGTGGTGACTCCACCGCAGATGTGTCCTGTCTCCAACACAGGCTCAGCCTCAAATGTCAGGCGCCTTGCAGGCCGTATTAGGGACCAGCAGGTGCTCTAGGGCCAGGCCTCATCTGCATAAAGCACAGCAGATTGCTGCCGCCCTCATCTTTTTTATTTTTAAACTGAAGTTTGAGGCAGAGCACACAGAAACTCTCAGAAGCAGAGACAGGAGTCCATGTAAATACGTGTGCCTTCGTGCCTTCAGCTTCATCCTTTTTGTGCAAACCACCTTCTCAAATGACAACGTACCAGAACAAAGGCAAAAGAATGAAGGGGGGCACAGATGCTGAAACTAAGCCTTTTGTCTTTAAAAGACCTCCACAACCTCCAGAGGACAGTTTAACGTAGGTTTTACCCACGTTGACTTGAGTGTTCTCACAGTTTGTGAGGACATAGTAAAGGTTATAGCTACTCTGCATTTGGGGAATGGCTGCAGCCAGCAGACTCCACGATTAATCCTTCACGTTAAACCTATGCTCTGTCTAACAGAGAAGCAGCACCACCATGTTCCTCTCAGCCCTGGCTTTGGCCATCCATAGGGTCATTCAAATAGCAGGTGCATTATATCCTAGGAACTGATAATCAAAGTCATTCAGTTCCAACACAGCAAGTCTGAAAAGTAACAACAATGAAGTTGACCCATGCAAGCCATGCAGTATTTTGAAAAGCAGCATAAACGTAGGAAGGTCATTTCTTAAACGTCAGTAATTTTTAAACAGAGGTGATGTAGACACGGAAGTCCCCAAAGACACCACAATGGAAGAAATGGTCATCCTGCTCTGAAAAGATCCAGAAGGTGCTGAGAAGTGGGGGGGGGGGGGCGCTCAAAGCATGTCCCAGACAGCGCAACCCTAGCTCTTGAAGCTGGGCAGTGTACTCCTCGATAGGATGCTGGTGTTACCATCAAGGACAAGGGAAGGGCTGCCGATGGGAAATCTGTGGAACGTTGCAGAGTCTGAGGAGTCACTGCCATGTCCACGTCCATGTCTTCGTTCAGCCAAAGGCCAACCGCTGGGCACCTTGCTGACTCAGAGGAAGCAGCACTCTGCTATCTTTGCCACTTCCCTGGCAGTCTAACATTACTCCAAAATAAAAAGTGTATTGAAAAATAAAAAATAAAAGTGAACACATTTTTTTGAAAAAGATATGGAATACTCAATGGTTTTGAAGAAGAGGTTCTTTGGACTGCTCTACAGGGCAAGTGAGCCATTGCAGAGCAACAGGACATGGCTGAGAAACACTGTCTCTGTCATCCATGAAGGGACAACTTCCCACAGCCACACAAGGCAGCCTCCAACCCTCGTCCCTGGGGAGTACAGACTGCTGCAGGAGGGAGACAGAAAGGGTGACCCCTGGAATTTGGGAAGAGACCTTGAGGGGGACACAGGCAGACAGCAAACATGTTACCCCAAAGCTGACACTCGGGGCGGTTTGGTGCTGGAGGCGCCTGAGCCAGGGCAGCCAGAGCAGTGTCCACAAGTCTCTGCTCCTCTCCTTCCCTTCATCTGCCCTTCCCAGTCTCCACAGCTCCACTTGAGACCTGGAAGGACAGAGGAAAACAGCAAGTGCTTTCTTTCCTCGTGTTATGTCCAGCCGGAGGTGCTCGTCCAGGCCGAAATGCTGTTGCGGGCCATCTCTATGGGTCACCAAGGGCGTCAAATAAGATAACACGGATTCCAGGTTCTCTGCACATTTGGGCTGCGAAGCAAAGGCGAGCTGTTACTGCTGCACCCTTGAGATGAGGAAACACGAGGATAAAGAATTACGATGATTGACTCATGTTCGGAGCCCAGCAGGAGCACACTGCTGCTGGAGGAATGAGGGGACGCCCCTCAACAAGCCAGTGAAGCTCTGACACACTCACCAGAAGTGACAAAGAAGAGCCCATCTGTGGCCATCTGAAGTTAAAGATGCAGATAACACGTAGCAAAGTGAAAAACCCTGTTTGGGCAGTGAAGACACAAACACGGACCCCCAAGTGGGGGCCACTCGGTCATTTCTAGGTGACAGAGAGGGATGCCTGCCAAGCCCCTGCACACACATTCCTGACCCGTGCCGCACACTTGCACTAAACTCTATGGCACAGACAGGTGCCCACAGTCACACAGCTGTCATCTGGCAGGTGCTGGAGCCTGGTAACCGGGGGCCTCAGCTGTATCTCACAGGCTGTAGCGGGAATCATGTTCTGCCTGTGGCCTGGGGAGCTGCCTGCTGCACTGTGGCTCTGCCAAGAGGTGAAAAACTACACGACAGCTCAGCACCTCACTGCCCACTGCAGGTCCTTCACCAAACAGCCTGTCAATGAATACCTGGAACCTCAAGACTCCCAAATGCCACCAACTCTCCTGTGAGATTCTTTCATCACCTTCCTGGGTTCACTCACTGAGAGTCAGCTTTCCCCAGGGAGGCAGCTCCTGGCACTGGCCACTGATGAGCTTCTGCACTGGCTCACCTCATCCTCAGATCACCTCGCACAGTGAGGATTTTACCCACTGGACAGAGGAAAAGATGAAGCACCTTGTCACAGGCCACAGCTGTAACAAACACCACACACTAAGTCCCATCTGTGGTGAGCACTGTGCTACAATTTAACATGTGTTATCTCCTCTGATCTCCACAGTAAGCCAGTGTGGGGAGTGTTATCACCACGTTTTGTAGACCAGAACACCAGGGGACAAAAAGGTTAAGCAGTTTCCCAAGATTATAGTTAACAAGCACCGTAACAACTACTATTTCAGCTTGGCTTTTATGACTGTGTAACCCACACTCTTCCCACTGCACTATGAATACTTCTCCTATGCTATGCCTCAGTCTTTCCATCTTAACTACCCAAGATAAGTTTCTGAGATCAAATCAGTCTATAATAGCTACTTCACCCCAGATGGTTGCATTTAATAAGTGAGTCACTAAGAATTAAAACTAATACATCTGACCGGCAAGAGGAGGCCCAGGACTTGGCTCGTTCACTGGCTAAGTTGGTCATGTTCTTTGGATCCCAAATAGCATAGGTTTCTCTTGAACACAAAACACTGTGCAATGCTCACAAATGTCCTCTTCTGAGTGCACCCCTAAGCTGTCCCATCCCTTTGCTTATGCTGACACCTGTGGATGTTTTCTAGGCACCGGCGCATGAAACGCCCGGTGGAACAGACCTGTTACCTACACACAGGGCCCACCAGGCCCAACCAATAAGCAGAATATCAACAAAGATTCAGCAGGGCTGGAATCACAAGCCCTAGGCCACCAGGAGAAAGCTCGGGCGTGTGCAAGGAATCAGCCATGGCATGAGAAGGAGCCTGCTCTGCCACCGGGATGTGTAAGCCAAGGTGGCTGCAGGAGCATGGAGTAGCGGGGACAGGGCAAGGGGGACAGGACAGAGTGACAGTGCCAGACTCGCAACGGGTATGCAGGGACATCTCCAAATCAGTCGAGTTGGGAGCCAAGGAGATCAGGCTCTATTCAACCCATCTTCACACTGCGCTCAGGTGTTGGCTTCGGGGTTCTGGATGTCACACACCACAGGCCCCGGGGGACGGGAGACTGGCCAGATCCAGTCTGACCAAGCTCCCTGAGCACTGTGGCGGAGCAGCCAGTACCACTGATCAGGACACAGAGTAACAGCGTGGGGGTCCTATTTCCCACGCAGAAGCAGGGGGACTGGGCTGCCTGCCTGGGTGTCTACTTTCACATAACACAGGCACAGTTCCAGTGTGTTCTGGGGAAGCACGACACCTCACAAAACTGAAGCCATGAGCTTCCCACGCTGCTACCTCAGAAGCCTTCTGATTTCAAGGGGCTACAGAGTCCTCAGCTGGACCTTTACATCTCAACATAAGAGTCTTCGCCAGCTCAAATTCTCATGCAAAGTGTACTTCCTAACTCTAGGGTAACTAAATATAAGAAAACTAAATTAAATTTAAAATCTTGAATTTGACAATGTGACACCTTAAATGTCAATAATAATCAGTCATCAGTGTCAAGTAGGAATAGAATCCAGACTTTAAAATTCCATGTCCATTACTTTGGTTAATTACTCCAACACAGAACGGCATTTAAACACACACAAGAATGTTTACTAAAGTGCTACCTGCAGCCAGGCACGTGGCATACACCTATCATCCGAACACTTGGAAGGCTGAGGAAAGAGATCTAAAGTTCAAGTCCTATGCAAGAAACTTAGCAAGACCCAGTCTCAAAAAAACAAAAAATAAAAAGACTGGAGACATAGCTCAGTGCAAAGGCTCTGGGTTCAGGCTCCAATACTCCCCCCTCCCACAAAAAAATGTTATTTATTAAAAAAAAATCTCTAAATGGTCTAAATGCCCAGAACAAATACTACAGTTCAGTAAATCATCGCAAACACCATCAAGCACTAGAAGGCCAGGAAAAACCCACAGTGACAAAAATGTGTAATATTAAATTTAAAATAACATTCAGAAACAGTTCAGTCCTTGTGAGGAGGGAGGAGATGGGGGCCAAGGGGGACAGGAAGGGTTCTAACTGCAGCTGCAAACTCAAAGGTAGGAAATAGCCGGGACCACGTGACAGAGGGGGATGTCGCCTCATCTCCACAGCTGCACTTGCCACGTGCTCCACAGTGGGCTTGAACACATCATCACCAGCCTGGTCCCCTACAAGCAGAGCCATGCACCTACTCTTACAAAGGAAACTGCATTCACAAATCTGTTCTTGTATAAGTTCTTGAACATTTTCAGAGAAGAAGCCCCAAGTTAGAGACCTTTAGCTGGAAATAGAAAGTTATAATGTTGCATAAAAGGCAAAAAAAAAAAAGTAAGAAACCTGTAAGGTCAAAGTAGCTGGGTAGAAGTCCCAGTCAATCAAACCCCAGCTGGTTAGCTGGGACACTCCTGTCCATCAGCAGGGATCTGCTGTCACAGCACTGGGGAAAAGCAGGAGAGGCAAGGACAGAAGGACATGGGGACTCTGTGGGGTCCCAGAGCCAGGACAGGCACAGTGGGGAACCCTGCAGTGATGGCATGGGGTGGGAGCAGGCTCCGTCCCTCCAGAACCAAAGGTGACCACCGGGGGAGAAACTGCTGGCCTCCTCCTGTGTGGGGACAGACCAATGTGGGGGGTGTTCAGGGGAGAGGGCACGACACGGGCACCTCCAGGTGTCACCACCAGTAGCTTTCAGTGACGGTCACCTCCCTTGTTTAAAACAGCAGACACTGATTAGAAGCAGAGTGAGAAAACTCCCAAGCAAGAGCAAACCCAGGTACAAAAAGGCACAACCACAAAAGGAAAATGTGCCATAAAGTCAGAGGTGCCCCTCACCACCCACACCAGGGAGGGAGACAGTGCCTCACACAGTTGCCAAAGGCCCGAGGAAGACACCCTCACACATAGTGTCTGTGCTGCTGCCCAAAGTATCGCTGATTAAAACACTGCTCTAAACCGTTTCTGTAAAATCCCACACGTCCCGGATCAGTGCGATGTCCGGAAAGCAACTTGCACTCAGAGTTTGGCTCTCAGAGGGTGGAGGCCCCCAAGTAGAACTCGGGACCACCTCCTGTCCCTTCTCCTTCTGGTCACCCTGGGAGACTACGGTGCTCCTGTAGCCTAGTCCTCGGCCCAACAGCCCTTCCCAGGCCTGAGGCCTGTCTCAATGTCAGGAAGGCTGGAGTAAAACAAAACCTGCTACAACTGACATCTTAGGGAAGGCCTACAGAGGAGAGCTTCTCTGCTGTGGCTCCCTGCATGGGGACCAGGAGTAATTACAGCACATGGGCTCTGGCGAGCTGGCAGGGAGGAGACCACAGAATGTACCGGTCCGGGGTTGTCCCAGTTCAGCTGTGACCAGCATCCTCCACAGGATAGGCAAACAACTGACCTGAAGCATCTCTGGCTAAGACAGAGATACAGGCCTGGAAAATTCTGTGCCCTGACTCTGCATTTACATGGCACAATCTGTTCTGGGCCACCTGCAGGCTGTTCCTCAGCCAAGCGCCTCAGCAGGGCCCCTACGTGACAGGCTCCACAGGAACAGCAGGAGCTGAGAACAAGGACCTTGTAGCTCAGGGATGAGACAACACCATCCCAGGAAGACCCTGTGGAAACCAGGGTCCAGGCTCTGCCACCAGGGGAGCCGGACTGCAGCTCCAAACACCAGATGGGCTGTGTCCCCAGAGTCAGGGTAGACAGACCAAGGTGAAGAAGGGATGCCACCCATCACTGCTGCAGGAGGCAGGAGAACAGTTTCCTCAAAAGTGTTCCCCGAACCTTCACACATAAAACCGCAAATTTAGAACACATCCTAGAAGTCCTTCGGTACAGTAAAGAAAGAAAACTCCACATGCTTATTTGTAGAAATATATATATATATATATATATATATATATATATATATAAATTTCTTTAAAAAGGAAAAAGGGGAATACTCAGGCCAAATCCTCCCAAATCTATTCTCACATTATCTATAACTGGAAGTTTTAGGGATGCTTTCACTGTATGAATATGGCACGGTTCAAGTAAGCACTATTGTTATTCTCTGCATAGCACAAATAAAAACCAGGCTGAGTCTTCATAACCAGCACACTAACAAGGCCGAAAGTACAAATGTAAACAGTGAGACCCACCGGTGTTAGGACCATGACCTGCAATTCGCACCAACTTCTAAGTCGATTGGAGCCGAGCCCTGCATGCTAATGACACATTTCTTAGTCCTTGGGGGAAACCCCCGGAAGTGCAACATGCTGGATGGGCCCCACCCTGAGCACAGGGGCCGCAGAGCCAGTGGGAGCCTCACATGCTGAGAGCAGGAGCTGCACCCACAGAGGATCCTGGGAACATGGCGAGGGCGTGTGCAGCGCTGGGCAGCAACAGGACAGATGCCAGCTCTTCCTGGAGGTGACAGAGTGGTTCCCACGGGGGACATGTAGGAAAACAGCATGAGACTGAGGGAAAGGGTAAGCGTGGCCTGCAGCTGGAGCTGCTTCAGGGGAGACGGTTTACAGAGGGAGTGAGGCGATGAGACGAGTTTCTCAGCACTTTCTTCTCTTGCAGGCCAGGGGAGGCAATTTTCCAGCAGCCACGCTTGCTGTGCATACAGGTGGTATCCTTCCCTGTGGGAGCTGTACTGCCTCCCTCTTTCCTCCCTCCATCACAGGAGCCCCTTCAATCCAGGTCTGTCTCCTTGTTTACTACTGTTAGTCTTTTCTTTAGCTCTTTCCATTACTTATACTTTGGGTGAGAGAGACCATGCAAGATCTTAAGCTCATGTCTCTTAGCATTATGGTCTCAGCATGCATCCACTTCCCACGCGTGACTTGTGTTTGTCCATGGAGTAGCACTCCATGGCGAGGACCACATTGCTTTTGCCACTCATCTGCAGAGGAACTGCAGGCTGCTTCCAAGGAGTCGCAGTGCTGAAGAACATGGGTGTGCCTGGGTCCCTGTGACTGACATCTTTGATGAAAAGCTTCTGAGGTCACGTTATGGGAATGACCACGAGGACACCATCGTGAAAACTAAGAGGAATTGGAGTCTCACTACTCCAGCAAAGCACAATGCACTGACTGGTAATTAAAATTACATTCTACACTGAAAACAGTGCTAAAGTAAGGGCCAGTGTGCACCACATTTTAAGGCGGCACATATAGACAAAAGTCTCCGCAGCAGCCAGGGGGCCAGCTGTGAACCTCCACTTGCAGATCCAGGGCTAGAAACCCTAAACTGTGAAGCACTTTGCAAACAGGAACAGAGAGCCACAGAGGACTCTAAGAGTCTTACCAAACAGCTCATGGGCCAGGAAGACCTGATGCACAGGGCACCTGCTAACTTAGACAAGGTGTCCAGGACATTGGAGCAGGTGAGGACCCAGGAGACAGGCCCACTGCCAACCACAGAGAACGTGGAGCAGAAAGACAAAGAAGTCACAGACAATCCCAGATGCTACCTTGCTGCATTTCCTCTGCAGGACAAGAGAAACTCAAGCCAGAGATGCTAGGACAATAGTTATAAAAGCAGGAGAGGGGGCCTAGACCTGAAGGCGCTGCAGCCGCCCAGCCTACAACAGGCCTCGGGGACGGCATCCACCTTCCATTCCAAATATCTGAGGTGCAGATGACAAGCCAGGAACAGGGAAGACTGTTTCTTTTCTAAGCCCCACAATGGCAAAACTTGGGCAATGATGACCACTTCAGAGCCCCGGAGAAGTGAACCTGTGTCCTGGAAGGGAGGTGCCCGGCGCTGAGGTTGAAGGGGTCTTCAACCATGCTTCATAATCCAGATGGGGGCCCATAGCAGCCCACTTCCCACTCCCACTGCCGCCACTAGCGTGCCTGGCCAGGGGTCTCAATAGCAAACCATACATCTCACAGGACAAAAAACAGAGACCATAGTTGGGAAGCTGGATCTGGAGCTCATGATCTTCTGAAAGGTATGCAGCTCCAGGCGCTACCTTCTCTGGGGACAAAGTGGCCAATTAACACGATCCTCATGGCTTCATCAGCACCCTAAGACTTTGCCGACTTTGTATCTCCAGTGCCTCATTTAAAAAACTCCAGCAGAGCTTCCTCCCCACCTTGGGTGTCACTGCACCGACCTGCCACACATCAGGCCTGCAGGGCTCTGTGGTGGATGTGGAGACGGTCATGGCTCAGGTGACCTTCCCACTGTACGCACGGGGCTGACAAACCTGACCTCAGAGACTGCGAGCTGTCTCCAAGGTGGAACCTACGGCTGCTGGGCCTAGCCCTAACCAGGTCCACAGCCATGCAGATGCAGGGAACCAGGCACCAGCCAGCTCTTCCATCCCAGCCTCTCCAGCTTCTCTCCCTTTCGGGGTCCAGAGCTGTTAACAACCTACAGACCAGAGCAAATAGACCACTCCAAGGCCCACATTGCCTTCCTCGTTGTTAGCTCAGCAGTTAAGCTCTTTGAGGGACAAAGCAGTGCAGGAGAATACCTTTGTTTAACCAAGTCTGTGGTGGCCTCCTGCTCCTGCTCAGAGCCCCCAGGCCTCCCTGGACTCTGACCTGTGAGGCCACTGTCAGCCAGACCTAATCCTGGGCACTGCAGTGACTGTGAAGATATCTGAGGCAGTGGGCCTGGCCCTGACAATTGTGTGAACACACTGGAACCCAGCTATTGTCCGCTGGGTGGAGTGCTGTTGTGGAACTGGGTCAGACTGACCTTCCTGCCCTGCATACCCAGCCATGAGTCCACACTGCCAGGACCAGCCGCCTGGGGCCTCTCAGCCAGGGAAGCAGTGCTGGCATTACCAGTCTGTGCCGCTTCTTCCCAGAGGAGGCTGGGAGTGACCAATGAGAGATGACCACAGCTCCTGAGCTGGAGAGGAGACTGCAGCTGCAGCGTCCCCACACAGGGCTGATGCACACCATGGCACCGCCTCTGCACACCGAAGTGTGAGCCTGTGGGCACACTGCACGTTCACTGTGCAGTTGGCGGTATAAAGCAGATCAGGACGAGAGGGCCAGCAAGGCATTCACATCCACCTTTGTAAATATGAAAACTGGGAGGTCTGGGTTTTTTAAGCCATAAAAGTCCTTTTACCTCTTCCTTCTAAAGTTCTGTTAGTGATTGCAGGCACCAGGAGCATCTTTCTCTAGTCAAAGAAGTCCACACAGGAATTGCCAATAAGTGGCAGTTATGAACCTGGGCAGTGTCTCTGCCCATGATCAAGCGCTCCTTTGGGTCACCTAAGCCCACCTGAGATTCAAACTGTGCAACGCAGCCAGCCACACTGCAGGCTTCCCCATCCCCCTCCCGTCCTGACCCCTCTGAGGACAGTGGGCCTGGACACCAAGGCCAGAGCCCCACCACAGGCCACACTCATGACAACCCCTGACCCACCCTTGTTCACAGCGACACTCAAGCCCAAGATGAGAGGGGGCTGGGCAGCACGGACACTGGACATGCCCTTTCCTGAGGAGTGGCATGATTTCTACAACCGTTTAAGGCAAACTTGATCCTTGCCAGGGATATAGCTCAGCAGTACAAGTACCTGTCTGGCAAGCACAGGGTTCCAAGTTTGATTCCCCATACCGAAAATAAAAAGCAAACTCGACCCTAAGTGAGGGCTGCGCTAGGGCACTGGGTGTCTTCTACCTTGAGTTAGGAGCTCAAGTTAGGAGGCAGATGCTGTGTTCTTCACAGGTGAAGTGAGGCTCGTGGAGGGTCACAGATGCGTGCAGCATCACCATGCAAGTAGAGAGTGACATCATGAGTGCCCGAGATGGGGGACCACAGCAGAAAATGCCCAGCATGCAGACTCCCGGGATGTAAGGAAGGTGGAATTCCCTGGGGCCCTCAGCTGGATGACCTGAGCCCACAGCAGCCTAGAGAGGAGCAGTGCTGTGCCACTGATGGGGTGTAGGCAGGACACAGGACAGTCCGAAGACACTGAACAACACACCACAGAAACCCAATGGTGGCCTAGGTCGGAAGCCAAGCACTGAGGACCTGGGGCTCACTCTGGGGCAGCTGTCCATGCTGCAGACCAAACAGAAGGAGGCTGAAGCAGAGACGGAGGGACAGAGGACACGAGGGCGCTGTGGACAAGGAGGAACAGATCCCATAAAGAACTAGCACTTGGGAGGCTTAGGCAGGAGAATCGTGAGTTCCTGCCCAGTCAGCTACCTGGCAAGGCCCTGACTCAGAAGGTCACACACCCCAAAGGAGATCGCCCCAGAAGTGAGTGCAGCAGGTGGCAGAGGAGGCGCAGTCACCTGGTCAGGCCGCCGTCCCATCCTGGCCTTCTCTGCTGGCTCTGGGCACCAACAGGTTTCCCGTGTGGAGGCCACTTGCGTGTGCCTCATCCCCATCACACATGCACACGCATACCACAAGCCAATGCTCTGTGGGCCCTGAGCAGGGAGCCCTGAAAGGAGCAAGATGTGCCTGCCCTGGGAACGAGGGGAGACTGAGTCCCTGAGCAGGAGGCCACCAGCTGGGGCCACTATGGGGGTGGCTGAGCCCTGCGCAGGAGAAGCACTGGAAGGTGGCTGGGTGGAGCTGGTCCTGACTCCTGCACGGCAAACACACAGGCACAGCCAGGACCTGCGTCTGTGTGCAGTGAAGGGCTTTCAGTTAGAACATGAAATGCTGTACTGCTTCTCTGGTTGTTCAAATTAGGAGAAAGAGAGTCCACCTAAAGCGCTTCTTCCTGTGCTGCCTGTGCCTGTCGTGATGTCCCTGCACTGCCTTAGCAGGACAGGTGTGGACTCACAGGCTGTGAGGCCCCCAGTTTCTGTACACAAGAAAACTGACATTCAACCAGGCATGCTGTAACACATCTGTAATCCCAGCACTCAGGAGAATGAGGCAGGAGGATCACCACAAGTTCAAAATCTGAGCTACATAGTGAGTTCAAGGCCAGTCTGTGCTACACAGTGAGACCCTGTCCCAAACAACAACAAATTTAGAAAAGGAAGAAATGAAAAAAGAAAAAGGAAACCCCAGGGCCACCCAGGCTGCTGCAAGTTCACCCTGGTAGCCCGTGTCAGCGCCCGCTGCTTCCTTTTCCAAACTGAGTAATATTCTACACTCTGGTGTCCATCAGCCACCCACATATAGAGGGTTGTTTCCGCTGTGTGGCTGGTGTGGGCCAGCCTATTGTGAACACTGGTGTGCAAATGAACCCTTTTAGGTTCACACTCGGACTCAGAATGGCTTGTCCTGGGTCTTTCTGTCTGATGCTCTGCAGCCCCAAAGCTCCTGGCATGGGGCAGAGGGTTGATACATCCCCCTCCCCCCATCCCATGTTATGCAGGAGCCCAGGGAAGGGCTGAGGCCAGCCCTCAGTACGCCGGGCCATGCAAGTGTGATAGCTTTCTGTGGGTAATGCCCACCCTGCTGGACCCAGCATGGCAGCCCATGTGGGAACGGGTTCCCCCAGTCATCCCTGCCTGGGCTCTGAGCAGCAGAGCCAACGCTATGAGCTGGCAATACATGGGGCCCTCAGGGCAACCCTGGCACATGTGCAGCTCAGGGACCAGCCACCTGGATGCCTGAGGACAGCGCCAAGCTTGGCCCTGGGGGCAGGGTCTGCACGACACTGTGACACACTGCATGGCTCTAAACACAGCCTGAGAGCAAAAGAACTCAAGCAGAAAAGCCCTAAATATGCACATATTAAACCCTGAAGGAAGGGAGCCTGGCTCTGCCTGCCTCTGCCTCAGGGATACATCAGTGCCAGTCTGGGACTGGCCCTCGGGTACCACCAGACACAGCCTGGCCTCAGGATGTGTGTCAGACAACAAAAGCCAGGCTGGGGCGCCAGCAGGGAGCATGCACTCCCAAGAGAAGCGCTGGGTCCCCCCAGAACAGCCCTCGCAGCATCATTCCTGAGGACCTTGAGGCCCCTGACAGAGACAGAGCCAGGTACACAGAATGAACTGAGGTAGACACTGAGTGATAAATGCTGTCAGAAATATGTAAGAAAACCCATCGGGCTTGGGCAACAAAGAGCAAGGCAGCGCTGGCTGACCCATTGTGGTGAGCCCACATCACAGAAAGCTCCGAAAGGTTCGCAATCCCTGGCCTGACCTACCAGTCACCCTGCAGGATGAGGTAGGAAACTGCATCATGGTGGCAAACATCCACTGTCAGCACTGCAGGTGGTGAGAGTGACCAGGTGCACGTTCGGCGACCCATGGATGCTGCAGCCGCGTGGGAACACTGTAGGTGACGGACTGACTGGTCACTGCGACTGGAAGAAGGTGGAGGATGAAGGGCCTAGATGGGGGCCTGTGCCCAGCACTTGCCCACCTGGCCCTGCCCTTCCTCCCAGGGGCACCCACCCACACCCCAAGGCCCGCCATGCCCTGCAAGGTAACCTCCACACACCCAGCCCCACAGACAGTGGAAAGGCACAGTAGAGAGGCGGCTGTCACGGCACAGGTCAGGCCGGGCTGAGCACACGCACACGGGAAGTGAGAACAGAAGCCTGGGCCTGGGCCTGGGCAGGGGCCAGGGCGGCAGGACTGTGGCGGTCGGGGTCAACAGATACTGCAGCACACTCTTCTTGCCTGTTTCAGTCAGTTCCATTCAGTGTGGTTCTATGACAGCAGAGGGGGTTATTTTGTCTAAAATCTAGTAGACTGTCCTTTCTGGGAAAGTGAATGAATTTTAAAAATACACAAGTTTTAAAACACCAGTTTATGTACAATTCTATGAATGGATAATTATCAAACAGAAGGCTCTCTGCTAATAATTATATTTGACTTTGTGGTGCACCATGCAATTTTTGATAGATTTACCTGCATAATTATACTTTTCCTGGAGTATTATTAGCTTCTGGGTGGGGATTCTAATATGAAAGTAAACACACACCGGACACCGGGGGGCCACACACCGACGGCTGTGGCAGTCAGGGCCTCGAAGCCTGCTCTCCCACAGGATAACCCCCAGGAAGTTTTTAAGAATAGAATATTGCTCACAAAAAGGAAAGAGACAGAAGACCTGAACACTAAGAAAAAGGAGAGAAACCGAGGAACAGCTGGAAGAGGGGGAGGGGACACTGACCTGGTCCACGGAGGGCCCCGCCCCGAGCTCTTGCTGGCTTCGTGTCACACTGTCACAACGGGGCACAGTGCGGTCTGCTGGCTCAGGGCTCCTCACCCACACAAACACTGGCATCCACTTCTGCTTCTGCTTTTTCCGCCTGATCATTGAGGCCAGGAGAGTGCCGGAGGCACGCACACGCCTGCCTTTCCTCTGGCCAGAGTAGAGACACAAAGGGCAGGGACAGCAGAGCTCTGCTCCTCCTGCACCTTCTGCGGGCAGGGAGTGGAAATCCCTCTGGAGCCCAGGGGGGTCTCTCAGCCTGAGCTCTGGAGCAGAAGCTATAGGAGTCTGAAGAGACACAGGGGACCTCGAGCCGGACGGGGCAGTCACAGCGCCATCTGCTCCCCAGCCTGGCCAGCTCTCTGACAGCCCTCTGAGGAGGAGCTACAGAAGGGGAAACTGAGGCAGAGTTACGGAAGTTGGGAGAGCGCTCTAGGTCAAAAGCCCAGCAGCGAGACTGCGGGTTCATAAGGCCCAGCCAGCACATAAGATGGCAAAGACAGAACCAGGCACCCAGCCTGACTGCAAAACTAAGCCACCTCCACCCACTGCTCCTCAGAACAGTGCCTGATGGTTCTTTAAGGAAAATAAACCAGCACATCAACCTGCTTTTAGCCACTGATGCTGGTTACAGGAGAAACTAATTAACTCACACACTAATTAACTCACTCACAATGCCAAAACTACCAGTGAGCTTTACTTGCACATCTTAACCTGGTTTAACTTCCACATCCTTACAATTTTGTGTAACACTGCTTGTTGAAGCTGGGTGTGGTGGCGCATGCCTGTTAATTCCAGCACTTGGGAGGCTGAGGCAGGAGGATCTCTGTAAGCACAAGGCCAGCCTTGTCTAGCAAGACCCTATTTCAAAAAAAGAAAAATACATACTGTTTGTTGTATGACTGGGTTTGTTTGATAAATCCTAACATCTATTTGGAGAGCCCTTTTTAGCGAACTTCGTACAACGCATAACAGAAAATGCTCCCTGAACATAGCTCCTGCATGCATCAGGGTTTGACCCCCTACCAAGATGGTCAGCTGACCAGACACAACTGCCACCCATCACTTTACAAGTTCAAGGGGGCGCTGTTGCCAGTGTTTGTAAAAACCCTCAGCCCAGGAGATAAATCAGTGCAGTGTCAGCCCTATGACAGCTCTTTGAGGTCGCGACGCCCTGATGCTCCCACGCACGCAGCACTCCGCTCGAAAACAGCACCATAGATCTTGATTTGTCAGGGAACAAATCAGTTTTATCTGCTCATTGTGCGGCTTAGTGTCATAGGTATTTTAGAAAACGTAATTTATGGGTCCTCATGCAATTATATATGAAATTAAATCACTGTGCTTTCCAGAATCATCAAAATATTTCAGATGAAGCGGCGCACACTCCTGATGGCTCCCAAGTTCTCTTCCTCTGCCCAGGATCCTCCCAGCCCACGCTCTGGGGACAGTGAGGGAAGGAGCAGGAGTGCTCCACTTGCTGACAGGCTCACTCAGAGCAGGTGTCAGGCCTTGGCGGGGTCATCACTGACCTCCAGTGGTGGCCCCTGTCCCATGCCCTTCTCACAGCAGAAGAGTAGGCCCCACGGGCCTTGCTGAGTGCCCTGGGTGCTCAGCCATGCAATGCCGCACAGATCTGTGCCCTGGAGGAGGTCACGTGTGTCCCACACGCCTCCAGGAGTGTGTAGCACACAGCAAGCTCTGGGTTTGCTGGCCTTACACCAGTGAGGACACCACGCCTTCCCTCCTCCTGAGGACCAAGGGATTCACACGTCCGGGGAAGGGCAGTCCCAGGGCACAGGAGAGAAGACCCAGCCTGGGCATGGGGTAGACACCAGAGTGATCTCAGTGACCCCAAAGACAGCACTGCCAGAACACAAGATGCGGAACCCAGCACCTCTGGCTCCAGCACAGTCAACCCTCCAAGGGTGCTGGTCGCTGAGTTCCAACACAGCGGGACGCCGCCTTTCACGGCTACCTGGTTAAATTCCTACCTGCCAAGGGATGCAGACACAATGGAGGACCCCATGAGTCACACAGGAAAGACCCTCCCTGGCCTGCGAGCCAGAAGAGATGGGGCCCGGCCCTCGGGAGGTGAGCTGCATCACGTCCTCACTGGAGGAGGAGCACAGGAAGGGACATGGGAGACATACACGTGGGGTGAAACACCCTTCCCTAGCTAGCACTCTTCCTTCCAGTGCAGTGCACCGATAGCTCTGGTTCTATGAATATATTCTAATAGATCATTTGAGTCCTACAAATGCTGACCAATCCTTGTAGTGTCTATTCACAAAACACAGCTCCGTGCTGCAAACGAATACTTCTCTCCCGTGAAGGGGTTGGCCCTGCCTGCCCCCCAGCGCCGACTGCAGGCCGCAGGGAAGCCTTGCCAGGTACTGTCCACACAGCCTCACCAGGAAAGACGGGGAGCCAGGCCAGTCTGAGAAGTGAGCGCAGAGAGTGCCCCAGAGGTACTGGGGGCGGGGGGGGGGGGGCTGTGGCCCAGCAGATGCAATCACCAAATCGACTGCCTGTTACCCTTGCTTCCAGACGTGGGCGCCTGTAGGACTGGAGGTTGAGCCCCACCTCCACCAGTGAGCTGTCTGTCAGCAATTCCAACAAGACAAACTCCTCTCAAGGGCTCCCAACGACTCTGTCAGAAAATCTCCATCCTGCTGCACAGAGCGCAAACCAGAGGCTCACCAACAGATGAACTGTCATCAGCTATTAACTCCTGGGCCACGGACGTCAGACGACTGCTGTTGTGCAAGTGGGAAGCACTGTCTCAAGCCCACACAATGCTGTGTATGTTTTCTCCAGAGAAAAAGACCAAAATGTGGGTAAGAACAAGGCTACTACAAAAACAAAATGTGAAATCAATTAACCAAATTTTTCTGAATGACACAATGTCTTTTTACCCTTCTACATTAAAAAAAAAAAACTCTTTTATTAGAAAGCAGAGGTAAGAAAGAAAGTGGGTCAATGAAAAAGAAATTTTAACAACTGGCCTCTTACTTGCAATGAAACAAATGAAAAGAGATTTCTTTTCACAGTATAGCTAAATTTGCCCATAAATGTTGGAGTAAGTCACCGTGATTATCTAACATGTGCTAGGTAGAATCCCTGAACTTACCATGCCCCACATGAGCGGCCACTCCTAAACGCTTCTGAATAAAAACAAATAAAATCAGTGTCTAACATTTGATCTGAAAACCAAAAGCTCCCCTGTTATGTAGTATTAGGCATAAGAACAAGAGTATGGAAATAATATATCATATGGTAAAGTGAAAATCACAGGGAAAATATTGATCTCAATGATGTCTACAGAGAGAACTACAGAACACAGCCAAAAAGAAACAACCCAAAATGTTACCTAAGTTTTGGTCCAGGGGGGATTTTTGTCCACTTTTTCCTTTTTTAATTATTCTTGTATGAATAACAAGTATTATTTTATCATTAGAAAAATATTATAAAAGCTGTATACATTTATAAGTTTAGACATACAGAAATGCTATCTAATAAAATTGGTTCTTATGAAATGCTATCCCAAGATAGTCAAATTCAACTTTGTTAAATTCACAACAAGAGCCCTACTTAATATAAAAATGTACCTGTTCCTTCAGCTACCAGCTCCAAAATGCCTATCTTTGGCTTATGTCTACAAAGTGAGTTACTATCAGCTTGAGTTCCAGACTCCAGAAAAGGCAGGAAATACAACCACATGCGCTCTGGGCCAGCATTCTGGGCCAGGCCAGGTACTTGCCTCTCTGTGCCTGTTTTCTCACTGGTCACATGTGAGTGATAGGCTATACCATGGGGGTTACAGTGAGGACTGATTCACATATATCAAGCACCCAGATCACTAACTGGTACCTAAGACGCTCTCACTAAGTACTCATTGCTAAAAACACACTCACATATGTCCAGCAGACAAAAGATTTAGTTTCCCTCATTAAGACCCATGGCTGACAACAAATGGGTCCTAACAATGGTACATTTATCCTGCTCCAGACTTTATTTACTTCTAATTTTCAAAACCCATTCAAACTTTTTCAACTGTGTTCTGGCTGATATGCAGGCACTCGAGTCTGGACAAGGTAGAGAGCTCCGCTTGTGCCCGCTCTTTCCCTGCACGTCCTGACACACACAGACCAGCCTGAGGGCCAGGGTGCTGTGAAGCTGCTCCAGTGGACACTGTGGGGACGCTGCTGAGGGCAAGACGGGGTGCGAACCTGCCAGAAAAGCACATGACCGCTCAACACTTCCGAGCAGTTTTCAGTTCCACCATCTGCAACAGGGCTCCAGTGACCAAAGGCCTTCGGGAAGCACTTTCTTCCAAATCCTCCCCTTTCACAGACGCTCCAAAGCCACTTCCCGGAATGAAGTCTGCCTCACCCTAGCTCTGCTGTCCTCAAAACAGTGACAGAAGATGTTTGTAGTCTGACTCCCGTGGCTCTGAGGCACCTATGCTGGGAGGTCAGCCTGGAAGCTGGGCCACATTTGCGACTCAGAACAGGTGCTTCCTATGGACCGGTGGAGGCAGTGGCAGACATGGCGTGAGCTGCTGGTGCAAGTTCTGGACTCCGAGACTAGCCAGGGAGTGCAGGCATCTGAGCAGGAGCCAGGCTGGGCCCAGTCTGTGATGTGCACAGCCTGCTGGACGTCTCCCAGCCTGAGTCAGGAACTGGGAGACAGCAGGGCCAACGCACTCTTCTGACCTGTGTGTTCAACCCAGCACAGATGGGAGAACACTGGTGCAGATGGTGTCACCAACCACGGCTTTCCAGCAAGCGTAGTGTGAGCACCCTCAGTCAGATGCAAGGCCCAGCACAGCTCTCCCTCGCTTTCCAGGTGCCGGCTTTCAGGGCTCCTTCTCTCCTGGGCATCGGCGGCCAGCAGATGCTCACCTCTCACTCTGCTCCCAGCTTCCGGGCAGTGCAGGGTCCTTGGGCCCAGCACCAAAAGCACAGAGCGCATATAGGGCCCACTTCCAGCTGCTCTTCAGGGAACTGGATGACAGTGGAGTCAGGGTCCCGTGAAGAAAGGAAAACAGCTACGCTGGCCCTGGGGAACTAGACCCAGCAGAGCTGCAAAGGGCACCCTCAAACACGAGGAGGAGGGCTGCAGCAGCTCCCGAGTCCCAAAATCTCACAGTTGTATAAACTCTGCAGTGTGGACTATAAGAATTCTTTTCCAAATAAAAAATTAGGGAAGTTTTTAGAAGAAATTAATATTACTGAGTTCTCTACAGCCAAGACCTCTTCCCCATGGAACGTGAATTCAAGCAGACTTCGCTGAGGGCAGAAGTGGACAGTGGCCTCAGCCTGTGTCCCAGGCCACATGGTGGGAAGAGTCCACCCTGCTTGCTTTCTACCAAGTGAGTCCACATCTGCAAACACCTTCCCACGTGTGTGCAGGGGGCAGGGAGCTGAGGCTTCAACCCAGTACCTCTCACTAGGTGCTATACTTAGCACTTTCATGTTTTATTTCGAGACAGGCTCCTCCTAAGTCACTAAGTTGCCCAGTCTAGGCTTGAATTTGCAATCCTCCTGCCTCAGCCTCCCAAAGCACTGGGACTACAAGTATGTGCCACCATACAGTGTCTTCGTAAAGCACAGAGCAACCTAGGTCTTCAGCAAATGACTCAATGCTGCACTTAAAGCCTATGGATTAGATTTTAGGGTGTTCTATTTTTTTTTTTTTTTTTGGCGGTACTGGGGATCGAACTCAGGACCCTGCGCTTGCTAGGCAGGCGCTTATTCCACTGAGCTATATCCCCAGCCCCCAAGCCTATGGATTAGAAAAGGAGTAGAATAAAAAACTCACTGTAGAATGTATCACATCAGAGTGTCATCAACATCAGGCTGTCGGTTTCACGTGTTTAACTCCTCAGAGATAAGCGCGTCCTAAAGACACAGCTGCCGCCAAAACTGTGGGTCCCCGTGCATTGTCGCTTCACACGGCCTGCTCCTGAGGCTGAGTGAGGGCTGGGTGCTGTGCTCCCAGGAAGAAGGCTTCACAGAGGTATGAAGGACAGCGAGGCTAACCACTCTGAGGCCTGTGGCCCCAGGCAGGCACTGCTCGCCTCTTCCTACACAGTGGAGGACAGTGCAAGCTCTTAATGAATTACTTCCACTGCCGCGATTCTTAAAACTAGACCTTCACATGCAAAGAGGTGGGAAAGGGAGGTCACCCCACACCAGTGCCTACAACCCATCTCAGGCATCCCCAAAGCAGGGCACGAAGTCTTCAGCTCTACACACTTACCCCGAGACAGCAGTTCTGTCAGCTGACTTTCAGGGGAGCCATAATTACATATGTGTGTGTTTAAAGCAACACATATTTATGGCAAAATGAATACAAGGAATACAGCACTATAAACATTCCTACGAGGCATTTGATCTTAACCCAACACCAGCAGGGAAATGAAATGCGCCTTTAGCTGCAACTAGGCACGCTGCATATGCATGTATACACACAGCTGTGTGGAAATGGTCCCCGAAGCACAGCAGAGGAGAGGACACCATCGGTCCAGAACCGACACCACAGGCATGGCTCCCGTCGGGCCATCCGACTACCGAGGGACCCACCTGGGCAGCATTTCCAGCTCTACCTCCGGAAGCCATGGGAGTTTACAGAAAGCAATTTGTTTCTTAAAGTCTGCTCCAGTGCCTAATATTTCTAAATATGCACCACTTTCAACACTGCCTTGTAAAGAGCAAAAAAACTGCAGGAAGCCTCCTGAACAGGAGCAATTAATTAGAAAAAAATATATGGGGCAGGGGGAGAGCCAGTGGCCACAAGGTGGAGGACAGACACAGGCAGCGGCAATGGGGAGGACGCCAGACGTCCAGAGCGTGGGAGTCTGGCAGCAAGAGCACACACCGACTTTCAAACCATCCTCAAAAACGTGTGCATTTCTGAAATCCTCTCCAAGATCACAGCTAAGTTTACTGGTCGTTTTGTTGAAGCTATAATATTTGAAGGAATTCATAGGGTTAAGAATTTCATTAACTTTAGCAAACAAAAACAATTCTCAATTAAAGCAAACATAAACTTTAGAAGTGCTTTAAATTTGAGATAGAAAAATCCACAGATTCAAGAAGACTTAATGCATCACTGACCAAGCGTGATTCATAAACTTGACTGTCTCCTGACTGGAATAAACCAACACTTTTTAAAGAGTACAAAATAGGAAAATTTGTACCTTTACTAAATACTTCATGGTATTAAAGAATTTTCTTTGTTAGGAGTCATGATGGAATTGTAATTATGTTCTTTACAGCACCTTTATCTTTTAGCCATATTAATAAAATATCCAGATAAAATATGAGGCAAATCCACTCTAAAATAATCAAGTGGAGAAGGGGTGAAAGTGGGCAGGGACAGAGATGATTCTGTGAATCGCTCCTGGTTGATCCTAGATCAGGAGATCCCAGCTAACTTGTTTCCACCAAAAAAAAAAAAAAAAAATTAGAGATTTTAAGAAGGGAAACTTTTAGAGAATTCATGCGCTAAACAATTTAAATTCAAAGACTACTCATCTCAATGACGAACTGATCTTTGCAGTGGCTTTGTGTACATGTTTTCCCATGGAATTCTATAGAGAACTATCTGCTGGACAGTACACAATGGCAAGGGAGTGAAGTCACTGTTTCAGAGAGTGACACCCTATTCTTGTGGCCATGGGTCTCTCACTCTGTTTGACCTTGTCCTCACCTTTGGGGCACAAGGTGAAATCCTTTATCCTCACATGGGCCTCCTGACACTGGTCAGCCTCCTAGGTGCTAACTGAAGGGTTCGGTCCCCAGCTATCCCGTAAGCACCTTCTGCACAGGGCCTCTACGTAGCATTCTGCACAACCAATCCATTAACTGCAGGAGCAGGACTCAAATCATCTGGCAACAGCGACATCTGGGTCACTTCTGATTAAAAAAATTCTCTAATTCATGAGTGGGAACCAACTTTCCAGGGGTGCTCGAAGGGTAAAATTCCTTATAGATAAAGTTTAGTGAACTTGAACCCTTGAAACTTCCTTTTTCACTCAGCATACACGTGTACTGCGGCGCTGTGGTCCTAACGCTGCACTGTCAACTCCTCTATTATAAGTGAACGACATCATTTCCAGTGAGTTCAGATCTGATTATTGAAGGAAGTCAGCTGACACTTGTAGAAGGGCGCAAATTTCTCCAGAGTGATAGAGAATATCTCTGAGCTCCTCTGCCCTTTTTCTGACCCTGACTGCACTTCACGATACTACCCAGAACGTGGACAGGCCCACCCTGGGATACACCTTCGTGACCTGAGCCAGGCCTGTCACTGGGCCATTTATTCTTCTATTTCCAGAAGTGGGCAGGCAGGAGGAATTCCCAAGCATTTGCTCAGGATTGAAGCAACTATGTAGTTTTAAATTAGCACCAAATATGTGGGCAAATTTACATCTTTAATTCCACGTACTAAACTCATGCATATTCAAACTATAAAACAGAAGCTCCATGAAAGCAGGTTTTGTTTTTCAGTTGTTTATCTCTGAAAGCCAGAAGAGTAAATGCATGTACCAGGCACTGCAGATGACTGGCCCAGGGCTCAGGAACACACTTTATCTCCATGTCAGGACTCCTGTGGGCCTTAGAGCAAAAACTAGATACCTCTTCCACACACAGCAGTCCTGGGGGATTGGATTGTTTTTAATGAAGGTTATCTCCATTAACACCATCTCTGCACAGACCATCCTGGAAATCAAACATGCACAACGGCCTTGTTCTCAAACATGTGCGAGTACAGTGAGCTCAGCAAGCACTCAACCCACACTCCTCCCTTGGGGCTGATGTCAAAAGATGCAAAGCAAGGGCCTTTGCCTGCTGAGCAGCGGGGCGGCCAGAGGCCCGCAGGTAAGGGCCCGACCTCCTGGCGGCCCAAGAGCTATGCGTTCAGCTCCTGCACCCCAGCCCGGCCCCTGAGAAAGTTACTCCCCAATTCTTTGTCTCAGCTTCCTCTTTGGTACAATGAGAAGACTACTATAACTTACTCAGTTCCATAAGAAACCCAAAGTATGTGTAGCAAGAGAAAAAGATGGGTCACAGGAAACAGGGAGACTGATCTTTCATCAAAAGATGGGAGACCAAGAGATGGGACAGGGGGTCAGGAGACTCATTACTGCCATGTTCATGCACTGACTCCCACAACAAACATGGCCACTGTGTGCTCACACACCCGCTGACAGAAATAACAGAGTTTGCAAACTCCCTTCAAAAGGCCACTGTGAGAATTAAATGAGTTAATACATATAAATCTTTCAGAACCATCATCCTATGGTAACTGCACAGTTCTTACTTGGCAGGATTAAAACTCCAAGAAATCCCTCAGTCTTTCATTATAGGGGCTCATTAGTGATGACTGGTCCTTTCTCATCTTCCACAGGAAAAACAACAGAAATCCATGTGAATAATATGTAATCTTTCACATTTTTGATAACTAGGGACACAGACTGCTCATCCAAATGCAGAAACAAGCAGAAATAGCTTCCCACTTATCCCGGGAAGAATTCAGGCAGGAAGGAGAATTTCATATTTACTTCTTTCTTTCCGATTAGAAGGAGAAAACCCCACACAACACCACGACCCACCCTGCTGACACTGTAATATATTCCCCATCTCTCTTCTGCACAGATGTAGAATTTTACATCACTGCAGTATTTAGCAGTTTGCCTGATTCACATAACATTTACAAAATTCATTTTCCTGTGCCATTTTTTAAAAATATCATTGAAAATGAGTGCACCGAGGTAATTATTGAAACACAAATAAGAAAGGATGATTGACATACCTCTTCTGTGAATCTATAGTTTTGACACCAAAAATACCCTGTTGGCAGGGATCTGGGCCTATTTACTGCCCAGTGTGTTTGTTTTTAAATAAAATTCTCAGGTCAAAAATAAATTTTATAATTTATCCTGAAATTCACAGAAAGCAGAGGATGAAAGGTCCACTTATAACTAAGAGGAACCTGCAGATGGGCATCCAGCCACCCTCAGAGCCTACCGACTCAGGGGCCAGAACCCCTGACAGGGGGTATCAGAAAGGTCTACAGGTGAAGGGGAAGGAGGAGAGAGGTGAGGAAAGAGGAGAGGAA